>JAVLUZ010000223.1:1170392-1562892 GCA_036768485.1 Mermis nigrescens
TCAATTAGTATTGATAATATCTATAAAGCGTTACTAAGTTCTACGAAACACCGGCCTTTTATATCAAAATTTAGCCGATTAGGTCAAGCTTTAGTGGACAAAAATTGGTGGATAACACAAAAAAATGAATGATGAATAAAATAAAATACATTACTACTTTTTAAATTCATTACAAAATCAACCTATACATACATACTATATATACAATTATACAAAACAAACACGCAAGCGTATGCAGGAATTCGCACAGAGATAATTACTTCACCCTAAAAATACAAAGCGATGCTATATTAGTATCGCTTCTACCTCTTAATACATTGAACCTGGTTGACTCCGACTTGAGTCGAGGTTTTTCAAGGAGTAGTCGGCTCAGGTCAACCCAGCCTTTCATCCCTGTGAGGTCGATAAATGGGAAGCCGCACTTGTGTGGCGGAAGTCAACTCTTAGGAGTAGCGACCATACATGGGCGAGGAGGGGGTTGAGGGGTTGTACCCTCCCCCAGAAATTGAAATACTCCTGCAGATTACTGTACACCCCCAGAATTCTATTTTTAGTGAAATTTTTGGCGATTTACCTCATTCTGACCCCCAGAACTTAAGTGCTGCCCATGTATGGTAGCGACCTATACATGTAACGGCTCGAAATTTGGGGAGGGGGATCCCGGCCAATTTACGGGGGGGGCGGGGTGACTGACCACCAATTTTTGGCCAAGAAACACCTAGAAACGGTTAAAAAATTCGACTTTTTTCCAAAAATTGGTGGGGGTTTGAAAATTTTCTGGCTTCGGTGGGATGGGGGGAAGTCTGACTTTAGGTGGAGAGGACTCCCAAATTCCCCCTACCACTTACATGTACATGTAGCGACCACTTACGGTGTTTAAGCGAGGAAACACACGGCTCTGTGGTGTAGGCAATACTCAACTTTGGGTGAAAAAGCCTACTTTGGACCTTTTTCGGATTGCGCAATACAGAATGCAATGCAATGCAAATGAAATACATTCGAAAAACTTCTTCGAAACCATTAGAGATGATGTCCGCCATTTTGACCGAAATTCGGTGTAACCTTTTAAAAGTCAGGCACGTACTCGTATCTCTGAGGGAATTAGGGAGTTCGGACTCCCAAAATTCAGAGAAATCGGAAAAATAGGACTTTTAAAACGTTATTTTGTGCTATTTTTGGCCTTTTTGGGCTTAGCCCCCAAAAATGTGTGTGGGTCCCCCAAAATAGGATGGCCAGCTACATGCCTGTCAAAAATAGCCTGAAGAAGCTATTAAAAAGTTTGAGCTAACGGGTAAGGACGAATGTGATATCCGAATTGAGATGAAAAGCAAACCAATATTCTTTAAACAAGAGTTGTGAATCTAGCAGAGTCTATACATGTACATGGGCGTGCGCAGGGGGAGCGGGGGCGGCCGCCTCCTCCACCTAAGCCCAAAAGTAATTTTGGGTAAGTAAGGAAACACATAAAAATTGGCACCGTTTTATCAAAGAGTCCCAAAATTTCCATCAATATCTTTCGTTAATTTAGGCCTAAGCGCGGCCAAAAAACGTCATTTTTCATAGCTAATTGAGAGAAAATAAATTTGTTTCCCGAAAACTTCGAATTTTATAAGCTTAACGGATAGAGCATTTTCGGAAATGTCAGGAAATGCACTTTATTTGGTGCCCCGGCGAACATATCCCGAAATGATAGGGTCACCAAGTTTGGACCGGCCCACCCCTTGAAAAAATCCTGTGTACGCCCCTTATGTGTATGTTAAAGAAAACCCGGCTTAATTAAGCATAATCAATTATTTAATTGCATACATAATCAAAATAATAAAAGTTCTAATTTAAATAATTGAATAATATGGCATACGCATCACATACATATAATTGAAGTTATCCGTTGAGCGGGAGAATTAATGCGTTAAATTAAACAATAAACCCACTGCTGAAGAGAAACTGTTGTAAAATGCGCAAAGCCACTGTTGCAACTCGTGTTTGGTAGGACAAGCCAACTGAATGACCGTCGAGGGATCTTGACAATACAATTCGATACAGTAAGTATGCTCGCTGGTTTCCGTCTGCCTGCAGCCGGTTACTTCATTGCTATATATGCAAAATAAAAAATACGTATGCGCTTGTTTGTTTTTTGTTTTATTTTTCTTTTTGTTCGTTCTCACTTTACTTTGTATTCTTTAATAACAAGAGTATTTGTTACATGCCTTGTTTTTTATTTATCGATTTGTTTAATTTTGCTTCTTATTTTTTTATTGCACTCGCGTTGCTCGTTTTTATTCGTTTGTTTTTGCCTAATTTTTATTTTTCGTATATTCCTTTACAACAAAGAATGTTTTTAGATTATTTTATCTCATTTATGTATTCATTTTTCAATTTTACTGTTTTATGTATCTATATACCTTAATAACTTCTCAATTTGTTCTGTCTTTTACGACGAAACAAAAACTTGTAAATAATAGGGCAATAGTCTCCCCAAACATTACGAAAATGAATAAATTCATACTAAAAGCGCGAATTCATGATTGCTATTAGCTCAACATGAAATAGAATAGAAGTACAGCTAAGAAAAAAGAGACAGAGGTAAAGGTATCGGATCAAAAATATAAATCAAATAAATAAAAATATTTATTAATGGACAGTAAATCATGAACAAAATGTAAAAAATATGCAGAACGAAAAGCTGAAAAATTTAGGATAAAAACTAGTAGGTAAGTGTATGTACCTACCCTCACTGTTTTTTTTTTGTACGAGACAAAGATTTTGAGGCTCGTACAAAGATTTTCGGAGCCATCTTTGTACAATGTACAAAGACTTTTTGGGGCAAAGTGATGGTAATTTTAACACTTTTTTGAGTATTTTTTAGCAAAATTTCAAAAATTTTTGGCGCTTCGCGACGAATATCATAATTACATTGTATTTAGCTCCAAGCGCTGGCATTAAACACTCCAAAATCTATCTTTAAGCATTTTCGTTTAGATTTAAGCATCTTTTACATCTATTTCTACTGTTTTATAAAGATTTTATGCAGAAAAAAGAACTATTAAACAACTTTGCACTGTTTTCTGTCGTTTGAAGATAAAATTGACCCTTTTATGTGTGCTTTGCATTAAATTCATAAACAAATTGGTGTCTATTATGAGATTCACTCAGCACATTGCAATCGCTTTATTATTTATAATTGTGTAACACAAGCTATTTTAACTTACTGAGTCGAATTTTATGTGTATTTTCAACCTAAGACTCATGAAAATTTTGGCGTTTCGGGCCGAACTAATATAACCAGCTGAATTTAGGACAAAGTTACACCTTTTGCGAAGCGTGCGGGTCACGGATAACAATCTAGTAGTATGTAAAAATGTGTACATTCAATAGCATATCTATACGTTATTTGTACAAAAAAATCTTCGCTCGTACAAAGACTTTTCATGAGATCTTTGTACATGTACAAAGAGGCTCGTACAAAAAAACAGTGCCTACCCTACATACTTATGACTCAAAAACAACTCGTCAACATAATCACTCATCTGTGCACATCAACCTATGGCGTTTTCTTTTAGTTTTAGCTAAAAAATAAATTTTAGACGCCTATGGTGCTGAATATCTAAATTTTTTAAACGTGCAGAGAAGTATTTGCAAATAACTAGCATTTTGACTGAATAACGAAAAAAGGAGAGGCAGCCATATATTATCTTGGAGGTTTGGGGGAGAGGGAGTTCCCCCCTCAGAATTCGCGATTTTTCAAAAGTGTCCGAAAATTTCCTTAGAATTCGCAGAAAAGGTGATTTCTTTAGCTATATCTATTTGCACAAAAGTGTCAAATTTTCGTATACTCATGCTTTGACTATATTTTGTTCAATTTTTCGACCTATTTAGATTTTTTTAAAATTTTTATTGTTTTTGTGCTCTAGAAAGATAGAACATCGTCAGAAAAGCCGAAAAACAATGATTTTGACGCTTATCCACTATTTTTGGGCCCAAAAAGGAACTTTGAAATTTTACCCTACCCCCCAGAATTTCCATGCTGTGCCTGTCTGGTGGCAGCCGGTCACTTTTTAGGAAACAACCACACCTGGGCGTGGGGGATTTGGGGGATATGCACCCCCCCCCCCGAGCAACCAAAATACCCCCCCCTCAGACACCAAAATCCCTCAAGAATTCAATTTTTGAAATATTTTTTGTTTTATTCGTAATTTTTGGATGCCAATAAATAGTGCTCGATAAGAAACGTTGAAAAATGGTGTTTTTTCGCCATACGACCATTTTAAAGGCAATTGTTTGACCTTTGAAATATCTTGCACCCCCCAGAATTTTGGTGCTGCCCACGTATGGATACAACGGTTGTTAACGAGACGACTACTTATCATTATTTGCAATCATAGCCGGCAAAAGACGCAGAAAAAGACCCTAAAATTAGATTTCTGCTTAAAAAATTGTGGAGAGGATAATAATTGTGTAAATCTTACACCTTTTACGCGAAAATACAGTGGTCACCATGAAAGATGACGCGCCATCACCCTCAGAATTATAATGGATGGTGCGTCGCGAGCGCCGCGTTAGCATCATGCGCCATCATCTCTTTTTTCTATTCAGCGCCATTAACCTCCATCATCCTGCTAATCTGGCGATGCGGACGGCGCAATTTAGCTATTAATAGCGCCAACAAGGAAGCGCGCACGCTGGCGCACTTCCTTCTTGTTGGTGCTATTAATAGCTAAATTGCGCCGTCCGCATCGCCAGATTAGCGGGATGATGGAGGTTAATGGCGCTGAATAGAAAAAAGAGATGATGGCGCATGATGGACGTAACGCGCGCTCGCGACGCATCATCCATTATAATTCTGAAGAATAAGACTTGGAGGACCAGACGTGCATAGGATGGGACTAATGGTGGATCGGATCAAAATATTTTTCTATAGTGTCTTTCTCGACTCAAAAAACGTGGATCAGCGTCACAAGAACGTAATTTTTCGGCATTTCTGACGTTGCATAGAAGTAAAAGCATCAAAAATTCGGGAAAATATAAAACAATCGAGTAAATTAGCAAAATCAGCCAAAAAATAAGTATATGGCCCGAAGCGTCGAAAATTCGACTTTTTCCTAGCAGGCAGACAGCTAAAAATGCTTGAAAAAGCATATTTCTAAAGAATTTTCGGGAAAATAGTGAATCTATGGAAAATAAGGTTCAAGTCTTTCTGGGGTGAACTCTTTCCTACGCCCCGATCGAAAATCGGAAGGGGACGGGGTGAATGAGTCCGAATTTTCGCATAGCAAAAACACCTAAAAATGGCCAAAAAGATAAGTTTGTGACTGAAGTCGGGATGATGGTCACAAATTTTCCATTTACTGGGGATGGAAGAACGACCGACTTATATTGGGGAGCAAACATGTAATTGCTCGAAATTTGGGGTGGGGGTCCCGGCCATTTTCAGGGCGAAGGGAGAAAATTACCTCAAATTTTTTGCCAAAAAAAACGCCTAGAAACGGCCAAAAAAAATTCAATTTTTTCCATAAATCGGGGGGGGGGGGTCAAAATTTTCTGGCTTCGGGGCGATGGGTATGACGTCCGACTTTAGGTGGGTGGATCACCCATCCCTTCTGTTACATGTACGGTGGGAAAATCCCCATCCGTACTAGTCGATTGCGAGGGATCAAACAAACAAAAATATGAAATGTCTCACTTACTCTAGATCGTACACGCGCCTGCCTACTTTACACGACATGTCTTCAAATTCGTAGAATTTCTTTCCCCTGAAATCGGACCAGAAAAATACAAGAAAAAAAACGAAATATTAGATTAGTATAAACTTACTGTAATATAAAATAACTTTGCTGCCATTCGGTCGACTTTCTAATCCAACCGCTAGGATAAAATTCCCGACCGTACAGATAACCATTGCGATTGGTCGAACCGGAGCTGGACAGCGGACCGAATTTGCTGCGGCACAAATTAGGATTCCAATAAATCAGGTTGTAAGTACATATCCTGTGCTCATCCTTGAAAATAGAGAACACCCAAATTAATTGGTAGTGTTTAGCATTTCTTGTTTTATATTATATATTAAAACATAGGTATTTACATAATTGTAGATGCAAACAATGACTTACATACAGTTCTCGCCACGAAATTTGAACAATAAGCAGCCCAGTGAGTTTATTTAAGAACGCTTTTTCACTACCTAAACGCTTGAAACCTGAAAGGTATTCTGACGCGCTTTAGTTTAAGAAAGCGCCACCTAAACGCTAACTTGCTTAAACAGACGCGTGATGATAGCGCGCGTGCGCGCATTAAGTGTGCAATATCATATGCAAATATGTATGCATATGATACTGTGTACACATGTAATGCGCACACGGGCGCTATCATCATGCGACTGTATAGGTAAGTGTTTAGGACGCGTTTTCTTAAACTAAAGCATGTCAGGATACTCTTTAGGTTGCGGGCGTTTAAGTCGTGAAAAATCGATCCTAAATAAACTCATTGGACTGTTTATTGTTCATATTTCGTGGCGAGCACTGTACGTCATACATGAGCATAGGGGGTGATGGGTATTACCCCTGAGCAGTGCTTTTTTTGTACAAGGTCCGTTTGTACATGTACAAAGATGGTCCCCAAAAGTCTGTGCACATTTTGTACATGCAAATTTTTGTATACTATAATATAGTAGCACTTTTAGTGTAGCAAAACAGGGTTTTCGATCTTTGGTAGTGTATTTTAACTAATTTCTGGGTTTCTGACGCCTAAAATTATTTAAAATTGTCTCAAAAACGGCGCGAAGCGCCTGAAAATTTGACATTTTTCCATTCTAAGTGCATATTCTGCCATTTTAAAGATATATAGGACAAACAATTACACATTTCGGCGCGAAGCGCCAAAGATTTTTGGGAATTTCACACCTTTTACAGTTTTTGCCTTCCAAAAAATCTTTGTATATTTTTTACACTCAAATTTTTGGGTACTATAATATGGTACAGTAGTGATTTTAGTGTAGTAAAAACAGATTTGTTCGACTTTTGATAGTGTATTTTGGCGAATTTCTGAGTCTCTAAGGGCAAAAATCTCTAAGAATCGTCTTAAAACGACGTGAAGCGCCAGAAAATTTGACATTTTTCCTTTTGAAATGCAATTTCTGCCACTATAAAGATTATTCATTTCGGCGCGAAGTGCAGAAAATTTCTGCGAATTTAAGACCTTTTTCGCAATTTTTGTCTTCCCAAAAATCTTTGTACATGTATAAAGACGGTCCCAAAAAAGTCTTTGTACATCGGGAAAAATCTTTGCCGAGTACAAAAACAAACACTACCCTTGAGCTCTAGAAAACTGATAGCTATAAGTCGATTTTGGCCATAAATCATTGCTGTAGCCCTTTTGTGGGCTCAGAAAATAAGCGATACAACCTTTTTGGGCTCAGAAAACTAGCTATATAAACTTTTTTGAGCTCAGAAATGCTATTTAGTTGTCTTTTCTGAGTTTCAAAAGGATATATAGCTATTCTTCCGACTCCGAAAAAGGATTCATAGCTATTTTTAGACCAAAAAGGCTATACAGCTACTATGTTTCTGAATCGAAAAAGACTATATAGCTAGTTTTCTGGGACCAAAAAGGATATGAAGCAAATTTTCTGACCCCAAAAGGGCTATAGAGCCGTTTTTACGAAGCACATAGCTACATATCTAGCAATTTTAGGTTTTCAAGCCCTTCCCCTAAAAAGTTTGGCCTTGAGCACCTATGACATACGTGATCTTGAAGGGAGTATGGCATACATGTAACGGCTCGAAATTCGGGGGAGTCTCGGCCATTTTTAGGGAAAGGGGGTACATAACCTCTAATTTTTGGCCAAAAAACGTCCAGAAATCGGGGAAGAGGTCAAAAATTTTCTGGCTTTAGAGGAATGAGGAGGGACGTCCGACTTTGGGTGTGGGATTCCCCATCTCCCCCTATTACATGTATGGAGTTTGAGAACCTCTCCAGAAATTTTTCCTCTCCACTGGAATTATTCAAAAGTTTCCGAAAAACTAGCAGAAAAGGGCGCTGTTTTAGGCGTCTTTACCTATCTTATTGCTCAAAAGTGTAAGATTCACGGCGCTTCGCGCTATATACTCACATTCGAACTATATGTCATTCAATATATTCGGATTTTTCGGCTTTTTGGAAATTTCTAACGTTTTATGCTCTAAAAAGATGGAGCATCGTCTGAAACGCCAATACGATGTTTTTGACGCGTATTCGTATACACTAATTTTGAGCCCAAATAAGGCATTTTAGAATTTCACCCTCACCCCCTCCCACCACAATTCCCGAGTTATGCAGGATAAAAGCTCAAATTTTGGGACTTCAATGTTTGGCAAGAAATGGCTAAAAGGAGCCGCATAAATGGCCTAAAAACGCAAGTTTTTGATGAAAATCGTACAAAGGGTAGAAAAAATCGCAGTCTTTGGGCCCATCCTAAATATATCGTTTTTTTCGGAAGGAAATATCTTTTATTTTCCTCTTACGAAAATTTATATACATACATAATCATTTTATTTAAAAAACATTTCGTGAATGTCTAGATATTTTTAACGTCATTTTTTTCTTTATAGTATGTTTTTTCTTTTTTTATATTCTTTTATATTTTTACTATATTTTACATTCATCTTCTTAAAGATGCATATACGTAGCCTAAATATTTAAATATATTTACACATCAGTTAAGTGACATAAAGCATAACTACATATTATTCATCATTCGAAATAAAAAAAGCAATTCAAATGAAGTTATTTTGATAGAGCGTGTAGGTTAAAGATTGACATTTGAATTTTAATCCATTGCGTAATGTGTTAGAAATATTTACGGTTCCGGTTTCACCCAAAATCCATTTTTTAAGACAAACGCTCTGGGGCTTGGATTCGGTGTAAACGCTAGGCAGTGGCGCGTTTCCCATACGGCGTATAGAAATATCCAAGTGTGACAGAATGGACCTTGAAAAATCAATAAAAATGCCGATTAAAGATTGTATTATCAGTGCATAACAGATGTCTCGAAAAAATCTGCACACTTTTTAATCGCATGAAAAGCAAGCAAATGTACATGAAAGCGTCAATTATGACATATCATTGCAAAGCGTATTGTCTCAGGTATCCAAGCATACAATTTTCATATTTTTAAAATCTATGAGTGTTTCACAAAATGAGTAAAATTGAAGATATGTACATTGCGGTATCGTCCGTACAAACAGTAAGTTATGAAAGATGAGTAGCGAAATCATGATTAATTATTAGAAGTTTTACAGCTCAAACTTAATCAAAATATTTGATTAGTGAATTGAAATTCAACTAAAAAAGGCTATGATCATCAGATCATCAGGCGTCACCGAATCATCTTGAAACTGAAAATCGACAGGTATTCAGCTGAGGAACTTTGAGAATGTCTCCCACACTAAATGATAGTATCATCTGCTATTCTTCAGAAGCTGCAAAGCTTAAACGTAGGGTGCTTGTATATACAAGAAGATTGAGGATTATCTGAATTTGCACTGATGCTGAAAAATTCCTTCCTGTGACTCTAGGCAGTCACAGGCAGGAATTTTCGTGAAATGACAAAAAAATCGATGTTTTTTTTAAATTTCACGTCAAACCGTGCATATGAGCTTAGTTCCACTTCGATGCATGCAAAATTAAATCTCAAAATGAATTTAATTCTCAAAATCTGTCCCAAGCATAACTGGACATAAAATATTGAATTTATATGATGCACTTGTTCAGTCATGGTCATAAAGTAAACCTACAGTAAAGAATGTCGCCTTAACCTGTTTTTCTTGAACCGAATGAAACTTTTCCAATTAAAGGTATCTGAGGTGATGAAATCAGATATGAAATTATTCTACAAACATAGACTAACAAACGTGATAAGAAATAAATCATTTGATTTTATCAGGCTGGTTTCAGTCATGCTGAAAAGTCATTGATTATGCTTGTGCTGAAAATGTCGATTTTTCTAGTAAAATTGAGAACTTACCTCGTGACCTAAAACCTGATATTTTAAAGTTTTTTGATGTTATTTTTTTACTTTCTATTTCCTCCAGAACCTGAAGAAGCCAAAATCGTGGCTTAACTATACATTGAGTCTCTTGGTGTAAAGGAAAACTTACAAATATTTTGTACAAAATGTTTTATAAGCACATCTACAAGGAATGATGCCATTCAATGTAGCTGCGTTTTTTAAATTCTTCTAATCTTGTCGTGTTGACCACTGAATAAGCTTCAAATTGATATATCATATGCGGTCCTTTCATACTCAGCTACATATACAACATGCACTAAAAAGTGTGCAGACATCTATTACATGTAACAGGGGAGATAGGGGTTCCCCTAACCAAAGTTGGTTATTCCCCATCCCTCTCATTGCCAAAAAAAATTTTTTACCCCTACCCCATTTTCGTGAAAATTTGAGTTTTTTCGCCATTTTAGATGTTTCTTGGACGGTTTTGGTCAAGAATTGTAGGTCATTTATCCCCCTTGCATGAAAACGGCCGGGAACGCCCACTAAAAATGTCGAGCCTTTACATGTTAGTATTAGCGTATTAAAATATAGAACGAGATATTTGAATATCGTGTAAAGGATGCCTTTCAAAATAGTTTTTGAAATTTTGGTCTGTCCCATGACTTTTCTAAGTTTTGAATTCTTTTTAGTCTGGCTTTAAGCTCGATGCCATTTTTATTTTTTTTGAAAAGTGACTTCTTTTCAGAGTGGCAGTGTAAAGAGTGTAAAGAATCTGAGAGTGAGAAAACACATTTTGGCCTGTTTTTTGTCAGCCAACAACTCCGATTATGAGTCCCAAAAAAATATATTCCAGCAGAAATGTACTACGACTCAAGGGCTACCTTCGACTTACCAGAAAACTATTTCACACTCAATACGGAGTAAGATCTAGGGGTTTAACCTTTACACTCTGATAGACAGTGTAAAAAACAGGTTTTGTCTAAGATTTTTCCGCCAACTTGTCCGGTTATAAATCGTGATAAATTGAATATAATAAAAATAAAGTACATTTCAAGGGCTACACGTCGCAGCAAACCGCGTTTAAAAAACTCAATATTGACTTACTCATGGGGGCGTGAAGTTCAACATTAGGGGTGTAACATAACCTAAAAAAACACGTTTCCTCCACTTTTTTGTTGATCAATATCTCAAATATTTTACGGCGGGAAGTTTTCCACCACCCAAAGGTTTCACGATTTATAGGCAACAAAATGGCCCAAACTGAATTTCTTTGCACACAATGGAGAACTAGGTGCAGATTTTTAAAGTCTACTTCTTCCGTTTAGAGTCGGGATAAGTCTAATAGAATAAAAATAAAGTACTTTCGAAGGGGTGCACGTCACAGCAAATTGCGTTATTTACATCAAGATTCAGCTTTTCTGGGGAGGTGTAAAGTCTGAAACTGGGAATGTTGAACGTGTTTCTGTCTTGCTTTTCTGGCAGATTCTCCGGTTATGACTCTAGACGTGATCTCAAGTCTAAATATGTACCAGAAATCAAACGTGATACGCCAGAAGGGCGCATTTGTTTACACTTACCAGTGGCGTGAAGTGGTTTACATCTAATATTAATTTGTCTTCAGGCCATTGCGAAGACATAATTTTTCCATAAATAGTGATCGTAAAATTAGAGTGATATCAGGATTACGAATCCGACTATAATCTTCTTTACATTCGGCGGTTGCGTAGGGTTTACACTACAAATTAAGATCAGTTCTAAAGCCCTGCGGAAGCTTAATTTTTATACATGTTCAACGTAACGTCAGAATTACGAATCTGATTGCTAGTTTTCTCTACACCCAGCAGTTGGGTAAAGTTTGCACAATTCATTTATTAATAATGTGTAAAGTTTACACTTCAAATTCATTCTGCTTCCAGAGCGTTGCATACATAAATTTTCATATACTTGATTAATTAAAAAATTGAAAATTCTTTCTCTCTAGTCCACTCCTCTCCCATTCTTAATAATCCATACTCCCACGTATATTCGTCTTTTTCTTCCATCGGGAGCATTTTTTCCTTGCTGGTTAAGAAATACTTGATTAGTCAAAGCATTTAAACAAACCCTTCAAGTAGAGGTAACGAAACACCAAAATGAAAGGAAGTTAACCTTAAACCTTAAATTTATGTTTTGAGAGAATAAAATAAAAAATATTTCGAGAAAAATATTAAAAAATTCGATTGAATTAAACATGTAGTCATGAAATGAGAGCATATATGGCGCGGCGCAAAATTTAACACTCTTCAACAAACAGACCAGCTAATCACGCTTTGAACAACAGCTTTTTCTACGAATTTTCTGGAAACTTATGGAAAATCGAAAAATCTGGGGGAGGGGTGAAAAATCTTCTGGGGGAGTGAAAACGCCCATGATCGTATATGCATATTACAATAACTACCTCGTTATGCAATCGCTAGCCGTACAAATAGCAATACATTGTCGTTTTTGCCTCAAATGTAAATTGAAATATTGACCGTTCAGTCCAACCTGGTTAATAAAAAAATTCACTTATTTTCCGCGTAAATCGGAATACAATCGAATAAAGGCGCAAACACCGCTAAAAATTCAGTCAGGTGTCAGTAGAGATAAAGTGATTCTGAAAAATTGAGCGTTAAACTCAATGTTTTCACTTTTGTACTTAAACAAAGATTTTGAGGCTTGTGCCAAGATTTTTGTAACGATCTTTGTACATCTTTGTACACAAAGTATAGGCAGTTTTGGCCATTTTGCTATCGCACAAAACTTCGAAGTTTTTTGCACAAAAAGAAAACAGCGGTGAAAATAGTAGTATGATCTAAATCAAATACATGCATATGCATAATTTAAACTTAGTTTCAATTAATTTTTAAGTTCTGATGAGTTTTGTCTTGTTTCTGGGCTTAAATTTGCCTTATTTTCATCAAAAATTTCTGTTTTTAATTCGTAAAAATACAGTCATTCCGTACTAATTTCCAAAATACGAGTCTTTATCTCTCGCCTCGACTTCGGTTGAAAAACAAAGCTTTTTTGAGTTTATCTATTTTTATCGAATGTTCGTGTTTTCGCTCACAATCGAAAATCTATCCTTTCTCAGTTCTAAGCCAAAAAATCGATTCTGTTTTCGAAAATACAACTTTAGGACCGACATTGCTCCTAAAATCTCTAAACCCCTTTAAGGAAAAACTTGCGTTTTTGGGCCATTTTTTGGTGTTTCTACTAATTTTTGGTCAAAAATAGGTCATTTAGCCCCGCACATCTCCCACCTTAACATGGTCGAACGCCCTTCCCAAAATTTTAAGCCATAACGTATACTTGTTTGAATTTAAATTTAATTTAAATTTAATTTGATTTAATTTAAAAATTGGCACAATCAGTTGCATAAAGCGTTCGATGTACTCGGAAATTCATCGAAGACTAATAGAGGCTTATATCTTTTAAACAATTAAAATCGAATATTCTCGTGAATTATGATGAAAACAGCATTCCCTCCCTCGAAAAACTAACGAAATTTGAATTAGCAGACTCTGCATTCAATGTACAACCCATCGAATTAATCAATTAAAAAAAGTTGGATTAGAAACACTAGAGATTTGATAGGGCCATATTTCAGCTTTGTCTTCAAACATTTATAAATTTTCACAGGTAGCGCGCTAGCGTACCTATTATATATATACTTGGGTACCCCTAAAAAGTGACTCCTCCTACAGCTATAACGGGATATATCTGGGAGGTACGGCTTTTTTCAGAGGACAGATAATAAAAATTTTCGCTGCCCTTGCTTTTTGGTTTTCTTTACGCTCAATACTCAGTAAAGTTGTGACCTTATGCTAACTTTTTGAGGGTTTTCTCGCCCAGCTTGTACACAGCTCAGGATTAATGCTTTTTACAATTTAATAATATATGTAGAATTAAAAAGGACAAAATTTTCTAAATATATACTTTTAGTTTTTCGAAATTCGCATTAGTTGTCGGATGGGAGTGTAAAGAGCAGTATTTTTTGTACAAGGTCCGTTTTTACATGTACAAATATGGTCCCCAAAAAGTCTTTGTACATTTTGCACATGCAAATTTTTGTATACTATAAAATAGTACAGAAGCGATTTTAGTGTGGTAAAACAAGGTTTTCGATCTCTGGTAGTTTATTTTAGCTAATTTCTGGGTCTCTCAGGGCAAAAATCACTAAGAATCGTCTTAAAACGGCGCGAGGCGCCAAAAACTTTGACATTTTTCCATTGTAAATGCAAATTCTGCCATTTAAAAAGATATTTAGGACGAACAATTACTCTATTCCGGCGCGAAGCGCAAAAATTTTTGAGACTTTACACGTTTTTTTATGGTTTTTGTGTTCGGGGTACCATAATATGGTACAGTAGCGATTTTAGAATGGTAAAAACAGAGTTCTTCGACTTTTATTAGAGTATTTTAGCTAATTTCTGGGTCTCTAAGGGCAAAAAATCAGTAAGAATCGTGTTAAAACGGCGCGAAGCGCCACAAAATTTGACATTTTTCCTTTTGGAATGCAATTTCTGCCATTATAAAGATACATAGAACAAATTACTCATTTCGGCGCGAAGCGCCGAAATTTTCGCGATTTTCAGACCTCTTTTGCAATTTTTGTCTTCCCAAAAATCTTTGTACATGTACAAAGACGGTCTCGAAAGTCTTTTGTACATCGTGAAAAATCTTTGCCGAGTACAAAAAAAACACTAGTAAAGAGTGTAAAAATCTGTGAGTATAAAGACATATTTTGGTCGCATTTTCATCTTCTCTATGTCTGCCAACAACTTCGGTTATGAGTCGAGAAATTCTTTCTGGATAAATATACTACGACTTAAGGATTACTTTCAGCTTACCAGCAAACTTTCTTACACTCAATGCGGAGTCAGATCCAGGGAGCTTAAAGTTTACACTCTAGTAATTAATGTAAATAACAGGTTTTGTCTCAGATGTCTCCGCCAAATTCTCCAGTTATATATTGCAACAAATTAAATAAAATAAAAATAGAGTACTTTCGAAGGGCTACACGTCACAGCAAACTGCGTTCAAAAAACTCAATATCGAGTTATTGATGGAGGTGTAAATTTCGAAATCAGAAGTGTAACATTAGGCGGAAAAACACGTTTTCTTCCATTTATTAATTGGTCAATATCTCAAATATTTTGCGGAACAGAAGTTTTCCACATAAAAACCTACTACGATTCAAAGGCTACAAACTGGCTCAAACAAATTTCTTAACACTCAACGGAGAGTTAGGTTCAGATTTTTAAATTTTACATTGTGTTGGATGGTGGAAAAATACGTTTTTAATGTCTCTTTTTTTGACCGCCACTTTCTTCGATGAGGAGTCGGGATAAGTCGAATAGAATAAGAATAAACTAATTTCATAGAAGAAAACGTAGCAGCAAATTGTTTTTATTTTAATCAATATTTAGCTTTTTCGGGGGTGTAAAGTCCAAAATCAAGAGTTTTAAACGTGTTTTCGTCTTGTCTTTTTCTGCCAACCTCTCCGACTATGAGTCTGAACATGATAATAAACATACATGATCTTGGGGGGCTGGGGATGGGGTTCAACCCCCCTCCAGAAAAATGTTCACCCCCGCTTACATTTTTTCATCCCCCCAGAATTGGCGATTTTTTTGAAAATTCCCAAAAATTTAAAAAAGACGCCTTTTAGCTTTTTGAGCGTTTTTAGCTATCTATTTACTCAAATGTGCCAAATTTTCGGCGCTTCGCGCCATTATAGTCATTTTTGACTACAGTTTGTTCAATTTCTTTCGACTTTTTGATTTTTTCGAAATTTTTTATGTTTGTGCTCTGGAAAGATAGAGCATCGTCAGAAACGCTAAAAACGATGTTTTTGACGCGCACTACCATTTAAGGACCCAAAAAAGGCACTTAATAATTTCACCCCCCCCAGAATTCCTATGCTGTGCATGTATGATCACAAGTCTAAAATTGTACCAGAGGTCAAACGTCATACGTCAATTGGGTTCGGTTGGCCGCGTTTGTTAACACTCAACTGTGGTGTTAAGTGGTTTAAATATAATATTTATTTGTCTTCAGACCATTGTGAAGAGTTAATTTTTTCACACATATTGATCGTAATACCAGAGTGAAATCAAAATTACGAATCCAACTAAAATCGTCTTTACACTCGGTGGTTGTGTAAACTTTACGCTAAAACTTAAGTTTAGTTCTAGAGCGTTGCGGAAGCTTATTTTTTTCAAAATGTGCTATGTAATGTCAGAATTAAGAATCGAATTGTTACTTTTCTGTACAGCCTGTAATGTAAAATTAATACTATTCATTAATTGTTGATGTGTAAAGTTTACACTAGAAATTTATTTTACTTCCATAGCATTGCAAGACGTGAATTTTTTTAAAATCTCTTCCGTAAGGTCGGGATTACTAATCTGACTATAAGCTTTCTTTACACCCTGTAGTTGTGTTAACTGTTAAGTTAACACAAAAAATTAATTTTTGTTTCAGAGCGTTGCAAAAGTTCAATTCATTTCAAAAAAATTCATGTAACGCCAGGATTATGAACCTGACTGTAAGTGTTGTTTACACCCAGTAGTTTCGTAAGGTTTACGCTGAAAACGTTCGGTCTGTTTAAATAAGATAAGGTGGTCTTGTTTAAAAAGAAAATGCTGATGGTCACAACAATGTTATTTTCCGCCTTTTTGGACTGCTGTCATTATTGTGGCATGTTACCGTTTGTGTTTACTGACTGATTTACTCAAATCATGCTGATTAAAATTAGGTGCTAGCAAAGAAAAATGCTCCGATGGAACAAAAAGGACGAATATACTTGGAATTACGCATTATTGAAGGCATAAAATGAGGGGACTAGGGAAAAGTTACCTATGCGCATAACAAATCATAAAAATCTGCCGAAAATCAGACTTTCTCTAAGCGACACAAAAATCGAAGTATATTCTACGGTCTCTGAATAAAGAAGGAATCCAACAAAAATTTCTCACATGTTTAGCGCAGAGCTTAGGAGGAAAATTGACATGTGCTAAATAACCAATTTAGTTGGGTATCTGTATAGCATTTTCATGGCAATATATAATCAATAATCGGTTATAAAGCTTAATAGATGAATTATGACATTCGCAGGTGTATAATGGCTCTATAGCCACACGTGTTATGCTAGTGGGATGAGATGATGTACGAGTACGTACACGTTTTCTGCTACAGCATTCTTAACATAGGAGCTATTCAAATTTTTGTTCAATGATGTGCACTATTGCATTTCACTCACTATTCTTAAGGCGAGACCTAAATTCTTTGGTGCTAACGTGTTTGTGCATGTTTGAAGCCTTTCTATACCTCTAAGGCTCGAATGACAGAACGTGGGTTAGTTTAAGCTAAGGTTAACAGGAATTCTCGGGTTAGCTGACCCAAAGTTAAATTTAACCCGTATGACAGAAGGTGGTTTAAACTCGGGTAAGCTAACCCAGACTTAAAGCAGGGTAACTGGACTTTTTATTACTTTAACCCGAGATTGACGCGTATTTTGTCATGCCAAATATGTATCAAAGGCAGTAAATGTTCATTTGAACAGGTGACATGATACAGGTACTGATAAGCGAACCGTTCAATGGCCATGTTATGTAATATGCAGCAATGCTGTAACTGATTCTTCAAAGTTTAACCCGAGATTTTTGCTGGATTTTACTCGAGTTTAAGCTAAGGTTATGTTTAACCCACGTTCTGTCATTCGGGCCTAAAGCAGTCAGTGCAACAGCGGTCACTAGGACTTGAGTTCAGTTAATGATTTGTAATTAAATTAAAAATTCAGTTAATTACAAAATGATTTGTACTTTCCCTTGATTCAGATAGATCAATTCTTTTAAATCATAAACTGTTATGTTATCTATTTCTAAAAATAAAGCCACAACCACAAGCTGGCGCGTTGGCGTGGGCTAGAGGGGGCGGCGAGTTCCACCCCCAGAAGTTGAAAAACCCCGCAGATCACTGCGAATCCGCAAAATTCGATTTTTAGTAACATTTTTGGAGATTTTTGTGCGCATAGGTAACTTTTCCCTAGTCCCTTCCTTTTACGCCTTTAACGATGCGTAACTCCAAGTATATTCGTCCTTTTTGTTCCATCGGAGCATGTTTCTTTGCTAGTTTAATAATAAAAATTAGGTGCCCTACCAGTTTTTAATCCAGATATGGAATCATTCTTATTTTTCGTTACGTATACATATATGTACGTTACATAACTAACTCATTATCCCTCCAAATCAAAGTGGGGAATCGGTAATTCCTAAGCAAACGTAACATTGATCAAGTGGGAAAATTTTCAACTTTTTTGACTGTATAATTATTTATACATATGTGCACCAATTAATAAAAACAGGCATCATTAATTGGACTAAAACTGAGACCAAAATAATTCATCTTACTATGTCGAATAATTTTTTCAAACGAATTTTGGAAATATTCGAATTTTTCCAGCAGCATCGTGGAACAACAAAACATCATTGGAGAAACTACAATTTTACACAAGCCCCTCATTTTTGGCAAAAGCTTACGTTTTAAACCTATTTTTAGGTACTTTTACCAATTTCGACCAAAAATGCATCATTTCCCATCCTCCCGCCCCAAAGTTTTGAACTGTTACAAGCATGAGAAGAGGGCTCGGTCACTCTAGGAATAAAAAAGCGGAATCATTGTCAGTTTCCGAAAAATAACTGAAACTGCACAAATTGTGGCTAATGTGTACAAATACACGCCTCATTTTACGAGAGTAAAAAATCGGTAAAGTATTCCGAGTAGAAATTACAAGAAAGTCGTAAACATGAAAAATAAGAAAATCCGACGAAAACAGATAAAGAATAAAAATTGAACAAGTTCGAAATTATGGGTGGGGGTGTCCCCGGCCAATTACAGAGGGAGGAGGTAAACGACCTCCAATTTTTGGCAAAAAACGGCCAAAAAAACACCTAAACACGGCCAAAAAATTCGATTTTGTGGGAGGTCAAACATTTTCTGACTTTGCGAACGGGTGGGGGACGTCCGACTTTGGTTGGGGGCCCCTTATTCCCCCTGTTACACGTATGCTTTCAATAAATTAATGCGTATTTAGGGGCGGAGAGGGTGGGGCGCCTCATCCCCTCAAAAATGAGAAATGATCTTCGATTCACAAGAGGGGCCCCCGAATAAAAAAACAAACGATTCTCGAAGAAGGTCTAAAACACCGCCAAAACAGCTTTTTAGGGTATTTGTGAGTGAGGAAACGCAAAATTTTTATGAACTGTTCGTCTATAATTTCTGTCTTCTATCCACTGTTTTTTTTTTTAGCGCGGCGCAAAGGTAAAAAACCCGCCCTGCGCTAATGGGACATTTCGTTCATTAGCGCCATGCGCAAAGGCTTTTTGGGCAAAAAATTAGAAATTTAAACATTTTATATTGCATTTTGATTTTAAAATTTTTAAAATTTTTCGGCGCTTGGCGCCGACTTCTTAAGAATGAATTAATTGTGTTTGCCAACCACCGCTTTCCTGTTTCATCATAAGCGAATCCCTGCTTTAGCATCTTTGCAGTAATGAATCCTTGTTTTTGTGGTGCATGGTGCCAAATTAATTGTTTTCATTTTAAATTTATCTTTGAAATAGCCCAGCCTTGAGATACACATTGAGAAGATGCCAAAATTTCGGGCGCTTTGCATCTAATTATTGGTTTCTGTATAGCGGTTGCATTTTTGCAATACACGAAAATTGAGTGCAAACTGCAAAGACAGCTTGAAGAAATCGCTCAGTCTAGTATAGGCAAGGCAATGAGAAATCAGGTATCAAATTGATATTTTTACCATTAGATTTCTTGTTCGAGTTGGAACCAGTAGTAAGAATTTTTTAAATTTCTTGCCAGAATTTATTGTCAGTCAGCAGTACATGGAGCGCATCAGAAGTTCAAAAATGCCCTTATTTTTGCCTATCGCCAAGCATTTAAAGGTTTTTTGGTGCGCTAATGAGAAGCTCCGCGCGCAAACGCTCTATCCTGGCCATTAGCGGCTGCGCCAATGGGGGTGGCGCTAAAAAAAAATCCCTGCTTCTATCCCAATCAGAATCGCTCGAATTTGAGTTAGCTGTGTAGAACGTGTCAAATTTTTCGATGATTCATTTTCTGTATTTTGTGAAACATGAAGATTAAATACAAAGATAAAAGTTGAGAAATGGTTCGTCTATTGAATGAGATGAAATTAGTTGGATAAAAAGTATACGAGCATACACTTCAGACTTGTTTAATTTCAGTGTGAAATATAGCGGAAATTTTTCGATATTTTTTACAAATTTTCCTACATTGTTGATTAGAGCTCACCGAGATACGCTCAAAAATGCCTTTATTTTTGCCTGTCTTCTTATAGATCCCAAAATAAAATAAAATAAATAATAAATATAGTAATGAAAATAAAATAATAAGATAAAAAAATAAAATAGAAAATAAAATAAATGAAATAAAAATAATAATAAAATAAATAGAACAAAATAATATTAAATAAAATAAAATAAAATAAAATAATAAAATAAAATAAAAATTAAATAAATAAAAGTTGAAGATATATAGTAAAAAATTAAATAAAATAAAATAAAATAACATAAAATAAAATAAAATCAAATAAAATCCTGGATACGGGCCTGTATGTAGTATTTAAATATAGTAATGAAATAATTGAAGATATACATACATATAGTACTGAAGGACAGTATAGTACATCGTACATACGAGAGGAATGGAAAATAATCGATAAATGAAAACTAAACGAATAAATAAATAAAAAAATAGAGACATGAACAAACGAACAGTATAATTCATACATAATATAGAAATCAATAATATGTATGCAGCGAATGAAAAGCAATAAGCTACGTAATAAATAAAATTACTGAAATATAGTCGATACGGTCGAAAGGCATTCGAATATCTATGACGTAATAAAAATGACCCAAAAATGACCCCAGGCCATTGTCTTTTTTGCCCGACGACACGGAATCCTCGGCCGAAATGGGCTTAGCAATCAGCAGATACAGACACTTATTGGAGAGCAATAGATAGCGGATCAAGGCATTGCCAAGGCGATGATTTAAGAATACCCGGAACATCTGACAATAAAAGCTCTGTTAAGCAGGTTCAGAGCATTAGCTATGTAATCAGTCAGAAAATAGACAAATACCGTGTCAAACTAGTATATAAACTATTCAACTATTTGAATTTTCTACCTTTTCTGCTTTCATTTACAAGCTTTCATTCTGAATAAGAAATTGTTAACTTTACACTAAGCGCGCTTTTTAATTGGTACACTTTACACCGACGAATTTCTACCATACCAAACAGCGCACCTGGACAACTTGCATACATATAGGTAGGGGTTAGGAGGGTAATACCCCCTAAAGGGTCAGCCGGACCGGTACTGTACGACGATGTTGAGCTGATAAAACGTCTTTTGCATCATTTTTGGGGTTAAAAGCAGTAAAAACGTCAAAATGTTTCCGAGCACTTTTTACTCACAAAGCGTATAAAAATTGATATATTTTTGCATTTTTAGCGTTAAAAGTGATATAATGCAGTCAAAATGGACTAAAAATGCTCCTAGAATGCGATATTGCCACGAAAAAACGTTTTATGAGTTATTTTGACCATTTTAATCGTTAAAACAGCAAAAAAACTGGTGAACATTCACTATTGGAATTCTGGGATTTCAATCCTCCCCCTGCCGACCCTGACCTTGTGCCACTATGCTGCCAAGTAACCAAACCTGATTCAGCTTCAACCGGGAACAAGCTGGACCAATCTGGTAACAGGCTGGAGAGTCTACGAGTTGGAGGATATTTTCTTCTGTACCTTTTTATGCATTATTTATGTGAAAAAGTAAAAAAAGAAAAGAAAAATAAAGAAGAAAAAGAAAAAATGAAAAAGTAACGGCTAAATGAAATGATTACAATGTCAACCTAGTTTTGTGACTAGACAACCTGAGTTTTAAACCAGGCAGCCCCTTTTTGGAATTATACAATCTGCATAGTATTTTTACCACTTGTGGGTCAATCTTTTTGAAAAAGTTGTCAATCAGTTTAAAAATCTGCCATAGGAACAGGCTAAAGGGCTTGCAATAATTGCCCAGCTAAACCTACATAACAGTTTGTCTTTCATTCTTATGAAATTTATTCCGTCTTAGTTTTATCCAACATACATTTGTATTATAATTTATTGTACGTGCTTATTTCCGAAATGTAAAACAGCTTTAAATTTAAAAAAGTGTGAAACATAAAATAAATTATGCATATATATGTAAATGTAAAGTATAAAAATGTGAAAAAAGGTAAAAACTAAGGTCGAAAATGTACAAATATGCATAATGTAAAGTGAAAAAATGTAAATTGCACAAAACAAAAACAAAAAATGGAAGAAGATGTAAAGTGTAAAATGAAGAATGAAGAATGTAAGACGTACTCGCCACGAATGTTTACGTTTTAATATGCTCCATAGGATGATAGAGCTTGTTAAGGGATATATGTTTAACACGTCGATCGCGCCTGGGCGGAAATAGGACTGACGTTTTGAAGATATAAGCCTAACATGCTCTAGAAGCTTATTAAAGCGTAACCATTCGTGGCGAGTAGTGTAAGATGTGCAAAAATGTAAAGAAAGATGTAAAAAACATAAGGAAATATAATATTTGAAAATGTAAAGGACGTAAGTAAAGAAGTGTATGAATGAAACGTAAGAACATAAAACCCACATTGAAAGATATATATCAGAGACCTGTATAACGTGTACATTGTACAGAACGCATAACTTCATCATTTTACCGAAAAATATAAAATGTCATGAACTAATTTTGTTACTATTAAAAATTAGTAAAACTTGAATAAAATGCAATTTCATCACCTTATAATATTGTTCGCCTTCTTGCATAACGTTCGTGGTTAGTTCCAATATTTCTACGCTTTCTAGGCTGCAAGATAAATTTTTTTTTAAATTATTGACACACTTAGACACAAATCTGAAAATCTCGCGAAATACAAAATTCGAAAGTGTGGTTTTGGTGAAGAAAGATTCCAAAAACCGCGAGATTAAAATAGCTATGCAAGGAAAAAGGGAAAAATCGATAATTGGAACCATATATGCACAGCATGGGAATTCTGGGTAGGCGGTGAAATTACAAAGTGCCTTTTTTGGCCCGAAAATAGTAGCTACGCGTCAAGAACATCGTTTTTCAGCGTTTCTGGCGATGCTCTATCTTTCTAAAGCATGAAAACATAAATACATTCTATAAAAAAATCGAAAAAGTCTGAACGAATCGGACAAAATACAGTACAAACATGAGAATAATTGCACGAATCAGGCAGGCACGTAGCCCTGGGAGGAATGGGGGGTCCGGACCCCCCCCCCAAAAATTCAGAAAAAACCGGAAAAACTATGACTTTTTAAACCTTATTTTGTGCTATTTTTTGACCTTTTTGGGCTTCAGTCCCCAAAAATTGTTGTTGGTTCCCCCCAAATAGGAGGGCCAGCTACGAGCCTGGCGCAAAGCGCCGAAAATTTGGCACTGTTGAGCAAGTAGATAGCTGAAACGCTTAAAAAAAGCATCTTTTCTTCAGACCTTTCGAAAATTTTTGGGATCTTTCAAAAAATCGCCAATTCTGGGAGAATTTTGTTTTATCATAACAACACTCTACATGTATATAAGTGGGGGGATGGAGATCCCCCACCCAAAGTCGGCCGTTCCACATGTATGGGCATATATGTATGTCTACGTGATGCACGTACTGTAGATTATTTTGTGTAAAATCGAATTACACACAAATCGCATTAATCTAAAGCTCTATTAATTATTTAGAGAAGCTTTAAAAAATTAACAGAGAATTTTATTTAATTTTTATTATAGAACAAATTGCTTTTTAAGCCTAATGGATGTACATACTCATTTTTTACTATATTTTGATCACTTTACTCGATTTATTTCACATTTTCTCGAAATTATTCAATGTTTTTATGTTGTAGGTCCAGAAAGATAAGGTGAGAAAAGCAGATAAATGATCTTTTTGACGCATATGTACGTACCCATCCAGGGGCGGATTTATGGGGCGAGGGGGGTCGGGGTATGCACCGTCCCAGAAACCTAAATACCCCCTACCGGCCCAAAATCGAATGCCCGCAGAATTCAATTTTTAAGCATTTTTTCGGTTTTTTCGCGATTTTTGATGCCAATGGATAGTGCGTGGTAAGAAACGTCGCAAAATGGTGTTTTCACCGTATCCCATTTTTAAGGTCATTTTTGGAGTTCAAAAAACTTGCACCCCCCTTCTCAGGAAATATCCTAGATGCCGCGCACGATACGTACCCATCGCGTTCATATCCAAAAAAGGCGTGTTGAGAAAACATTTTCGATTTCACCGCTCAGAAACCCACGCAATGTATGTACGTTAGTGAGGCAGCTCAAAATTTTTATGTATACAAAACGTAAGAATAGTTTTAAGGTTCATCTTTGTATATGCGCATACAATGGTGGGACCTTGTACAAAAAAGTGGTTCGAACAGGATGAATGAGAAATCCTCCCATCCAAAGTTGGCCCAGCTACCAACCCCAAATTCAAACATTTTATGCCCTCCACTCGATTTTGGACAAAAATATGCGTTCTTTTCACCATTTTTTGTGTTTTTGCCATTTTTGGCCAAAAATTAAAGGCCCTTTGAGCAGATATGCGCGGCATGGTAATTCTGAGCGGTGGCGGAAGCATGAAAACATAAAAAAATTTGGAAAAAGAACACCAAAATAATAACAAATTGAATAAAATATAATGAAAAAGTGGGTGTATAGTGCGAAGCACTGAAAATTTGACGCTTTTGCTAAAAAAGAGCACGTTTTCAACGAGTTTTCTGGAAACTGAGAAAATCAATTTAGGAGTAAAAACATTTCTGGGAGGAGGGGTGCAACCCCCATCTTGTACGCCCCATGCTGATTTCAGGCAAAACTTGCATTTTTGCCATTTTAGGGTTTTTTGCATTTCTGGTCAAAAATTGAAGGTCATCCATGACCTTTACTCCCGCCCATGTACAGCATGTAAATTCTGGGAGGTCAGGCGCAAAAAAATTTTTAAAAAGCTCTTTTAGGGACGAAAAAGAATGGATATCGAGTAAAAAACACTGTTTTTTTGACGTTTCAAACAATGTTCGTTTTTTCTAAAACATAAAAACATAAAAAATCTCGAAAAAAATTCAAAAATCGAGTAAATCGAACGAAATGTAGTCAAAAAATGTGTATATGGCACGAAGCGACTAAAATTTCAGTTTTCAACCAAAACTGAGCTACAAACGCTCAAAAAGGCACACTTTCTACAATTTTTACAAAAAAATCAACAATTCTAGGGGAGGGGGTCGCGGTCATTTTGCGGGAAGGGGGAGATCAGTTGCCATTCTGGGGTGTCAACCCCCTCCCCAAAAACACGTATGCCTGGCCCCTAAGAGCGGCCGACTATTCCCGCTTAAAATTTTGACCAGATACACATTAACACTCCGACTCGACTTACAGTATCTCGCCGGTGCTGAACTGCGACCGCCTAATTTTGCGAGCGACGGCGTCGCCACCGCTGCCGTCGTCGAGGTTCGCCGACGACGACGACGCGTCGCCGCCGCCGAGCGTACGGCCGACGTCGGCGATTAAAAGTTTCGACGCCGACGACGCCGACGATCGACGCTCGTCATCGTCGTCGTCGTCATCGCCGCCGGCGGCGGTTCGGCGCCTAGCGTCGCCGCCGGCTGTGGCGCGGCGTCGCGCGGCGCAGTGGCGTACGCACTTTACTCGACAGCGAATCGCCGCCGCTCGATGGCGTTTTTTTCATCGTCGACTCGTACACCTCAATGGTGTATATACATACTACATAGATGACTTTTCTATTTTGAAAAGTTCGTATAATAATCGCTAAAAACCGAATGATAGAAAAATTTTTCACAAATGCTTGCAATTGACCAGAAAGCGCGATTAGCGTAGTTTTTTCAGCATTTACATCAGTTTCTGATGTAATTTTTGCCCAAAAATATTTGATACTTGACTCCCAGACCGGCCTGCTTGTGCTCCAATCTGCATGACCAGCCGAGCTACTTCGTTCTGCTTTGATTCCAGGGACGAATTACTCCCCATATAACCCAAAATAGTTGGCGAGCTAAACATTGCAGATGTAATTTGCAATGATTTTTGTCCATCAGTGAATATAATTTCCATATTTTTCCGGCGCTTTCCACCGAATAATACATAACTGTTAATGGCGTTCCTTAACGAACGGAAGCAGGCACGTATCTCTGAGGGTTAATACAGGGGTTCAGACCCCCCACCCCAAAATTCAGAAAAATTGAAAAAATAGGACTTTTTAAACCTTATTTTGTGTTATTTTTGGCCCTTTTGAACTTGGTCCCGTCCGAAAATTGTTGTTGCCCCCCACCCAAAAATAGGACGGCCAGCTACGCGACTGCCCGGGAGTCATATTTCTGCCCAGGGATTGGGTTCTGAAACAATTTTAAGAGCAAAAAACAGGTATCTAAGGACTGTTTCTACCATTTTCAAGCATAACTTTCATTAATTTCCGTTGTTCCGCGTCAATTGACAAAAGGAAAACGAGCAGTAAATCTAGCTTCTAAACGTCACTTTGCCAAAATTTTAAGAATTTTCGGCGCTTCGCGCCGGATTTCCGCTAAAGTCACAGAAATTTAATGATTTTTTCGCAAAACATTGTCAATAATTTTGAAATTTCCCGTAAGAAAATGTTGCGCCAATAGCAATTTCATACAAAAGTACATATGTACATGCACATCAT
The DNA here is from genome assembly GCA_036768485.1 of Mermis nigrescens. Taxonomy (NCBI): domain Eukaryota; kingdom Metazoa; phylum Nematoda; class Enoplea; order Mermithida; family Mermithidae; genus Mermis; species Mermis nigrescens. Next base: position 1,197,213 of record JAVLUZ010000223.1, read on the forward strand.
GGGAATTCTATGAAGAGGTGAAATTGTAAAGTGCCTTTTTGGGTCCAAAAATGGTAGGTACGCGTCAAAAACATCGTTTTCAGCGTTTCTGAGGATGCTCTATCTTTCTAGAGTATAAAACCATAAAAAAGTTCCAAAACAAATTTAAAAAGTCGGAACAAATTGAACATAATATAGTCAACACATGAGTATAATGGCGCTAAGCGCCGAAAAATTGGCACTTTCGAGCAAATACAGTTGTCGCCATGAAAGATGACGCTCTATCACCCTCAGAATTATAAGAGGGTGCGTCGCGAGCGCCGCGTTTCGTCAATCATGCGCTATTATATCTTTTTTATTATTATATGTCATTAATCTGTATCATCCCATTAATCTGGCGATGCGGACGGCGCAATTTAGCTATTAATAGTGCCAACAAGAAGGAAGCGCGCACGTGAATGTTCTATATTTAAGCGAGCCAACATTAAAATCAATATTTTTGCAAGCCGACGATGGACGATGAAGAATTTTGCAGAATGGTAAACAATACAGAGCGATGCACGCAGCACTGATTGAGGAGTTTTTAAACATTTCGAATTGAATTATAAAAAAACCTCTAAAAATGCTATTGAAGTTTTTTAGATGACTTAATATATAAATAATAATTAATAGACAGTGCTCGGCTTGCAAAAATATTGATTTTAATGTTGGCTCGCCTAAATATAGAATGACATTCACGTGCGCGCTTCCATCATTCACGTACGCGCTTCCTTCTTGTTGGCGCTATTAATAGCTAAATTGCGCCGTCCGCATCGTCAGATTAGCGGGATGATACAGATTGATGGCGCTATAATAGATAAAGAGATATGTAATAGCGCATGATGGACGGAACGCGGCGCTCGCGACGCAACATCTATTATAATTCTGAGGGTGATAGCGCGTCATCTTTCATGGCGACCACTGTAGATAGCTAAAAACGATTAAAAAAAGCATCTTTTCTACAAATTTTTAGAAACATTCTCGGGAACTTCCGAAAAATCACCAATTCTGAGGGGTTGGTGAAAAAATTTTTGCGTGGAGGTGGGGTAAAAATTTTTCTGCGGGAAAACCCCAAGATCATGTATGTAAAAGTAGACAATGTTAAACGCCGAAAAAACGCCATTTCGCATACGAAAAAACAGGTTTATAAAATGACCAATTCAAAACGTTTTAAAACGACTAAGCGGCGTAGAAACTTTTAAAAACGGCAAGAAAACTACTAAGACGCATTTTTTGGTTTCAGTCTCGCTCTCTGTACATATTCCGCCATTTTTTAATTGCATTTCATTTGCCTTTTTAAGCGTAAAATCGAGCATTGCTCGTTAAGAAACATTTTTTGCATAAGTCGCGCGGAGATAATTCGTTCAAAACTACATTTAATGAACAATCCACCTTTTGCGAAAGAGATTTTTTGTCAAAAAACGGTGCCGAAACGAAGTCTCGAACAATTTTTGGCCCTTTACGATTTGAAAATTTACGAAAAGAAGCTCGATATTTTAAAATCCAAAATTTAAACGACGAATTTATGAATTATTTACTTAGATTATTGTAAATTTTTTATTTTTTATTTTTTACTATTTTTAACACTTTTTTACTTCTTTTTACTTTTTACTTCCGTAAAACATTTTAAACTTTTCTATTGCGCAAGCATTAAGCAAACGCACTTGATCGAGTCTATTGAACAAGCGTCTTTCGAATTCGGAATACGATTTGTCCGGATTTTCTACGTCATCAATGGGAATCGGCCGTCGAAAATTTATCGATCCATTGCACGTGACGTCATTATTCAAATCGTATGACGTCAGCAAACCGTCGTTGAACGGTTTCAATTCATTGGCTGCTCGTGAAGCTTAATGACGAAAACAAAGCTTAAAAAGCTACTATTCAAAAACAGCTTCACTTCCTGCAATTGAAATCATTTCTAAATGCTTACAAAATAATGTATAAGAAAAATTTTGCGGAAAATGGTCAAAAAATGAAGCTTAAAAAACGTACTATTTAGAAACAATCTGATCGCTGCGATTAAATCCATTTCTAAATGCTTACAAAATAAAAGTATAAGAAAAATATCGCAAGGAGATGGTCAAAAAAGGTTGATCGAATAGGAGGAGGATAGATAAACGCTACGCGATACGGAAAAAATGACATTAAACAAAAATAAATTCAGTTTTTCTGATTTTTTATTATATTCATATGACCTTGGAGAGGGGTAGAGTTTAACCCCCCTCCTTTTTCCCTCCCGCAAAAACGTTTTCATCCCTCCCCAGAATTCACGATTTTCTGATAAAATTTCTAGAAAAACTTGAGATTTAAGCGAGCCTTTTTACTGATTTTTTACTTTAAAATGCGAATTTTTTCGATTTTTGATTATATTTGATGAATCTTATTGAATATTTCTTCTACATTCTCTACGTTTTTCACCGTCTAGGCAGACAGCATCGTAAGAAATGCCAATTTCACATTCTTATTCTCATTAGGTTTGTCCTTATACACTGTTTTCACAAATTTTATGAATCATCAAATTTTAACACATTCATTCACAAACGTTCGACTAAAATATAAATTTTAGGGCAGCACAATTAATATAAAGTAAGATACATATCAGTCAAGTCGAATGTATGATTCCATTTCAATCTACATTATATACAATTATATGCTGTATATTTATAGCCCGGATTTTTAAGTGGATTTACGTAACTTTTTTTACGATTGATTTGAAACCCACTCAAGTGAGAAACGTCATAAAAACGATTTAAACACATTAAAAACGTCAGAAATATAAAAAATAAATAAACAATTCGCAAAAAATGTCTAAAATTTATTACAATCAACACTTTTTCTATTCCAGCGCCATTTGACTTCTTCCAAGCAATTCCACGTAATTTGGGTATGCAGGAAAATCTGCATGTGCATAATTTGACATTTTTCTGCATTGATAGCGCATTTTCAACAATATTTACTAGTGATGAATGTTTGCGAGCTTTAAAATATATTATTATGCCATTTAACGAAGCATCTTATTGAAAACATCAATTAACGGCAAGAAGCGTGGACACTAATAAATGAAGTAAATTAAAATGAAAAACATCGACATATAGAGTGGAAAGTTCTTCTAATTCTACCATCTTTAGGCAAGAAGGATGAGTTTTACAGAGTAGTTTTCAACTTAACTTCATCAAATTCATTTTTATTTTTCCATTTCGTGAGCAGAAGACCGTAAAACACAGCTAGAATTTTAAAATAGTTTTATGCAAAACTTTTTCCCGCATATTATTCAAAAAAAGCTTGTTAAAACTTTGTAAATGAACTTCTATGTAAGTCTTTTGCATTACTAATATATCCATGTTTATTTTCAGAGGCTTTTAAAAATGTGAAATGATAAACTCAAATAATTTAACCTCAAAAAGTTTTTGTGGCTCTTTTCATGTTTGTTTCTTACTAGTTGAATATTTAACTAGTGCCCTAAAACCAAATTTCGATTTGACTAAAGAATCAACTACTGCACAAGCCAATCTTGATTGGTACCTTAACCTATAATACACTATTTGACTTTTATTATTCTTCGAATTTCAATTTGTACATTTTTTGTTTGTTTAATACTTGTGAAAATTATGTATTCATAATTAAAATAATGAATCTACGAGCCAAATGAAATTTTGCCACTTAATATGTATGTATATCCGGTGAAAAAAAGGTACAAATTTAACCCTATTTTAAAGAAGCATAGTACACTATATAATATGCTAATGTAGCACCGGCACCGGCACCAGCACCGGTAAAAAAGCGACACCGGGACATCACTAATATTTACTAATTGCCATGTCGTAAATACCAGCGTCTAAACTTAGTCAATATAAAATATAAAATGAAAATATATAAAAATTGATTATAGTACATATATAAAAATAGAAAAATATAAAACCATTCATATTCATCGATTGTTCCCTGAATAAATATGAAATCCGCGATTCTAGGCATAAAAAATGATTATTGTCAATAAACAAACCCAAACAGATTATCCAGCGGTCATAATCATGCTGATGATGCCGTATCGAGACAATCAAAAATCCCAATTCAGCCACAATTTACGTAAGACAAAAATCCAAAATTTTGGCTAATAATGTTCTATGCTAGTTTGGTTTCGGTGAGTGGTCTTTTTCACAATACAAGTGAATTCTTAGAAAAAGGTGCCAATGTTTGGCGTTTAAAAGCAAGGAGATGGTTGACGTTAATGTGTTTTAATGCGTTTCTGAATCAATAAAATGAGTTCTGTTACGCTAGTACGCACGAGTATCGATAGAATTTCCACTTAATTTTGCACGCATAATGCCTTATTTTTCAAAGTAATCTTCCACGTAAAATGACTTTTTTTCACATAAAAATCCAGGCTCTAAATATATCCAATCTTAACCCACAATATGACTATAATAAGGATAATATGTACATATGTAATTATTTCCTAAAAAGTCTACTACTAAAAAATTTCTTCATTGATTATAATAATAATGATAATAATAATAATAATTATTATTATTATTATTATTATTATTATTATTATTATTATTATTATTATTATTATTATTATTATTATTATTATTATTATTATTATTATTATTATTATTATTATTATTATTATTATTATTATTATTATTATTATTATTATTATTATTATTATTATTATTATTATTATTATTATTATTATTATTATTATTATTATTATTATTATTATTATTATTATTATTATTATTATTATTATTATTATTATTATTATTATCATTATTATTATTATTATTATCATCATTATTATTATCATCATTATTATTATTATTATTATTATTATTATTATTATTATTATTATTATTATTATTATTATTATTATTATTATTATTATTATTATTATTATTATTATTATTATTATTATTATTATTATTATTATTATTATTATTATTATTATTATTATTATTATTATTATTATTATTATTATTATTATTATTATTATTATTATTATTATTATTATTATTATTATTATTATTATTATCATTATTATTATTATTATTATTATTATTATTATTATTATTATTATTATTATTATTATTATTATTATTATTATTATTATTATTATTATTATTATTATTATTATTATTATTATTATTATTATTATTATTATTATTATTATTATTATTATTATTATTATTATTATTATTATTATTATTATTATTATTATTATTATTATTATTATTATTATTATGTATGTGTGTGTATTATTATTATTATTATTATTATTATTATTATTATTATTATTATTATTATTATTATTATTATTATTATTATTATTATTATTATTATTATTATTATTATTATTATTATTATTATTATTATTATTATTATTATTATTATTATTATTATTATTATTATTATTATTATTATTATTATTATTATTATTATTATTATTATTATTATTATTATTATTATTATTATTATTATTATTATTATTATTATTATTATTATTATTATTATTATTATTATTATTATTATTATTATTATTATTATTATTATTATTATTATTATTATTATTATTATTATTATTATTATTATTATTATTATTATTATTATTATTATTATTATTATTATTATTATTATTATTATTATTATTATTATTATTATTATTATTATTATTATTATTATTATTATTATTATTATTATTATTATTATTATTATTATTATTATTATTATTATTATTATTATTATTATTATTATTATTATTATTATTATTATTATTATTATTATTATTATTATTATTATTATTATTATTATTATTATTATTATTATTATTATTATTATTATTATTATTATTATTATTATTATTATTATTATTATTATTATTATTGATTACTATTGACATATTAGATTACATTGTAGTTATATTGATATCATTGCTTACATATTTAAGTGATTCTATTGCATACATATCGAAGTAATTCTTATTAAACTTATTTAATTAGTAATTTAATGTTAAAAATCAATAGAATTTTCATAAATTTTCTAATCAATCAATATATTTTATATACCCTACGAAATTCTACAATTAAACAATCGATAAAATCTACTAAATTCGACTAATCGTAATCATAGATGCACAGTTTGACCGATCTGCGGGGTCAACCAGTCTGCAAAAAGTCAAAAATAAAGCTTTTTGGGGCTAAATGACCTAAAATACTGGTATAAATGCTTAAATGGCGTTAAAACAACGTTATTACACAGTTTCTCATCTATTTAAAGCACTTTTGAAGAAAATTTCCAATTTTCAACCGTTTTTGACCTTGATTTTGATTCATTTTCTCAACAAAATTTCCCATGTTTCCATTCTGGGGGTCAGGACCCCCAGCAAACCCCCGCACGTGCGTTTCTGATCGTAATTAATAAGGGCGATTTGTGTTTTTACTGATCTTTTCACTTTAAACGAAGTGCACTATATCATTCGATTTGAACATTTACTTCGAATATGAAAAAGTTTAAAAATCATATTTATTCCATATACCATTATTTTAAAATTTTTGTCTAAATTTTAGTCACTAAAAACCTACCTATTGTTGATATCGATAGTGATCTGACTGATTAGATCAGGCTGATTATTATTATTTTTATTATTAATCGATTGATCAGTATCGATCAATTGATCTTTGGCCGATGCGAAAGTGGTCGATCGATTAAGGTCGTCTAAAATGGCGGGAAAAGAGTCCAAGTTTACTGTAGGATCGAGCAGAGTCGCCGATGATTTTAGGGTTGGTGTTTCAGAGGGGCCAAACGTTGGCCGTCTTCGACCCTGAATAGCAAAAATTCTACGTTAATTTATTCAATTAGCTATTTAACGCTAAAACTTTAGCTTGAAAATTTAAAAACAAATTTTAAAGTTGCAATTAACCCAAATCACGCCAGAAAATATTTTCCAGCGTATTACAGTAAGCTTAGTGTACTACATACATGACATTTATATGCAATACAAAATTCAAACGTTCCGGCGGATTTTTGGCGACTTGCCCAATCTCGGCGATAGCCAACTATCTTACAGAGGGAATGGGGGATCCCCACCCAGTTACTTGTCCCCCATTCCCCAAAGCCAGAAAACTTTTGATCTCTATTTTTGGATAAAAAGTTGAGTTTCTTGACCGTTTTTAAATGTTTTGGCAGTTTTTGGCCAGAAATTATACATAGGTCATTTACCCTCCTGAAAACGGCAAGGAAAGGGGACCCCAATCCAAAATTTCGAGCCGTGATTAAAAGATTAAAAATTTAATTTTTGAGGTAAAAATGACCTCAATAGCTGATCCAAATGTTAAAATAGCGCTAGAAATGCATACGTTATTCCACATTTTCTGATCAATTTCAAGCACTCTTTAGGAAAATTTTCAATGTATTATCCCTTTTGACCCTCATTTCGCCTCATTCTCCCCAGAAGATTTTCCATTTTTATTCTGGGGAGTCTAGATCCCAAAAACTCCATATGCACTGCCACAAAAGAATTTTCCATTGGCCAAAAAAATCGTAGAGAATGTACCGTTCTAACCGCTTTTATCGATTTTTTCACTTCGTGAGTAAGAATTTCTTGAGCGCTTCGCGCCAAACAGCTACTTTAAATCATAATTTTGTGCTAGTCAGCTAAACTTTATTCATGAAAATTTGTTACGTATGTTTTTATCGCCTAGAAAGAAAGAACTTCGTCAGAAAAGTAAGAAATCGCGTTTTCATGCTTGATAATCATTGATGAGTCAAAAAGATGACACGGAATAATTTTTAATTTCGTCCTGGATTTGTTCCTCAAATTCCCACGCTGTGCATATACGTAGGGCTGTAAAGCATGTGAAAAAATGAAAAGCTAAAAAATTAGTTCCTTTCCACGTACCTGCATGATTTATTGCCCAGAAGAGCCTCCAAAGTATGTAAATCAAATTAAAGTACCAAATGAATTTTGATAGAAGTACATATAATTTGAAGTTGACGTACTTTATTTTAACTTAATTTAAATCAAAGTAACTTTGAACTAATTTAAAGTCGAATTAATAATTCAATCCTCGCAAATTACGATCGAAGCATTAAAGTTTTTAATCAATCTTGTGATTAGAATTTGAAGGTGGGTCGGTGGGTGTAAGTGGGTGGTGGGTGGGCGGTGGGCGCTAGGTGGCTGGGTGGCGAGTGGGTGGGTGGGTGGTAGTGGGTGGGTGGGTGGTAGTGGGTGGGTGGGTGGTAGTGGCTGGGTGGGTGGTAGTGGCTGGGTGGTAGTGGGTGGGTATGGTGGGTGGGGGGTGGGTGGTACTGGGTGGGTGGTGGCACATTGTGTACATATGTATATGTACATATATATGTACATATACATATGTACATATACACATTGATATACATACATACAAATACTGCGGCACCAAAATTCTGGTGGGGATGCAATATTTTTCAAAGGTCATAAAACAGCCTTAAAAAATGGTGGTATGGCGAAAAAACACAATCTTTCAACGTTTCTCATCGAGCACTATCCATTAGCATCAAAAAGATTGCGAAAAAATTTTAAAAATCGAATCCTGGGAAGGTGTATTTGTTTCTGGAGGGGGTATTTTGGTTTCTGGGGGTTGCATACCCCCTAAAGCCACCCCCCCTCGCCCAGGTTTGGTTCGGGCTATTTTCACGAAAAATCTCATAAAACGAATGATTTTTCCACAGAAAAGTAATTTTTTCATATAACAGTAACATAGATGACACTGAATTCGATAAATCTATTAAGTTACTATTTGATCTACTAATAATTTACCATTTGATTCATTAATTTGTTTATTCATTTTTACCTTCAAAATTTCATTGAGCATCAATTCCGCATCATTCCGGGAAATAGGCGTCGAGCTAGCTACATCGTTGGCGTCGTATTCTGTCGGTGGGGGAACGCTGAACAGCATTTTCGATTTATAATCAAATAATAATAAATACGATTAAATAAATAAAGAACATTTTAAAAACAAATAAATAAATAAATACTGAAAATATAAATAAATAAATAAAAATGAAAATGCATATAAATAAATGGATGATAAAATTATTAAAAATATATCAAAAAAATTTTTCAAAAAAATAAATAAAATATGAAAAATTAAATAATCAAATAAATTAAAATGAGAAACAAACTAGGCGAAAAATAATAAGAATACGGATAGAAATATGTGTACCACATAAAATTATTAGAAGTTTCGAGGGAACTTTGCGGCACGGCTCCCAAATCCGGTCCATTTTCGTCAATTTTTGGCACCGATTTGCTCAGCGTGACGCGTTTTTTAGGCGCCAAGTTTTGCAACATAACCGATTTGGACCAAGGTCGGTAAAATTCGACGGGAAAATCAAATTCGAGCGCGTCCGAGCAAGCTTCGGCGCTACTTATGAGCAAATCGCGGTCGTAATTAGAGATGCCTGCAAATTATCAATCACAAATAATCAGAGGTAATCGAAAAAAATCAAATACTTAATCAAACTACAATATTAGATACAGGGTTGGCCACAAACATAATGTTGGGGCTGGTGGGCATACAGGCACATAGGGGGCGAGGGGTTATTACCCCCCCCGCCCTGAAGGTAAAGCCGGACAAGTACTGTCCGGCGATTTTGCATCATTTTTGAGGTCAAAAGCAGTAGAAACGTCAAAATTTTTCCAGGCGCTTCGGGCCAGATTAGTACTTTTAAGTACTTTTTACTCAAAAAACGCCCAAAATTGATAAATTTTTGCATTTTTAGTGTTAAAAGTGATGTAATGCAGTCAAAATGGACTGAAAATCCGTTTAAAATGCCATATTACACAAAAAAAACGTGTTATAGGCTATTTTGACCATTTTGATCCTAAAACAGCAAAAAATCGTGAACGTTAAATTTACTGTTTTGGATTTTTGGAATTTCTTACCCCCCCCTGCCGACCCTGCCCTTGTGCACCTATGGTGGTGAGACCATGATCTTAGGGGGTTGTGTGGGAGAATCTCCCCCTCGCAGAACAATTTCCTTCCCCCTCGAATTCGCGATTTTCCGAAAGTTTCCGAAAAAGTCGTGGAAAAGGTACGCTCATTTTACTACACTTTGTTTAATTTATTCTAGTTTTTTCATTTTTTCGAGTTTCTTTCTATTTTTTCGGATTTTTTTATATCTTCATGCAATAAAAAGATTAAACCTAGTGTCAGAAACGCCTAAAAACGATGCTTTTCATGCCCATACACCATTTTAGAGCCCAAAAAAGGCACTATAAAATTTTACCCCTTCAAAAACAGATTAGAAAAGAATCTGTTGGTTTGAGCATTTTCAATAATATTTAGGCTAAAAAATGTCAAATTTTCAGCATTTCGCGCCATATATGTAAATACTCAGTTTAATCTTGTTTTAACTATATTTTGCTCGATTTAATCGAATCTTTTCTAGTTTTACGACTCTTTGTATTTTCATGATGCTAGAAAGATAGAGCCTCTAAAGAAATCGGCTAAAAACGGCGTTTTTTGCCATATACATCCATCGGTTTTAAGTCAAAAAATGTACGCTAGGACGAATTTCCGCTGCCCCCTTCCCCAATCATACATGTAACGGCTGAAAATTTGGGATCCAGGCCATTTTTAGGGCTTGCTTTCAGCCCCCTTCCCTCAATCATACATGCAACGGCTGAAAATTTGGGGTCCGGGCCATTTTTAGGCGGGGTGGGGGGTGAATAGCCTCGAATTTTTGGCCAAAACCGGCCAAAAAAACGGCAAAAATTCTATTTTTTCTAAAAATCGGGAGGGGCTCAAAAATTTTCTGGTTTAGGGTGGATAGGGGGACGTCCGATTTCGGGTGGGGGATTCCCTCATCCCCCCGTTACATGTAAGACCCCAATGCTTAATCTATGCACTGCACGTACGAGAAAATGACACCTACACATTAACCATAGTTTTCAACTATACCCTTCTTTACAATGACCGAAGTTTAATCGGGAATTTGGCAAAGAAACGAATTATCCAGCAAAGAAAGTTCTAAACCTTCGTTAAACACAAACAATAGTAAGAAGTCATCAATATGAGAAAAAAGTAAGAAAGAAGAAAGAAAATGAGGAGGAAAATAAATAAGTAAATAAATAAATAGATAAATAAAAAAGCTAATACTTAATAGAAAGAAAAGAGAAAAAACCAACAAAAAAAGAGAGAAAGACAGACAGATGTAGAAGTGCAGCATGCTATTAGTAAGAAACGAACAAAAAGGAGGCGTAAAATAGCACAAAAGTACCTAAAAAATATATCTGCTTTGGTCTTAAACCCGTGGGGTTGCTGTTGTTGTGAAACATATTCTCAATGAATATATTGCGCAGAAGTGAGCAAGAGCCCGAGTAGTCGGTTAGTACTACACACGCGTGTTAAAGCGCAAGATCCGGGAAACTGGTGTGGGTAAAATTTTGCTCACAAAGTAACGTGCTTGGCAGGTTGCCACGTTACAGAGTATAGCCTTTTTTGCAGGTCAAGTATAAAAATGGCTAAAACATCCTATATAGCATGTTTTATTGTGAAAAACTGCATTTTTAACTACTTTTTGTCCCATTCTGACTAGTTTCGTCGCTCTTGTAAGTAAAAAATATAAGAATCCATCGGAAACTTTGACTGTTTAGATCCTTTTAAGTTCATTCTATCTATTTTATGTGTAAACAAAACAGAAATGTATTAGTCGGCGCGGAGCGCCGAAAAAATTCTAGCATCTCCGCTGCTTTCGTACTAAAAAATCATGCGAAAAATGTTTGATAGCTCAAAATTGACTAGCAGCGATTCAAGTCTCGGACCCTGCGATGGGGGAAAAACACCCCTATGGGAATGTGTGATAATAATATTAATATTTATAATGAAAAAGGAACATTAATAGAAAATATTTAAATAATTAAATAAATAAATGCAATAAAAAACGCAACTCTACTTCAGACATTCCCATAGGGGTTGAGGAATTGGGGGTACTACCTCAGGGTTCCAGACTCAAATCACTGTCACCTGATTTTGAACTATCAAACATTTTCTGCATGATTTTTTTGGGAACGATAGTAGCGGAGATCTTGAAAATTTTCCTGCGCTTCGCGCCGACTACTACATTTTTTACCACAAAAAAGCCAAAATAATTAAAAATGAAGTTATGTATAAAATGACTGGGACGAAATTAAAATGATCCGAAAAGTCAAATTTTTTCGAAGAATTCTCATACTTTTTAATTGTAAAAGTGACGAAACGAGTCAAAATTGGATAAAAAGTTCAAAAAATGCTTTCTCCACATTAAAACATTTTATATATGTAGGATTTTTTAATCATTTGCATATTTGACCTGCAAAAAACTAGAATTTTAAATTTAGTGGTCCCCAATTTAGGGATTCCATCCACCCCTTGAGCTTTCGACCCTGGAAAACCATACACCACTTGTACGTGCACGCCATCTACCTTAATCAAATGTCCCGCGCTCATACATGTAAAGGTTCAAAATTTTAGGAGCCCCGGCCATTTTTAGGGGGGGGGTAAATACCTCCAATTGTTAGCCAAAGACGGCCAAAAAGTCTAAAAACGGCCAAAAAATTCAAATTTGTTCCAAAAAATCAGGAGGGGGCAAAACTTTCTTGGCTTTAGAGAATAGGGGGCGACGTCCAACTTTGGGTGGGGGATCCCCATCCCCCTGTCACATGCATGTCCGTGCTAAATCCAAAATGTTACCTAGCACTTCGGGGCAATCGCTAAAGTCCGCCACCGATTCCTCCAGCATAGCCAGCGATGATTTACGATTCGAGGCGATGAAGTTGGTCCGCGATTGCGTCACCACAATCACGTCTTTGTTTGACAATCGATTGTTCATCGATTGCTTCCTGTTTGCGGCTACAGTACAACAGGTTGTTGTGGTAGAGTCGCCTTTTGGCTTAGCTAATTGTGCGTTCCGCTTTAAAGCACGTACATACATGTAGACAAGCCCGTATCCAGGGGATAAACTAATGGGGGAATTCCCCCCTAGAATTTTTTCAGAATTCTCAGATATGAAACTATATAGGTTTTTGACGTTTGCCAGCGTAAAATGCTCAAATTTTAGGCGCTCCGCGCCATTAAATTCAATCAAAATTACTATTTACTACGTATTTAAATCTTTTTAACTTTTTCGAGATAAAACTATCCGTGAAATCAAATGAATTACATTTCTTTGCAAAAAGAGGCGAAATTGAATATACGTAGCAACATGAAAACGTAAAAGTTTTCTGGTGCATTGCGCCTGATTTATTGTTTATGTGCGCTTTTTGCCTTCTAAATCGCTCAAAACTGCTCGATGTTAAGTTAGACATGGAAAACATGTCAAATTTTGCCGGCGCTTTGCGCCAGAGTATTTATTATCTCTGTTAGAGTATTTATTATCTCTGTTGTTTTGGTCTAAAATACAAAGATTGAGCATAAATACAAAAGTTGAAAAGTTTTTAATGAATTGAATGATAAGGAATCGGTTATGCAGACAGCTTGAACGATAGATTTCGTGTATGATTATCAAATAAAGAGAAAATTTTCAGAATTTTATAACAAAGATTTTCCCGAAAGTATAGATCTCGATGAGAAATGTTCAAAAATGCCTTTATTTTGGCCTATCTCCTAACAGTTCTCGATATATCCGACTTCAAAGTTTGCGATTCCCCCCTGAAATAAAATCCTGAAATCGTATCTGCACATAGATAGCAGAATGAGATTAGGTACCTCGTGAAAAGTATATCGAACAAATGATTAGTAAAAAATCTCTAATATTGAAATAGATATTTAAAATACGAAAGCTTGGGTGGAATTTTCCGAGTAAAAATTCATGTCCAAAATATCACCGTTATGAATAGCTAAATACGCACGTTAAGCTATTTAATCAAAAAAATGCATTATGGTATAGTTACAGTAACTATATAGGCATAAGAGTATAATTTATACAAATTTTCGTTTTTGTGCATCAATTTGCAAAATATTATGGGCGCCGTTCAAGTTTAAACCACTTTTAAAGCATTTATTTCGCTCTTTTGTTTTGTTTCTTTAATGTGTTTATTTATTTTTTATAAAGCCTTTTTATATTATTTTTTTATATTTTGCAAGAAGAGAATATAATAAATAGAACAGTATTTGACAGATCTGAGAAAACGGTTTGCCAAAGATTTTGAAGAGACGACGAGAGTGAATCTGTATTTGGAAAAGAGGCTAAAACAAATACCGAGAAGCTAAAATTCAAATTTCAATCAAAACAAAACAAAAAGATAGCCTATTTTTTGACGGAAATTGAGAATTACCGAAATTTCGCAAACGTAGGAGGAGACAACAAAAAGCGAAGAACTAAGCAAGTTCATTCAAAGAGAAGCTACAAATTATAGGATCCTCAGGGAATTAAATCAAATTATAAATTATAATAATATTGAATTAAATTAAGTTAAAATTAGATTAAATTAAATCAATCTCAAGGAACGTCCGGTATTTATTGTTCTGGAAAAAATTTTCAAAGATTTTCAAAAAAACATGCAGAAAAAAGCTGTTAAAGTTTTGAGCTATTAGAGTGAGTATCCATTTAAGCTAATATTAGAGTATCCATTTGCATTGGATATCGAATGCCAGCATAACACCTTATATTCACTATTCGCTCAGCGTGTAACATATATACCGTACAGCAGTGGCGGATACAGGATTTTCCTAAGGGAAGCTTACCCCTAAGGGGGCGGAACCCTGTCTTGGGCGGAAAAATGAGCCGTTTTAAGCCAAAAATCGCTAGAAATCGCTCAAAAATCCATAATTTTGCGTACTATCTTGGGCCAATGGGGGCGGCCGCCCCCCCCCGCCCCCGTCCTAAATCCGCCCCTGCCGTACAGTGATTTACATATGTACATATTGCGCACCATTAATCACCTAATTCTCACAATGCATCAGCTGATTTTAATGCGGCTAATTAAGGAGACAGAGTAGGCAGACCAGCTAAAATTTTGAAAAGGGAGTAGTCGACCATTTTAGGGAGGTGGGGTCGAATGACCTCAATTTGTGAAAAAAATCTGGCAAAAAAAGCACCTTTGCAAAAATGACCCGAGGACGAAAGTTCTGGCCAAAAGCTCGATAGGGGGTCAAAATTTCCTGACTTCGGGGGATGGGGGACGACAGATTTCAATTAGGGGTAACCCCATCCGTCTATTACACGTTTGTTTGGTCATCCTATCTACAATGATAAGCACATTTATGTAAGACTCACCGGCTCCAGATAGATTTTTACGCCGTCCAATCCGCGCAAGAACATCGTAACTTTTTCAATGACCTTTATCGAACAAATGTAACCCATTAAAACTTGCACTATTTACAGCTTTTTTCAACATTTACCTGTTTGTTTAATAAATAAGCATTTCCGCCGTAATATTTGTCGACAATAAAATGATTATTTACCAGGCTACCGACCCCATACTCCAACGTACCTTCGTTTAACGAATTGTACAACCAAGCCATTCCTATAAATGCGAGCAAGCTTGCGTTATCCCATTACATGTAACAAGGGGATGGGGGATCCCTCGTACCCCTAAAATTTGATCGTCCCACAATCATATATGATCTTGGGAATTTTAGGAGGTTTTTCACCCCCATCAGAAAATTTTTAACCCCCCCCCGAATTTGCGATTTTCCGACAAATTCCAAAAATTTTGTAGAAAAGGTGCTGTTTTAAGCGTTCTGTTCGGAAAAAAGTCAAATTTTCGTTGCTTCGGGCCATTTACTCATTTTTTGAGTCCATTTTCTTCAATTCATTCGAATTTTCGATTTTTTTCAATTTTTTGCTTCCATGCTACAGAATGTTGAAGCATCGTCAGAAACTCCTAAAAAAAGATGTTGTTAACGCGTACACACTATTTTTGCCTAAAATTCCCAATTTTTCGATTTCTGATGAAAAATTAAGTCGACCTTGATATCTTGTGATCGCTCTTAAAAATGTTGACACTCCATATATATTTTTTCGAGTGATAAATCAGTTTAGCTGATTTTTTTGATTTTCAAAAATTAAATCGTGTTTTTTAAGGCCAACACTTAACTTGTACGTATGTCAGAATGAGGTGTGCTGCGTTTATTTAAATTTTTTTTATTTTAATCTCAGACATTTTTTTTGAATCATCATAATAATTTTAACTTTTAATTCAACCACTCGCGTTATCACCTTTGCCTTTGTTTGTTTTGGGTTGCCATGTTTCTAGTACTTCGGCAGCTTCCCTTCTCGAAACGATTTCTCTAACTAGGGGCCAATAGCCCTGATCCGGATTGGTTAACCATATGCCAAAATAATAAGAGAAAGTCACCGATATGATTGAGAAACAAAACAAATATTAATAATAATAGACAAAATAAAATAAATAAATAAAAAATAGCAGGTGAATAAATTAGGCATTCTGCTAGCATAAAAGAAACAAAAAGGCGCGAGAAATAGTATATACACATGTACAGGGCCGTATCCAGAAGGCGGGGGGGCTTGCCAGCCCCCCCCCTCCGCAATGGGAAAAATTTTTGTTTTTCTCAAGGGTCCCCCAAAGGGAAAAACGAAAAATTGGCGAAGTGCGTCTGAAACACCGCCAAAACAGGTTTTTAGCGTACTTTTGAGCTAGTAAACTCAAAATTTTCCGGCGCTTCGCGCCGGATTTCTTATTTATGTATAGTTTTGTCTTCTAAATCGCTAAAAATCGTTCAAATTTGAGTTAGACAAAGACGCATGTCAACTTTTTTCCAGCGCTGTGCGCCGAATTCATTGTTCAGCTTTAGTTTTTGCCTTCTAGCTCTTTCAAAACCGCTCAAATTTGAGTTATAATATGGGAAACATTAAATTTTTCTGGCGCTTCGCGCCGTATTTATGTTTATATACCTATGTTTTTTGTCTTCTAGCCCGCTCAAAACCGCTCAAATTTGAACTTGACATGCAGAATATATCAATTTTTCGGCGCTTGGCGCCGGAGTATTCATTGTCTGTATTATTTTTCACTGTAAAGCACAATGATTAAGTTCAAAGGCAAGAGATAAGAACTAATTTGTCGATTAAGTGATTAGAAATCAGCTGAAATGATAAATTTACTTTATATTAATATGAAATAATGTGAAAATTTTCAAATTTTTTTTGAAATTTTTCTTTACCATCGTATAGAGCTCTCCAAGATACGCTCAAAACCGCCTTTATTTTCGCCTATCACCTAATGGCTCTCGGAATATCTGGCCGCAAAAATTTTCGCCCCCCCCTCCCCCGTAAGGAAATCCTAGATACGGGCCTGCACATGTACATAAAAAGTACACAAAATCGTATTATGATGAAATACGGTTTTACGAGGCGCAGGAGTATAAGTTAAACGAGAAAAAGTAAGAAGGAGTACGAGTATATACAGAAAAAATACACAAACAAACAACATGAAAAATCATATAAACAGTAGAGGTCATCAGAGAGGAACTAGATTGCTACAGTTTCGTGCCTTTTATCCTAATAATAGAAAGTTAGGCTAAATAAAGACCTGATTGGGTAAGAGAACAAATTATTGAAGGCAGACATTTGACAGGGAGGTGGGGGAATGTCCTATCCAAGGTTGGTCGTCCCTCCACCCTTAAAAGTGTGAAAATTATCGTCCCTTCTCTAGTTTTGGCGAAAACTACGCCTTTGGCCATTTTGAGGTTTTTTGCCATTTTTGGTCAAAAATTTGAGGTTATTTACCCCCTTCCTTAAAATTGGCCGGATACCAATCTCCCAAAATTTTGAGCCGTTACCCGTTTGATTAAAGGCATTGAGTAAATCGTTCTTCAACATTAGTAACAAAAAAGGCATAATGGTCAAACTTTGAAAGCATAATAAAATCATAAGCACGTGATCCATAAAATACAAAAGATAAAGACTTATATTGTGAGGTCCATATATGACCTTGGAGAGGGGTTCAACCCCCCCCCCCCAGAAGAAAATTGCACTCACGCAGAAATTTTTTCAAATGTCGATTTTTCAAAACTTTCTGAAAATTCTCTGAAAATTCGTCGGAAAAGTGCTTTTTCAAACGTTTTTAGCTATCTATTTGCTCAAAAGTGTCAAATTTCCGGCGCTTCGCGCCAATGGACTCATTATTTGATCCATACATTGTTCAATTTGCTCGACTTTCTTTGATTTTTTCGAAATTTTTTCAAGTTTTAATACAGTAGAAAGATAGAGCATCGTCAGAAACGCAAAAAAACTACGTTTTTGACGCGTACCCGCCATTTTTTGCTCAAAAAACGAACTTTTAAATTCCAGCTCCCCCTGCTGCGCATGTCTGATGAAGTCTATATGATACATATCTCTAAATCATACCTAAGCTACATGTTTTTTTTGGTTTTCCGCCCATACGACAGAAACTTTACCTCTTTGTGTTTCTTTCAAAAGCAATTCAATAACCGCTAGCGTGGTGCAAAATTATAAATATTTCGATTTATTAGCCGTTTTGATATGCAAGCTTATACATACTTATTGGTGAGTATAAAACAAAAAATAGAAAATAAGTTCGAACAAATCACCCGTGAGAAAATAAGACATTTAGCAAACGGCACAAGTCTCTGACCCGTTTGTTACTTTTGTCCAACACGTGATTATCGCAATCCGAGCAACAAGCTGCCTCGGAATAGACCTAGAAACGTCCAAAATTTAGTGGAAAATTAAATCTAGAGATAGTGGGAAGAAAGATCTGCCGCCTCGTTATATATGCACAAAAAGGGTTGAGAATGGGTATTACCTCTCGCTAAGGGGTCAGCCAGACAGGTACTTTCCGGCAATTTTGAGCTGATGGAACCTTATTTTGCATCAGCTTTGGGGTCAAAAGCAATAGAAAAAATTTTCCGCTGGATTTTAATACTTTTACGTACTTTTTACTCAAAAAGCGCCCCAAAATTGATCCATTTTCGTATTGCTTAGTGTTGAAAGTGATATAACGCAGTCAAAATCGACTAGAAATACTTCGAAAATGCGACATTACTACGAAAAACGTTTTATAGGCTATTTTGATCATTTTTATACTTTAAACAGCAGAAAAAATTGTGACATTTCTTGTTTTGGATGTCTGAGATTTCAACTCCCCCCTGCCGACCTTGACCTCAAGCACCTATGCTTCTGGTTAACAAAAAACGCATAGAGATCCGACAAAATACGGACATTAGGTATCAAATTAAGCAGCATCAAGAAGATTTTCCGATTTAGAAAACTTCAAACTTTCCAAAGTTTTTCGTTAAGAACAAATAATCCGACAGTCAAGCTACAATTCTTTTGTTTTTTTTACATCAATTGAAAATTTTATATGCATTCCTCAAGAGTTTGAAGTAATTTGGCTGCCCTCTGAATTAATTTTATGCCAGAGAATGAACCTAATTTTTTTACTTGAAGAAATGTTTCCTCTAATTTTTCTCGAAATTAGGTCACCATCGCCCATACCTAAAAATGACTGATACTTACGTAATAATAATCAAAAGAAATATCAGCAAAGATTTTGTACATATGCACGCTTTTGGCATATGGCTGCCGAAAAATTAAGTCCTAAGATCATACATGGTCTTGGGAGGTTTAGGAGGGTTCACCTACTCCCCCTCCAGAAATTTTTTCACTACCCCTCAGTATTCACGATCTTTCGGAAGTTTCCAAAAATTTCCCGAAAATCCGTAGAATAGGTTTTTTAAGCGTTTTTAGCTATCTATGTACCTCAGAAAACTTAGCACGAAATCTTTGTTACTGGTACTACTTTAAAATGATTGTTTTTTCATAGGAACGGAAGTATTAGGTACCAGGGGCGGATTTAGGGGGGCGGGGGTACGGCCGCCCCCCCCCCCCATTGGCCCAAAATAGTGCGCAAAATTAAGGATTTTTGAACGATTTTTAGCGATTTTCGGGTTAAAACGGCTAATTTTTCCGCCCAAGTCAGGGTTGCGCCCCCCTTTAGTGATCCGCCACTGTTAGGTACTATCGTTTTAACTGATCCATTTAGTGATTTGAATTGCATCGTGAATGAGAAAAAGTCGTCGTATCTTTGGAAGTATTATAAGATCGATGATAATGACGAATCAAAAAAGTTATGCAAGATTTGTGGAAAGTCAATTAGTAGAAAAGGCAAGGATGCCAGCAGTTTTGGACTAAACGGAATGAAAAAAATGAGGCCACTATCTTAAAAATGTTCGTACGTTTGTCCAAAAATATACGCATTATTGATTGAATCTAGTCCAAACTTTCCTATGTAAATCAAACGATAAAATAAACTTTGTAACAAAACCTTGTTATGAATGCTTTTTTAAACTATTTGATGACGATTGCTGTAAAACGAGATATTGTCAATCTATGTTCACGTGAAATAATAAAAAAGTACCTGCCGGTACCAGAGTGGTACCGGCGCCGGTATCCAGGATGCCGGTACCCGCTCCACCCCTGCTAAAAACGCTTAAAACGTACCTTTACTTCGAATTTTGAGTATTTTGGAAATTTCAAGAATCGCCAATTCTGGGTGGGTAGAAAATTTTCTGGGAGGGTGTGAACATTTTTCTGGGGGTGAAACCCCCCCCACTCCCATATCGAGTATGGTCTACGCCCCCAAGAAGTTGAAACCCTTCACCACCCCAAATTACTGTGGACCCCCTACCGCCCAGAATTCAATTTTGAGTAACATTTTTGGAGATTTCACCCAATCAGACCCGCAGAATTTTCATGCTGCCCATGTAAGGCTGGGACTCGCACCTGGGCTTTCTGGAAGTTCGATGAATATTAATTACTTCATATTTTTGATCGATGATACTTAATTAACAGACAAAAGTATAGGAAAATTAAATAATATTCTTGCAGGAAACTGATCATTACACATACACACTGGGGAGGAGGCCTGGGGGCATCCCCCTAAAAGGACTTTTAAAAGGCATAAGTACCTCTCAGGACCTTTTGAGAGCAAACCTAACGCTTGAACCATGAAAAAGCATCTAACGACGTCTGATAGTATAATTTCAATTATAAATTCTTATTTTTCGAGCAGCAGAATGTTCGATTCTTTCATTCAGAGACTTTTCTTCCATCATTTCGTATACATTTGATGTTATAATGTTACATACCATTCCACCGCCCTTATTGTAATGTTTTCGTGCAAATTTAAACTTAAAAATTCGTGAAAGAGGAAATACTACGAAATAAGTACAAAATTTGACACTCAAAAGCAAAATAAAGTATTCGTTTACACCCTCCCCCAAGGAACTCGGTTTACCTTCCTCCCAGGCAGACATGTAAAACGAATGGAGAATCCTCCACCCAAATTCAGTCGTCCACCCGTCATCCCAAAGCCAGAAAATTTTTTACCCAGCAATTTTGGAAACAAATTGGATCTTTTGGCCGTTTCGAAGCGTTTTTTGGCCTTTTTTATCCAAAAATTGGAGGTTATTTACCCAACCGCCCCCCCCGCCCCCACCTAAAATTTTGAGCCGTTACATCTATGCACCCAGAACTTCCGACCATGTGCCTGTATGCTGATCATGTTGATTGGAAACTTGAGTGAACGAGCCGAATTTTCTGAAGATTCCAAAGAATCCCCAGCAACACATCGCATCTCCAAAAATCGTTAGGGAGCAATTGGTTTTCGGACATTTTAGGAAAAGGTCAAATTCGTCTAACCCCTCCCGATTCCCACGATGTGAGCAATTAAGTATCTGGATTGCCAAATTGTAGAAGGTCGTACATTAGCAAAAAGATGACTGTTGTGTGATTAAGTTGCTAACTTAACCAATAATAAGTTGGATTTAAAAAAACAATTTATATTTCTACATTATTCCCGCGAATAGCCTTTCGAATCTAAGAAATCTCAGCCCATATGTACGCATGCACGTATGTATAAGTATATAAGTAAGCACCATTGTAATACATAAATTACGCTTAATCTGCTGATTGACACGACTCGTCGACATACATGATCTGGGGAGGGGGTTCGGGATTTTCGCACCCAGCCCCCGCCCCAGAAAAATTTTCACCCCCTCCCAGAAATTTTTTCACCCCCCCCTCCCCTCAGAATTCGCGATTCTTTAAAAGTTTCCAAAAATCTGAAAATTTGCACAACATGTGTTTTTCAAGCGTTTTTAGCTATCTAAATGCTCAAAAGTGTCAAATTTCAGGCGCTTCGCACCATATACTAATGTTTTAACTACACTTTTTTCCAATTTTTCATATTTCTTTAGAATTCTTCAGGTTTTTATGCTCTAAAATGATACAACATCGTCAGAAACACCGAAAAAAGATGTTTTTGACACAAACCCACCATTTTTTTGGGCCCAAAAGAAGGCACAAAATTTTAACCTATCCCAGAATTCCCATGCTGTGCATAAATGCTGGTCTATT
This sequence comes from Mermis nigrescens, assembly GCA_036768485.1. Taxonomy (NCBI): domain Eukaryota; kingdom Metazoa; phylum Nematoda; class Enoplea; order Mermithida; family Mermithidae; genus Mermis; species Mermis nigrescens. Next base: position 1,219,596 of record JAVLUZ010000223.1, read on the forward strand.
TCATGAATTAAAATAATTTTCGTATGAAATTATCCCTCGAATTTTTCATTTTTGAGAAGGAAAACGTATCGCTCCGATGAATCAATCGATCATCGACATAAAAGAATGATTTCACCACGTACGGCCTGAATAGCTTCGCTAATTTGCTGAACAATCTTGTCGGAATCGCCACCAAAGCTCATCGCTATTAAATAGCTGATCAGAAAAAATACGGTTTGAAACCAATTACCAGGGCGTCTTCCAACGAAACAGCATTTTATAATCGTATATTGGATTCATAATGAGACCTGAGCATTTCTCACTGCTGAGAAAAGAATTAAGTTGTTTACATCTACAAAATCTTACTAGCGAATTTTTAATTTTTTTTAATATATTTTCAAATCTCATTTTACTCCATTTTTTCATTTTATTTTTTCTATTTCTAATGCGCCGGTGACGAATATTTGATTCATTTTGCTAAAATTTTTTTCAGTTCTATACAGTGTTTTTTGTACTCGGCAAAGATTTTTCCCGAGACTTTTTCGGAACCATCTTTGTACATGTACAAAGATTTTTGGGAAGACGAAAATTGCAAAAAGGGTCTGAAATTCGCAATTGTGGGCGCTTCACGCCGAAATGAGTAATTGTGTGTTCTATATATCTTTATAAAGGCATAAATTGCATTTCAAAAGGAAAAAGGTTAAATTCGTTGACGCTTCGCGCCGTTTTAAGACGATTGTTATTGATTTTTGCCTTAGAGACCCATAAATTAGCTAAAATACACTATCAAAAGTCGAATAATTCTGTTTTTACCTTTTTGAAATTGTTACTGTACCATATTATAGTAGCCAAAAATTTGTGTGTACAAAATGTACAAAGATTTTTGGGAAGACAAAAACTGTAAAAAGGTGTAATATTCCCACGAAGTTTCGGCGCTTCGCGCCGAAATGAGTAATTGTTTGTTTTATATATACTTAAAATGGCAGAATTTGCATTTAGAATGGAAAAATAACAAATTTTTCGGCGCTTCGCGCCGTTTTGAGACAATTTTTAGTAATTTTTGGCGTAAGAAACCCAGAAATTAGCTAACCAAAGATCGAAAACCCTGCTTAACCAAACTAAAATCGCTACGGTACTATATGACAGTACACAACAATTTGCATGTACAAAATGTACAAAGACTTCTGGGGACCATCTTTGTACATGTGCACACGGATCTTGTACAAAAAAAACACTGGTTCCTCACCCAAATTTATACAATTTGTCGTCAAAACGCAAAAGTCGAAATAAGCAGGCATACTTATATATATCTAAACGTGACTAATACCAGCCTGAGCAGCCTAATATCCTATTTTTTCTAAATCATACCCTGAGCTTAAGAAAATATAGAAAAACCGACTTAAAGGATAAAGGTCAAAGGTACCTATTATAAAGCATGTAGAATTGTAAGTTTTTAAGTCCATTGTAACTTCATAGTGTCTGTCAGATTTTCGCAAAAAAATTTTCCTCGCCTTATTATTGCCTTTTCGGCACATGCTGCACTTAATCCGGAGTCCAGACTCCCTAAACCCATTTTATCCCATTTCTGAGAGTACTTCGATAACTTTAGACAAGATAAGACAAGAAAGTTTTTGTTGTCCAGATTAATATAACAATATTAGGTAAAACACGAGTACATGACGAAACAGCGACTGAACAAAAGACATACGCATCATACATGAGCACCGGGGGTGAGAGGGGTATTACTCTATAGAGCTTTGAAAAACTGATAGTTATACAGCGATTTTGGCCAAAAACCTATTGTTGCATAGCCTCTATACAGCCTTTTTAGGCTCAGAAAAATAGCTACATAGTCTTTTTTGAGCTCAGAAATACTATTTAGTTGTCTTTTTTGAGTTTCAAAAGGATATATAGCTATTTTTTCGACTCCAAAAAGGGATTAATAGCTATTTCTAGTCCAAAAAACTATATAGCTATGTTTGTGAATCCAAAAAGGCTATATAGCTAGTTTTCTGAGACCAAAAGGCTATATAGCTAATTTTCTGACACCAAAAGGACTATAGAGCCGTTTTTACGAAGCACATAGCTATCTATCAATTTTTGGTTTTCACCCCCCTGAAAGTTTGACCCTGTGCAATGCGCACCTATGATACGCATCACAAAATGATACATCAGGTATGTCCAAGAAATTGACCAATAAATGGAAGAATGAAGATTAATCGATGAAAAAATAAAGAGTACATGTATATTTATGTACATAAAACGAATTAACAGGTATGACAAAAGTACATACGGTTACGATTATCATGACGAGTTAAGTACGCATACTTCTTCAAAAATGTATTTAAATCAATGTTTGCTAATCTTTTGATAACTTCTATATTACAATATGAAGCAGCATTGTCTGGTAAACTATTCCAAATATTAATGTATCTGTCAGAAGAACTATTTTTAAAATAAATAAATATGGCACAAACTGTTACGTAAACTAAATATGCGGTGAACTGAAGAACGACAATTTAGGGAATAAAGAAGCACGCAAAAAGAATATAGGCAAGTTAGTTCCACACAGGGCCGTATTTAAGGGGCAGGAGAAATCCGTCCCCACCCTTTCTCCGTAAAAAAACTTTGACAGTTAAGACAATACACGGAAAGATGGAAAAACTGCATCTATTTGCCACAAAATTATCAAATTTTCCATACCTTTATGCATCATCGAATCGTTTGCTCAATGAGCAAGGCCGTCTTACATAAACAAAAGCTACTACTATTAGGTATCTATGGGTATCCAACTTGAAATATTTGAATCTACGCTAAGTGACGTTAACACATCTAAGTGTTCATAAGAGCAAGCGTGAAGAACTGTCATTACCGCGACTCGCTTGTCTCCTCTTGCATTACGTCGCTCGTTTTATCGACAATACATGTTCCTTATCCTTTTTTGCATTCGTTACAGGCTCGTATTTAGGGGAGATAAAAAAGAACGTGCCCCCAAATAAAATTTCAAAAATTTCTGAAAAAAATCAGAACAATTTTCGGCGCTTCGCGCCGAATTTCACAATTTAAAGAACAAGAAAGAAAATTTATTATTATAATTGTTGTCTAATTAGTAAGCCTAATATACTTAATATATTTCGTCCCAAACGCGCGTTTAAAACACTCCATTTTTGATCTTCGTACAGCCTAAAGCATAATTTGCATGTAATTATGTCACGTTTTTTGCAGGTTTTATGCAGAAAATGAGATTGTGCAAGAAGCGAGAATGATAGACTTTCTTGGCGATGATGAACAATTTTAGTGATGAAGTTTGACTATTTTTAGACTGATTTTAGAATCAAAATTATGCTGATTTTATGAAAATTCTAACGTTGGCGATTTAACCTTAAGGTGCTTTCTTCACAAGATTTTCCGAGGCACTGATCCGGACCATACCCTGCTGGGGGCGCTTGAGCGCCATCCCAGACCCAAGCCATAGAAGAGTGTGCCTTGGATTTTTACCAGATCTAAGGTATCAGAATCAGGGAAACAAAATTTAAAAAATGTGCAACCCTAGTGGTTATAGAATGTCTTTTTTAATTTATACTTTGCCCCTTACTTATGTTTTTTCGTGTCCCCTCGCTTAGGCGTAGCCAGGAATTTCGCCAATGAAGGGAGACTCCAGAAAAAATTTTTCATCTAAAAAATACATAAAAACGGGCGGGACCGTAAAATAATGTGTTTTTTGGCTCTTCACATCGTGCTGCACAATCAAAGCAACGGAAAAAAGTTATTTTTTGAAATTTTTTGCGATTTTGACAGAAAAATACATATAATGCGCGCGAAGCGCTAATTTCTAATTTTTTTACTTTTCCTGCAATAAAATGATATAAACTGCCAAAAGAAAGAAGAAATCGGCGCGAAGCGCGAATTCCTCAATTTTACGCCACAGAACATCTTCATGCAACCATATTGCTCGGTTCTTGGACAGGTCAAAATTTTCCAAAAATTTTCCTACACCAGTGTCCCCTAGAGATGAAAAGTCGGGACCTGACAACCTGACTCAACCCGAAAACCCGACCCATAAGTCAGGTCGGGCCGGCAGAATTCAGAAAACCTCAGGTCGCGGGTTGAGGAATGCGCGTTGAAATTTTCCATTCGGGTTGAAAACTTGATTTTTCAGATTTTAAGACCCGATTTTTAGCCGCAAACAAGAGTTCTAAAATGCCTCAAAGTCAAGGACTGCTTCAAAAATAAGCATAATATTTAGCACAATACCTATATGAAATCACGTTGACTTAACACATACCTACACCTTCTGCAACGGCACCAAGAAAAGAGTCAAAGGCGTAGCCAGTGGGGAAAGGGGAATCTCCCCTAGGAAAATTTTTGACATGTTCAAAAACTGGGCCATATGGTTGCATGGTGCATTATGCGACGTGAAATCGAATAAGTCGCGCCGATTTCTTCTATCTTCTGCCAGTTTCTATCGTTTAATTGTTTAATTGTAGGGAAATTTTAAAAAAATTAATGCTCAGCGCATAATAAGCATTTTTGTCAAAAACAAAAAAATTTCAGAAATAATAAATTTTTTAATTGCTGAAATAGTGCAAGACGATGTGAAAAGCCCCAAAAACACTGTATTTGATGGCCCGCTAAGTTTTCTAGGTGAAAAAATTTTTTCTGGATCTCCCCTCCATAGCGAAAAATATCCTGGCTATGCCTGTGAAAAAAGTAGGCCCAATATGCAAAGATGCCTGTAATAAGGGAGAAGAACAAAGCGGATAAGAGGTTTGCACTTTACCGGCACTGGTGTAGCTGGTTCACATATGCATAATCAAAGCCACGTTATAATTACGTATACAGCATGTACATGTATAGTATCCGGTGAAAGCTGCCACAAAACTTGTTCGAATTGAATTAAGTCAAAAACAACTAAGGCAGTGCTCGGACTGTTTCATGAGATTCATATGACTACTAAGCCTTAGCCTAATAAGCAGGTAAACCAATGCAAAACATTACGAATTTGCATTCTTTATCAAAATGTACCAGCGTTAGTCGATTGGTTAAGGTTCTAGGGCTTTGGAGCACGAGGTCCACATTTCAAATCCGCTTGACAGCAACTTTCTTTCATTTCATTGTATGCTGTCAACTGTATAAATACGCCAATACAACTATCTTAATACATATATGAACCTGCTATAAGAATGCCACTTTACCCTCTGCAACGAATAAAAAAACTTACAGAAATTACTTTACCATTTATTTATTTCCAGAATTATTTGTACTATTTAATTTACTTCACTAAGTATTTTAAAAACCAATTTTTACTAATTTTATCTTCATTTCTTGATATTTTTCATTTTAACGCCGCACAGTAAAAAAGGCCGTGTGCACTGACGTAGCCAGGGGGAGGAAGGGATTCCCATGGGGAAAATTTTGACAGGTTCAAAAACTGAGCAATATGGTTGCATAATGCTGTTCTGCGACTAAAATCGAAAAATTTCGTCACTTCGCGCCGAGCTCTATGCAGATTCTGTCGTTTCATTGCAGGAAAATTCAAAAAAATTAGCGCTTTCTGCGCATTATAAGCATTTTTCGGTCAAAAACGCAAAAAAATTTCAAAAAAATTAATTTTGTCATTGTTTAAATAGTACAGGATTATGTGAAAAGCCCAAAAGCAGGTTATTTAACAGTCCCTGCCCATTTTATGTGTTTTCAGATAAGAAATCTTTTCTGGATTCCCCTGGCGAAAATCCATGCTATGGCCTATGGCTGTGTGAGATATCACGTGAGCTCAGCTCGAACACCTAACTAGGTAATTAAGATTGCACTTATGTGTATTATTCAATAGGTAAATACATAAGTAGTCGCCGAATTTTAGTTAAAAATAGTAAAAACTACAAAATTTTCCGGCGGATAATATTCTTTGAAGAATGTAAAATTTGATGGTAACTCGTGTTAAATGCCGATATTTTCAGTCGATTTGCTTCAAATCCTTGAAGTTGCTTCTATAAGGCTGAGGTTTAAGTCAAGAGAGGTAAAAAATAGCAAAATTTCTGGAAAATTTTTGCAGTCTATCAAAAGTTTCCAATTTTCACTAAAAACATATTTTTCAGCCATTTTTAAGGTCGCAGATTACAAAAAATTAAGTTATACTGCGCGCTCTGCTCTTCGCATCCCATTACTCACAGGCTTACTTTAAACGCTAGCACCAACATTTTGGTTAGTCCATGATACTCAGCCTAAACCTAATCAGCAGGTAAGCAATGCAAAACATTACGAATACCATGCATTCATCTGCCGATATAACGCAGGTATTTAGAGACGGTCCCAAATATTCAGACAAACCTCAGTTTCTGAAAGTTTGTCTTTCTTCATCACGTGCTCAACGTCGCTTTATTGATCTTATCAACAAAGTTGTCCGCCCTTCAAATCCAACAAACGTCTACTCGAAATTACGTGTGTGACCGGATTTGTCGTTTCTTCAGCGAAAACGTCAGCGTGAACTTAACGACGAGTTGCACCAACGACTGGTCGCAGGCGAGACTAATCTATATATCGACTTTAGGGATGACTGTGTGAAGAAGAAAACAGTACGAGTCTATGATCCTCGTTCTACAGCCCCTAAACCATCTAATCCCAAATTTCGTGCTCAACATGGTCAACACGCGTCTAATATTTAGGTGAATTCGCCCCGTTGTTTTGTTAATATCAAATGTTTGCTATGTAATTCTCGTAGTATTGTTAATAAGTTAGGGAACTTCACTTTCTCTTAAATACTGCAAAATTCGATATATTATTTTTTGTGGAACCTGGTTAAATGAATCCATTTCCGACAGTCTATTATGTCCGTTGAAAAATTATCTTATTCTCCGATCAGATCGTAAGAATGAGCGGGGAGGTGGAGTTTTAATTTTTGCTAAACCTTATCTTTATGCTTGATGCGTTAAAGTTCCTGCTTCTCTGTTTGTGTCTGATACTTTAGTAGTTGAAATTTTTAAAGGTGGAGATGTTATAAGATGTTTGTTAGTTTATGGACCTCCTCAGTATGATTTTGATACTGCACTTCGGATATGTAATTTAATTGAATGGGCTACTAATAGTTGTCATCCCGTTATTATAGTAGGTGATCTACATTTGCCTAAAATTGATTGGTTTCATGGTGCTTTTACATTTAATCCATTAAACGAATTATTTTTTGATTACTTATCAGCCAGTGGTCTGCAACAGTTAGTTAAAGAAATACTCATGATAATACTTTGATTGATGTAGTATTTGCTGCATATAACGTTTTTGATATCCAGGTTCTTCCTCCTTTTTCAACCAGCGACCATAATTCGATTTCTTTTGAAATTTTAACTAGAACTTTTCAAGATGGAGATAAACCTTGCTTAAATTTCAATAAAGCGGACTACGAGAGTATAGCTACTTTTTTATCCTCTGTTTCTTGGCTTTACATTTTTTCTACATGCTCAACAGTTAATGACATGTATAATGTTTTTTAAGTATATTAAATCCTCTTATTTTTAGTTTTATACCTACTCTTAGGGCTAAATTAAAATTTAAATACCCTAAAAGCTTACATAAATTATTTCTTAAAAAACGTTCTCTATGGGATAAGTATAAAAGGTGTAAAACTCCAGGAACTAAAGTTAAATATCGAAATCATTGTAAGACTCTACGTAGAACTATTCATAATTATTTCTCTTCTCAAGAAAACAAATTGCTCAAGAATAATAATCCTAAAACTTTATATACTTTTGTAAATAATAGGTTAAAAAGTCGCAATGAAATTCCTCCTCTAACATTTTCTGATAATAATGTTATAACCAATTCATTACGCAAGGCTAACATTTTTAATGATTATTTTGCTTCAGTGTTTTCTAGTGATACTACTAACGCGAATTTTCTTTTTCAGAAGCGCTGTGATTTTTCGCTTTCTGACGTTATTTTTAGTGAGGATCGCGTATTGGGAGCCATTAACCATCTAAATAAGTCTATTGCAATTGGCCCCAATGGCATATGTAATCTTTTTATTAAAAAATTGTCATTTCAAATGATAAAGTCGTTAGTTAGTATTTTCACTGTATCTTTTCTGGCTGGAAATATTCCCGAGCTTTGGAGCATGGCACATGTTATTCCAATTTTAAAAAAGGGGGATCCAGCATTAGTGGATAATTACAGGCCCGTTTCTCTTTGTTGTTCTATTGCCAAAATTATGGAAAGAATTATTAATAGTCAATTGTTAGACTTTCTTACGGTTAATAAAGTAATATCTCCTTTTCAATTTGGTTTTCAAAACAATAAATCTTGTGAAACACAATTGTTAAAGTGTAAATTTTCATGGATTCAGTCATTAGCTAAAAAAGAAATTGTTGATATAATATATTTAGATTTCTCTAAAGCTTTTGATAAAGTAAATATGGAAAAACTTCTTATTAAGTTAAACGGATATGGAATAAATGGTAATTTGTATGCATGGTTAAAGGCCTATTTGTTTAATCGTTCCCAATGTGTTCGCGTTAATCAGTCTTTTTCAGATTATGTGCATGTTACCAGCGGTGTCGTCCAAGGAAGTGTCCTTGGACCTACGCTCTTTTCGATTTTTATAAATGATTTTAAATGATATATGTCATAATATTTGTAGATGATATCAAAATTTTCAATATTAGTCGTAACTGTAAATTATTACAGTCTGATTTAGATAAGATTATTGACAGGGCAATTGCATGGGATTTACCTATTTCTCGAACCAAAAGTCAAGTTCTATATTTGGGTAATAATAATCAAAAAGTTGTTTATAGACTAAATGGGGAAATTATTTCTAGTGATCCGTTTGTCCGTGATTTAGGAATTTTGATTCCTCGAAATTTAAAATTTAAGGAACATTATAATTCTTTGATTAAAAAAGCATTCTTTAGATGTATTTTAATAAGCAAATCATTTTTTTCGCGTGATAAAGGTAACCTTGTTAAAGCTTATAGTTGTTATGTTAGACCTTTATTAGAGTATTGTTGCAGTGTATGGAACCCCTCTTATCTTAGGGATATAGATAGACTGGAAGCTGTTCAACGTAGATTCACTAAATATATTTTTGGTTATAATGATATTCTTTCTTACGAGGATCGTTTAACACAACTTAAATTGTGCAGACTTGAATTAAGACGCTTGCAGATTTGTCTGTGTATGATGTATCAAATTATTTGTCATAAATCATGTTTCGAAGCTGATGATTTTTTGTATTTAATCATAATATTACCCGTAGCATTAATAGATTTAAATTAGTTATACCTATTGTACATTCTAATTTAGAAAAGTTTGATTTCTTTTACAAATACATCGCAGTTTGGAACGATCTTCCTGACTTCATTGTTTCTTCCCCTAACCTAAACATATTTAAATCTAGATTAGCAAACTTTGATTTATCTAGATATCTTGTGGGGCGCGCGTAAAACTTGTCATTCCATTGACTCGCATGTCCCTTTACTAATTCGTAATTGCATTTATTATATATCTTGTCATTTTGTATTTTAACAGTTGGTATTAGTAATAAAATTTTCTTTCTTCTTCTTCTTTATCAAATAAACTAGTGTTAGTCGATTGCTTATGGTTCTGGACTTTGTAGCAAGAGGTCCATGTTTCGAATCCGACTGCCAGCAACATTCTTTCGTTTTCTCAGAGGCTACCGACTGCATACATTGACTATGTTAATACATGTGTGATAACAAGCTACACGAATGCCCTCTGACTCTTGCGGGTCAGGTGCCAGGCCAGAAATGCCAACCCTATTTTCATCTCTGCCCTGCATGCCTAATTAAGTAGAAAATGATGAAAGTCAAAATTTCTGTATTTCGACGGACTTATTACGTTGTTTCCTGATCCATGAGTAATAAAATGCAAAACCTATTTTGTTACCGTTCCGTTCCTCCACTTTGGAACTGTCAGACATACAGTAGAAAACAATATACTTTTTAATTTTGGGAATGTATCACTTTTAAAACAATCATGTAGGAATGATAATCTCGCATACCATCTTTTTAATCAGTGTACGCAGTCATGAGATAATCAATATCTCAACTGTTCAGCAAGGTAGGTCAAAACTGCGTTATATTTCAAATATGCTTGCTTATTTCACGCAATCTTCTTTTGTTGTTTGAACTATGTAACATTGTCAGTGATGCAAAATAAAGTCGCGGAGTCGAATTAAGATCAGCGATCATGGATTATGAATTGTCAAAGGTTTGCTAGAAACGAACCGCGTGCCTACTGGTCCTGCCTAATTTTTTTAACCTGTTGCATAATATCGCGCGATAAGAAAATAAGACAGTTTTGCATTCTGTTTGGTCTGGTTTTTTTTTAAATGAAAACAATTCATTAAGCTTGGCATATTTTCATTTTCTCGAAAAGTGACCTATTTCTAGAGTAACAGTGTAAAGAGTGTAAAGAATCTGAGGTGAAAAAACACTTTCGGTCTGTTTTTTGTCTGCCAACAACTCCGGTTATATGTAGTTCTAAGGAATTTATCCCAGCAGAAATAAACTACGACTCAAGGGCTACCCTCGGCTTACCTGCAAATTTTTTTACACTAAACACGGACTTAGATCTAGGGGTTCAACCTTTACACTCTACATAATGGGTGGTGTAAAAACAGGTTTTGTTTGGAATTTCTCCGCCAACTTCTTCGGTTATAAGTCGGTACAAATTATAAAGGATGACATTAAAGTAAGTTCTAAGAACTACATGTCACAGCAAAATGCTTATGGAGGTGTAAACTTTGAAATCAGGAGCGTAACATTGAGCCAAAAAACACATTTGTTTCTATTTTTTGATTGTTTAATATGTCAAATATTTTGCGGAACAGAACTTTCCAACACACAACTGGCCTAAACCGAATTTCTTTACACTTAATGGGGAGTTAGGTACAGATTTTTAAAAGTTTACAATGTGGTGGATGGTGGATGGTAAAAAAATACGTTTTGTCCCCTTTCAGTTTGCCACTTTTTACACTTGGAAGTCATAAGTCGAATAGAATAAAAATAAAGTACTTTCTAAGGGGCATAGGCATATTGTGTTTATTTACATCAATATTCAGCTTTTCCAGGAGGTGTAAAGTCATAAATTGGGGAGGTGTTAAACTTGTTTCTTCCTTCCTGTGTTCTGCCCTAACTTCTCCGGATATGAGTCTGGACATGATCACAAGTCTAAAAATGTACAAGGTACCGAGCGGTCAAACATCATACGTCAGTTAGGCGCGTTTATCGTGGGTTGCGCGTTAGCACGCACTTGAAATACATGTACTTGGACCGCTTTAAGAAGTGACTACCCCTACAGCTATAACGGGACACTTCTGTATTGTGCGGTTTTTTTAAAAGATAGATGATTAAAAATGCTTCTGTAGACTTTTTGTATACACTTAATAGCCACTGTATGAAGAGCGTGTAAAGTTTTACTGTAACAATATAACATATTGTTTTTTTTAATTTTCACTGAACATTTTTTTAATTTTTTCAAGTGACTTACCTCCGGAATGGCAGAGTAAAGAGTGTACAAATCTAAGGTTGAAAAAACATATTTTGATCGAGTTTTCGAGTTCTTTACATCTGCCGAATTCTTCCTATAAGAGTCCTCTAAAAACCTAATCTAGGGAGATATACTAAGAATCAGGGGCTATATGATGAATTTAATCGCGTTTGTTTAAAGTCAATGCGGAGTTAGTTCTGACAGTTTAAAGTTTACACTTTGGTATTGGACGAAAGAACACGTTTTTACCTTCTTTTAATTTGTCAACCGCTCCGATTGTAAAGTGGGAAGTAACGTCTCAAGGGTTACACATCGCACTTGGGCGCATTTCCTTACATTCAATACAGAGTTACTTCTATAGTCTGTTTCATTTAACTTTGCGGTTTTCTTTTAAATTTTTCCGCAAGAATCAGGCTACAAAAGTGGTTTAGAATGTGTATGCAGTAATGCGGCTTAGCAATGGCATAACGTCTTCTTATGACACGCTATACTGTAGAATATCATATTTATCGTATTAGTTTGTAACACTTTTGTAATCATTTTTAATTTTTTTCAAAAACCTCAAGGCTAAATGAAACAGACTATATGAATGCAAACTTTAAACTCTGAGGCGAATAAAGTTTAAATTCTTAGGTAAAAAAACATGTCTTTGATCGTTTTCCGTCTTTCAACTACTGCAGTAATAAGTAGCAAGAAATGTTTTCTGATAGAAAGGTACTACGGCTTAAGGGCTACTTTTTGCTTACCTGCAAACTTTTTTACACTTAATACAGAGTTAGATCTAGGGTTTTAAACTAAACGCTCGCGTGAATGGTGTGTAAAACAGTTTTTATCTAAGATTTCTCCGCCAACTTCTCCATTATAAGCCGGGATAAATCAAATAGAAGAAAAATAAAGTATGTTTTAAAGGCTACACGTCGAGTTTAAAAAAGCTCAATGTCACTTTGATGCGTTTGTTGACACTCAACAGTGGTGTTAAGTGATTCACATCTAATATTTTTTTGTCTTTAGGCAATTTTGGAAAGTAAATTTTTCCATAAATATTGATCGTAATATCAGAGTGATATCAGAATTGCAAATCCGACTAAACTCTGCTTTATACTCGGTGGTTGTGTGAAGTTGTCACTGAAAAGGGGTTTAGTTTTAGAGTGTTGCGTGAGCTGAATATTTTTCAAATGTTCTATGTAAGGTCAGAATTGCGAATCTGACAGTTAGTTTTCTCTAAACCCAATATTTGTGTAAAGTATACATTATTCATTTATTGTTGATGTGTTAAGTTTACACTGCAAATTTATTTTACTTCCAGAGCTTTGCGAAACGTAAATTCTTTTAGAATATGTTCCTTTAGATCAGGATTACGAATTTGACTGTATGTTTTCTTTACAACGAGTAGTTGTGTAAACTTTAAATGGAAAATTAAGCTTAGTTTCAGGCGTTGCGAAAGCTTATTTTTTTGTTCAAAATGTTCCATGTAACGTCAGGATTTCACGAATCTGAGTGTGTTCGTTAAACCCATCAATTGCGTAAAATTTACGCTGAAAACATTTGATTTAAGAAAAGCAAGGTTGTCTTGTTTAAAAAAAGATAATGCTGATGTTCAGAATAATACTGTTTTCCGCGTTCTTGGACTGCTGTCATTATTGCGGCATGTTACCGCATGTGTTCACTGACTGGTTTACTCAAATCGTGCTATTGAAAAGTAGGATACTAGCAAAGAAAAATGCTCCGGTGGAACAAAAAGGAGGAATAAACTTGGAAACGCATCATTAAGGACATAAAAGGAGGGTATTATGGTATTGTGGAAAAGTTACCTTTGTGTGCCTGTGAAAGTTGTGAGGATCTACTAAAAATAATTAAAAAACGCAAAAAATTGAGGTATATTCTGTGACTTCTGAAAAAAGCGTGTCTTCACAAAACACTGTTCACTGGCTCAGAAAAAAAGATAGTGGGAAAGCTTTGATGTGTTTTAATAACCGACTTAGTCTCTAATCAATATCAGATTTCTCTTTCAATATGTAACCCAATGTTTAGTTGTACCGCCATTTTCTTTATGAATGAATTATGACAAGCACACCATCGTGTTAATTGCTGCTCCATAGCAGTGCATGCCAAGTTAGCGTCAGACTGCACATTATGTTGTTTTTGATGAGTGATCGCTTCTTTTCTAGGAATATACTATTTTGTCATTTATTATTACGCCGGAGGCGCAACTCCCTTCTGCAGGCCGCAGAATATGGTTGCTAAGATTTTTTGCGTTTTTTACACCAAGTCTGATTTTGAGTAGATTCTTACAACTTTCACAGGCATACATAGGCAACATTCCCCTAGTCCCCTCCTTTTATGTCCTTAATGATGCGTAATTCCAAGCATATTCGTCCTTTTTGTTCCATCAGGCAATTTTACTTTGCTAGTTTAATATTCATTGGCACCTAAGAATTGCTTGCATTCTGCGATCGTACATTACATGCACAATCAAATGTCGTTCAGAGTATGCACAACCTACTTTTTGAAGTAATGTTCAAAGGAGAGTAACTTAAAAATTGATAAAGCAAATATAGCCATTTATAGAATATGAAAACAACTCAGCTTCATGTAATAGACACCGGTTTTTAACGTAATTAATTCTAAATGATGAAAAGTTTGCATGCTGCTAAGCTTTGTAAGTATTTCGCGATCAATGCTATCCAAGAAGATCTTGTTTCACAATGGCTCAACTCTTTCGCTTGAGGAAAATTATGTATTATCAATTTCGTTGAATTAATCAGAATTTGTAGAGTAAGCAGGCAGGTTTTGATACCCGATTGGTACGACTTCCTTTCAACTCAAAATAGTATTCTTACTGCTAGTATTCATAGAAAGACTCCCTAACAGATAAATGCACATGTGTATCTACATACCTACATATGTATTTGCACCAAGACGCGTTTTCAACCTTTTATTGTGGCACATCGTATTCTAACCTGACTACTCGTGGCCGGTGGGAGTGAGGATCTATGCTTCCCGATTGCTAGTTTTCATAATACACTACCCGGACCCATAGGTGGGCAGCACCAAAATTCTAGGGAGGGGTGCAAGGGTTAATTCAATTCTTTTATTTCTAGAAATGATTCGGCTCACCGCATGGAAGTTCCTCTTTTCACTTTCTGGGAATTTTTAAGTGATTGTTGACAGTTCAAAAAATTCAGTTGGATGGATGCAATCTTGGCGATTAGTCCTAAAAGTATTTTTTTAAATCTATTGTGCCTCCAATTAGCTACTAATTTTCACCTCATATATCCGAAATTTTTTCCTAGAGCTCAAGCTATTTATCCTAAATATGCTTGTTATTCCAGCCGCTAAGGAAGGCGATATGAATAACGATAGCAATTGCTCTTCTTCAAAAGCGATTATTAAACTTGATGCACTCCATACCCTTTTAATAATATTTTTATTGCTATCGTCGTCACTTTGCGTGGTTGGAAACGCGATGGTGATGCGCTTGCTGCTGGAATCAAAGGGCAAGTTGCCTCAGTTGGTCAAATGGCTAACGGCGACCATGATCTTGTTTATAATCATCAACAGCAGTATCATGTTTGCCAAAACCGTTCATACGATCGTGATCATGCGCTTGGGATTCGGGGGATTGGTGCCAAGATGGCTGGCGGTCAGTTTGGACTGCAGCTATATAAGCGCGATATTTATGATGAGACTGGATACCATTTTTATCGGCATTAATCGATTGCTTAAAACGCCTAACGCGAAGCTGAGCGGTAAGAATACAATGCATACATGGGTTCTTATGGGTGCCGACCAGACATGCACGGGGGGATTTAGGGTCTAGACCCCAAGAATGGAAAAATGGGAAAATCTTTGGGGAAATGTGGAAAGAATGGCGGCCAAAAATGATGACGAAAGTTAATAATTCTCTTCGAAAGTTCCTTAAATTTACCAGAAACTGTGTAATAACGTGGTTTTAACGCTATTTTTGCGCTTATACTAGTTTTTTTAGGTCATTTTGGCCCAAAAAAGCTTAATTCTTGACCCCGTCCCAGACCGGCTGACCCCCCAGGTCGGCCTTGCTGTGCACCTGTGGGGCCGACTGTCGACCATACTTGTACAAATTGGAAAAATCAGGGGGGTTAGGCCCTAAACAACTTTTTAACAAGTGACCTTCTGAGCTAAGAACGATGGATACACGTCAGAAACCCTGGTTTTTATGTTTTAGAAATTCCTTGTTCCGGTAAGGAGAAAGTCCCAAGTTTAAATCTAAACTTGCAAAAAACGCAGGAAGTAGAATAAAATTGATGAAAAAAGAGAGAAGTGAAATAAAATAAACTTCCAAAAATTGACGCTTTCTACCCAAACTCCGGAAACCTGTTTTATGGTGTGGACCATACATGTACAACATGGGAATTCTGGGGGGTTCAGGCTCGAAAAATTTTTAAAAAGTGCCTTTTTGGGCTAAAAAACGAAGGGTACACGTCAAAAACACTGTGTTTTGACGTTCCAGACAATGCTCGTTCTTTCTAGAACATAAAAATGTTTCAAAAAATTTGAAAAAATTGAGTAAATTAAAAATATATAGTCAAAAAATGTGTATATGGCGCGAAGCGCCGAAAATTAGTGATTTCTGAGCCAAATATGAGCTCAAAATGCTTAAAATGGCACACTTCTTGCAACTTTTACCAAATTTTACGAAAAATCGACAATTCTGGGGGTCGCAGCCATTTAGCGGTCAGTCAGTTGCCATTCTGGGGGTTAAACCCCCCCCCCAGAACACGTCTCATGTGGACGCAGCTACATCAAACGAGGTCAGCATGCAATCACTCTAGGGGTCCATCCCTGTACCTGTGGCCGTCATCGTGATATTAGATAAATCTTCAGTTACCGGCTTATTGGCAGGTAGTCATCGCAAAATTTCAACTTGTCTCAGTCGTTTTGAGACAATCGTCACTGCATCGATGCCTTGGCCTTTGACTTTTATGATATTCTTTGTGCTCCTTTTCGCTAATAAGCCGTCAAATAGCCAATTGCTTCTAGATGCCTGTAGCATAATGCTTATGATGACGTTTCCATTTGGGACAAAAGCAGCGGTGGGAGCCGTTATTTTGATGTTTCAATTCATTACGCTTGCCTTTTATTCATGGATTTTGTACAAAAACCGACAATTTTTAAACGAATTCGGCTTAAATACGGTAAATAAAAACGTTTTCAAAATGTTGTGTAGTCTATGAAAAACCCTTAAATTCTCTAATTCACTTCGTAAACTCTAAATTTGTACTATACAGATGATTTGAAAAATTAATTAAAAAATAATGATCTAGTGTTTCGACAAGATTAAAAAATATGTAAATTTCGGACACATGCATTCAGTCGTACATGTTGATAGTTTTTCTATTGATCAATCCGATCCTTTAATCAACAGTTCTGATTTCAGTTATCCATCGATGATTTTGCTATGTAGAAATATTGAATGTTCTTCAACTTTTTAAATTTAGATTTTCAATTTAATTAACTTTCTTTATTATTTTATTTTAATTTAACAATTTTTTAACGATAACTTTAATTTTTATTATGAATTTTTAATTCTTTCTTCTAATTTTCTTCGTATTTTGACACACGACATACAGACTTGCATATTAAAGTAACTGCTTCCATTCATAAGTTACCGTCATTAATTTGAGTGCGATACAAATTAAACGAGCGGTTTAACATCTGGTCTAATATAAGAATTACGGCTTGGCTATTGCCCGTCTTAGGCTTTCATTCATTGGTCATAATAATGTTGGCCATTTCATCTTATGCGCTATGGTTGAAGTGGTCGGGCACGTGTTCTCATTCTTATTTCAATTTGAGTCTGTCGTTCAATTTGCTTATTTGCCTCGAATTCACTATTTTTCCCATCTTGCTGGTCAAGTAAGATCCTACATGTAACGGCTCGAAATTTTGAACCAGATGGGGTAGTTCCTGGCTATTTTCAGGGGGAGGGGGTAAATGAACTCAACTTTTTTAGCTAAAAACGGTCAAAAAACACGTAAAAACGATCAAATTTTTTCTAAAAATTGGGGCATCGAAAATTTTTTGGCTTTAGGAGATGTGGGACGACCGACTTTGTGTGGGGAACCCACACCCCCCCTGTTACATGTATGGATGAGATAAACAATGACTGAAAGTTAGGGACATCGATAGTAATGCTCTCCTCTAATAGGAGGTCCGAGCTTACATTTTAGGAAGTAAATATTTCAGAAAAAAATGTTTCGTTTATTGTTCATCTACCGCGAAGTTTTTAATTGCTCATTGCCTATAACATGGCATGCCCCGTGGTAGATCTATGCTAGTAAGAAGCAGAAAAGAATTAGAAATGTACCCTTTTCAAGGGGTTGTTATATAAATTTAGGAGCTTATGTGAACATCAAAAATTACGGAAAAACTCTTGTTGGCAAAAGGTGTGGTAGTTGCATATTAAGCGGAAAGTAGATAAAAATGACTTTTTATTGAAAGAGCATGGGTTTAGACCCCAGGCCCCCCAAACTTAAATTTCTGGCATGTTGCTTTTGGATTTCTACCATTTTTTCCTACCTAGACCTTCGGAATCCAGCTGCTGCCCTAGTATGATTTCAGTCTGTCTTCTAGGGATAATATCGGTAAAAATATTGTTATTCATAATTTTTTACCGAAAATTGCTAAAAAAATGTTTTATTTTGAATTTTAAAATTTCAGACTTTAAAATTCAGCCTAATAGCTAATGCTTGGGTAATTAAGCATTAAATTCGTGCTGAAAATATTCCAATTATCACAAACAAGTTAAACTTTAGTGTAAAAGATGATTTATTTTTAACCTAGCTATTTAAAGTAAACTTTCTTCTTTTTCTTTTGTTCTTCTTCTTCCTCTTCGGTACATTCTTATATGATCTGTGAAGTTCACCCCATAAAAAAGCATTCACCTTCAGAAAGTTTTCACCCTTTCCCCGCCCCATAATTCGCGATTTTTTCAAAAGTTTCTGATAATTCGTAGAAATGGTGCTGTTTTAAGCGTTTTTAGCTATCGATTTGCACAAACGTGTCAAGTTGTCAACGCTTCGCGCCATATACTCATATTTTCACTACGTTTTGTTTAATTTTTTTCGATTTCTTCGGATTTTTTAAACTTTTTATGTTTTTATGGTCTAAAGAATAGATCATCGTCATAAACGCCGAAACACGATATTGTCGACGCGTATGCATCATTTTTGGTCCCAAAAAAGACACTTAAAAATTTCACTCCTCCCCTGGAATTTCCATGCGGTGTGTATTTGGTCATGTTTGCTCAAATTATCAGCTTATGTAGGAATTAATCAACTTCAGATTCATTCCGATCTTAGATGAAACATTTAAGAAAATGTATCCGTGGTTATCGAAAAGGTCACTCGTCACCAGCTTGGTATTTGGAAGTAAAAGTAGAGTTGGAACAGAGTTGTCGGTTCAACACAACCAGAAAGACATCGTTAAATCGATAAAGGACCGAACTTTTAGCGCTTTGTCGGAAAAAATTCGAATCGGCGAGGTTAAGGAATTTCATGCAAATCCGAATGATTATCATGACATGCTGGACGAAATGTGGGAAAAAGCCAGAAATATCAAAAAGTGATTGTTTATAATGATGAAGCATGTACCTAGTCTTTTGAAGTCGACTTTTATTTCTTTGGTATTGTCCACGTGTTATTTTCAATGATTGCAGTGATAAATAAAATATAATAATAAATATTATAAACCAGTGACGGAACTAGGATTGTCTTAAGGGGGCGGTACCCTAACTTTCCCTGAAACAAACAAAAATTGGTTCGAAAATTTGCCCATCATGCGCGAAATGGCGTTTTTTCGGCGGTTAAAATTGTTTTAAAATTTAAAATCACTTTTGACGCAATATTATTTTTAGAATAAATTTCGAAATTTTCGACAATTTCATGCAAAAAAATTATTAAATTTTCTTGATTTTATCGAAAATTAGGCGCGAAGCGCCAGAAAATTCAAGAAAATTAGGCGGAAAGACGTGCTCGATTTCCTGTATTTTGACGCGTTGTCGAAAATTTTAACAAGTTATGCTTCAAAATAGAATAAATCTATGCTAAAATAGCTGTTTCTGCTCTTGAAATTGTTTTCAAACATATTTTATGACCAAAAAAAGCTTCCGGGTTATTAGGATTGTAAATAAATGTTAATAATAGGTATCATCTTGCGCGAAGCACCGAAAAAATTTGAGAAATTTTGATCACTGACGGCCGAAAATCATTGCAAATTACATATCCATTCTTTGTCTCGCCAACTATTTTGGGCCAATGGGGAAGCCGTACCCTCCCCCCGACCCGCTTCTCCCTTAAATCCGCACCTGACTATAACTAAATCTGTGGTGAAAGTATTAAGAGTAAAAAATAAAGCATTCGTTGTGGCCGATGAATGCATCACAAAACGTGATAAATACATAATGTTTAAAACCCTGTTTTATAGAATTTTCGGAAGTTTTTGAGATTGACTCGCCCGTCCGGTCCGCTCCGAGCTACATCTTTGAAATATTTTTTGGCTACTAGCTGAAAAGCAATTTGAGTAAAAAGCATTTAATGATGTGTCTATATTAAAGCTTTAATTTAAGGCTGTTTGATGGCTTCTGCCTATTTGACTAGCGTAGCCCTGGCAGTAGCCGAATTAAGGGATGTTTGGATGGTGTAAAACTGTCAAGATCTCGAAAAGCATGCCAAAAATTAAATTTTCGTTGTCTGCCATATTGCCGGGGGTCTAAATCCCCAACGCCCATGCCCACGTTTGAGCGTGGATTGATTGAATAAGTCAATTTTGATCAATTCTCGGAAACGCAGATCATCATTCTTCAATGTCGCATCGCAACGTGTCGCTCCACTTGATCTGTTTTTTTCCTAGGAAATTTTCAGCTATAATTACGTATGTTTTTTTAAATAAGTTTCCATTAATGTACTGAGTCGCGGACAATGCATAATAAACTGTAGTTGCTGATTTGTGTTTTTCCATTGCAAAGAAGATTAGCGTCTACTGTTGAACAATTTGAAAATGCTAAAAGGATGATTTGTTTAGTAAAATAAATATAATTTATTAAGCGCTCTTTCGTGATCTGCAAGCTTGCTATCGTAAAAATAGAGGAGGTAAAGCGAAGTCAGGTTTTCATCGAATAGATATAAAGCATTTATCTTTAACTTTCTGATTATTTTTTGTGCACTCTGATTTAAAGCCATTTTAGCATAATCATATTATCTCTAATTCACTGTCTTCTGTCAAAAATTTCTCATCAGTAATGTCAGATTTAATTAATCTCTAGAGTTTATTGAAATTTGCTATTTTAGTCGAGCGCACGTCTGTTTTCCATACAACTGAGTTGTTTAATTTAATATGATATTGCGAAAAATAATTTATTTAGAATACGATCTTTTATAATTTCTGAAGTGTTAAATCGTTCCTGAACTATTAAGTCACGAAAATCTCGTTCAATAGCGGCTTCTTTATTAATTTTCCTAGTGATAGGCAGATCATGAAGAAATCGAGCGAAGCAATCAAATTACTTTCGTAAGCGCAATGAGAAATGATTATATTAACTCGATTCTTTATAACTTAATGAGAAAATTAGTAAATTATCAAAAAACCTGAGTAGGACGTCTGTAATACCACACTGTATAATTTTTAAAGAAGACACCAACCTACAATAATTAAATATTTATGTTTTATAATTTATTTATATATTTTATTCACTAATTATTTCAGCCTGATGAAATCATCAGGTATTTTGGTGAATATAAAAAATAATGCTTTCTGAAGAATCACAACGCAAAATTAAACGTTGCTTTAGGTATACTAGCTTTGTTCGACTAAATCTCAGACGGAATTTATTTCCAGATCAAACCTAAATATTTGTTCATCAGACATACATACTTCTCTTGATTTATCGTTACATTATTAAAAGCTTTAGAAAATTATATTTCTCCATCCTGCTATCGAAAATTTAGTCTTGTTTTCAAATTTGAAAATTTAAATTTTTATTCCGGCCACTAATTGCATTATTCGTCTATAATTTGCGGGCCAATGGGGATAGGTTAGTTAATCATTGAATAATACCTATGCTAACCTTAGCTCAATTATCCAATTTTTGAGGTTAGCAAATGAAAGGGAAATTATACCTTTCTTCCCAATGTTTGCTATGTATTTCAAAATATGCATGCTTGGGATTTACTTATATTAAAAGCTAGTTGACCCGAATAGTTTCTCTTCGTTGTATCATCCATTTTCTTTTTCAGGTCATTTTTGCAACGATATTTTTTGTATAAACTGTTCGGCTTAAGATATTCTTAGATCAATATAACGTAGTTGTAGGTTATTTATTTGAAGCCTCACTGCGAGACTATACAATACCAAATAGCTGAATAATTTATTACAAATTTCGTTGACTCAGATATTCCTTATATTTTTATTTAATTCTGATCTGGAATGTGCTTAGGATTCCAAAATTTTATAAATTTTGTGTGCTCATATTCTGAATTAATATTGATGTACTTTCGCTGCGAACTTTGCAAGTGAAAGTTGAAGAAAATAATGCTTATTACTTACTACTTAAAATAAAGCTTCAAATTTTTTAACTGAGCTCTCTTTGCTCAAAAATTCATCTGCCTTTTTATGGTTCGTTTTTACTGATTCATTGCGAGAGTAGAAGAAAACTTGGTATAAGATTTTTCACATTTATTGTTTTATTTAATATTCATGGACTTCCACGTCGAACATAGTAATTGCAAAGTGGTACATGCCTTTTATGACATAAAGTTCGAGAAATACAACAAAGCTCATAAATAAGAAATATACATTCATGAATAAAATACTAAAAAGACACTAATGGAGGGAAAACGGCCAATGAATCACTAACCGATAGAATTTTCTGCTTGAAAACTATTCGTTCTTGGCTGTGAAGTTATTCTCTTATCTAGTTTTTTACGCATTCTTGCACATTTTCACTTAAGAAGTAATAAATGGCTTTTGGGGCTATGAGAGTAAAATATAATGAATTAAGCGGGTTCTCCATTTTTATCGCTGAAATTTACTGTAAATCCATCTCGATTCGACAGATTTGATTCGGACAGACGTCACACGCGAGATGCTAAAACACGTTGGTGGAGGGAGGTTGGAATTTGCACCTTCCAGAACTTGAAACGACCCCCGCAGATTGGACGCCAGAATTTTATGTTTAGTAATGTTTTTGGCGATTTCCGGCGATTTCACCCAAGCAGACGCCCCCCCCCCGAATTTCTTGCTGCCCATGCGTGGATGCTAACGGCTAGCAGCGCGTGCCATCAGTTTCGAAAAATTTTGTTTCATCCCTCCTATTAGTTTTCTACAATTCTATTCAGCAGAGTCCTATTTGTGTGAAATGTTGGAGAAAAACGTTAGGAATTTTAAAAATTAGTTGCCATCATACATGCAAGAGGTGGATGAGGGCATACATAGGCAGCACCGAAATTCTGGGGGGTCAGGATAGGCTGAATCGCTAGAAGTGTTACTGAAAATAGAATTCTGGGGTCTACAGCAATCTGCAGGGGGTATATCAACTTTTGGCAGTGCAAACTCCCCAACCTCCCACGCCCATGTG
The DNA here is from genome assembly GCA_036768485.1 of Mermis nigrescens. Lineage (NCBI taxonomy): Eukaryota > Metazoa > Nematoda > Enoplea > Mermithida > Mermithidae > Mermis > Mermis nigrescens. Next base: position 1,242,685 of record JAVLUZ010000223.1, read on the forward strand.
TGGTTGGGGGTCTGTACATATTTACCTAAGAACATATGATGGGAAATTTTCTGGATAAAATGAAGGCCAACAATTGATGAAAATCGAAAGATTTTCTGTAAAATTGCATTATCATAGTTTAGGCTATTTCAATCTTTGTTGAAGTCATTTAGTCTTAAGAAAAGCACTCTGGCTGATCCCTTAAACTGCCTGACTTCCTCCAGACCGGACTTAATGTGCATCCACATGTATGATCCGCACCATAGACGCGCATTGTGACCGGCCTAGAGGTCAAAAAAAATTATATTTTTGTTTTTTAGCTAAATTTTGCCTTATTTTAGCCAAGAAAATTTTAATTTTTGTTTTTCTCGCGGGGGTTTATCCCCCTCCCCTTAGTCCCTTAATTTGCGACCTGTCTTGTCGTTCATTTTGTACTCGTTCATTGATTTTTTACCTCAAATCCGTCCGTTTATATCGACCAGGTATTCCTCTTGTTTCCGTTTTTCGTATTTGCCGCATTGATATACATAGCTTGACCGAAATAAATGAATTGAGACGCTGACCGGAACAGAGATAAAGGGCCTGCAAAGGATTTGGACAATGCCATGAATAACGACAGCAACGCGTCTTTTTCGGACGTCATCACCGAATTAGGCCCGCTGAGTACGTTTTTGCTGATATGCTTACTATTATTGTCTTTTTCTTTGTACGGCGGGCAACTTTGCGGTGTTGCGTTTGCTGCTGGGGTCAAAGGGCAAGTTGCCTCAGTTGGTCAAATGGCTCACGGCGACCATGATTTTGGCTTTGATGGTCGACGGCGTCATATTTTTCGCCAAAACCGTTCAGACGTTCGTGCTGATGCGTTTCAAATTCGACGGATATAGGCCACAATGGTTGGCGCTCGCTTTGGATTGCTGTTTTATCAGCGTCTTATTCATGATAAGATTTGATATCATTTTCATCGGGATCAATCGGTTGCTCGAGACGCCTAATGCGTGTCTGAGGGGTAATAATCATACAAGAAAGCCGAAGGGGGACTTGGTGATACAAAACCATCAATAATCCCGAACAACATGCCAAAAATTTTATTCTGGGATCTAAGAGTGGGGGAGTCTGTGGAATTTGGATCCTCGAATAGCTGTTGACATGTGCACGGCAGCATATTTTGATTCAAGGGGAGGACAGCCCAAAAATTATTTTTATCAAGTACCATAACACCATTCTTCGACCTTTCTGTAGATGCTATTTGTAAAAGATTATCAAGAACTAAGGTCAAATTGAGGTAAATGTAGGTTTTAAATGCTTATTCGGCTCGGAGCGCCGAAAAAATTATGCCTTTGAGCCAAAAATTCGCTAAAACGCCTAAAGTAATATATTTGTCTGGCTTTTCTGGAAATTAGGTTAGCAGCTATCTGCAGGGATCAGCATTAATTCTCAGATTTTTTATAAGGAGGTTTACGGATTTGTACGACTTTTATTTGAACGCTTAACTTTAAATAAAGACGTCAAAAAATATAATGTTCTGCTCACACAAACTATAACTCTTTTTTTAAATACTACCGTGTAGCTTAAAAGTGTGGAAAACATTAGCAGATAGATTTATTCACTTCCGACTGTTTTTATTAGATTCTTTGCAAAGGAATAGTTATATTTCTAATTTCGCCAAAATAATTTTTTCTGGCGTTCTTCAAGACATATATAAATATTCTTTTTATCAGTAAGAACGATAACTGTAGAGCAAATAATTTTTATGCCTCACGATGCCCTCTCTTTAACATAAATGAGAAAAAATTTCCAAAAGATCCAATGAAATAAAAAGAAACGGTCAAAATGGTTTATCGACGGAAAACGTCAAAAAAAGTCAGATTTTCATTTAACAACCGCATAAATAAAAGACCATCGTTTCTTCTGGAAATCAGGAAATTGTAAAAAAGGTAATCACTTGGCTTATTACGTTTCCGTATATGGGTCAGAATCTCCCGTCTTTCTAATTTTTTGTTTCTTCGCAGCTCGTCACAACGGGGTTTTGACTGGGCACAGTCGTGTCAAAGCAATCGTCACTGCTTTGATTCCATGGCTGCTGACTTTTATATTATTCCCTGCACTTCTATTCGCGAACCAGCCGACCAATAGCAAGTTGATACTCGACGCATGCAGTATCATGCTTATGATGACTTTTGCGCCTCGGGCAAAAGCAGCCATAGGGGCTGCCATTCTGATGTTTCAATTCATCATCCCCTTGCTTTATTCATGGATATTCTATAAAAATCGACAATTTTTGAATGAATTCGGGCTAAATACGGTAAGGGAATAATTTGCTGTGCTAATGGTGGTGGCACTGGTTGGTAACTCAAATGGGCAGCGGCCATATTCTCTGATGTCAGGCGGGAAGAAATTGCCAAAAATGACACCCGGAAATTCAATTCTGGGGGATATATCGATTTTTTTGGGGTTCCAGCTTTTTAAAAAGTGTTACTCCCCCGAAATCCCCTCCCACGCCCATGTGCGGTGGTAGCAAAGCCCATAGTTCCTTGAATCCAAAGTAACTAATTAATAATCAACATGATAAAAAATTATTCAAAATGATAGAAGAGGTAGAAATAATTGGAAAACGATGAAATTTCAGTGTCTTATAATTTTTCAGATTTGAAGTTTATTGCTACAAAAATTTTATAAAGGCTCAATATCGAGTGTAATTCTGAAGGCTTATTGAGGTATACCAAAGGTTAAATTTGTTGTAAAATGCTAATTGTTTGCTTAAATTACATTGACTTTCGGCTCCCTTTGTTTTCGTTGAAATTATCATACGCTGCAAAATACTAAGTACCTATTTGAAACTTTTTTGAAGTTTCGATGCAAAGGAGAAGAAACATGAGGAGGAAAGAAATTAGTCTATTTGGTTTCATGAGCATGCGGAATTCATGACTTTTTAAGAAGCTAATTCTTTTAGCGTACCTATTACTTAAAAGGTGTTTTTAACGCACATTCTTCGAAGCCTAAAAGGGCACTTCAGAAAACATTTCTTGGTGATGATCGTAGATGCACAGCATGGCCGATCCAGGGGGTTCAGACGCTCTGGGGCTTATGAATTGAGCTGTTTTGGACAAAAATGACCTTATAAGTGCTAAAATAGTCTTAAAACTACCTTATTATGCAGTTTCTGACCAATTTAATGGATTTTTTATGGAAGTTTTCAATTTTCATCAATTTTCTGTCTCCATTTTGTATCATTTCCCCGGAAAAGTTTCCATTTTTCCATTCTCCGGATTTAGACTTGCGACCCGCAACCCCTCCCTCTCCGACGTGCATACCTCTACACTCAATTTCAATGCTGCTCCTGTTAGTCTGAAGCAAGAACATCTTTTTTACTTTAGAGAGCAAACAGATTATTAACGTGAAAAAATTTTCACATTTATCTTTATAATGTTCCATCTTTCAGGTGCGATACAAGCTAAACGAGCGGTTTAATATCTGGTCTAATATCCGGATAACAGCTTGGTTATTACCCGTTATAGGCTGTCATTCATTGGTGATAATTATTTTGACAATGACATTTTTGGCATTGTGGCTGAAGTGGTCGGGCACGTGTTCTCATTCTTACATCAACATGAGCCTCTTGATCGATCTACTTATTTGCCTCGAATTCACAATGTTTCCTATCGCGTTAGTCAGGTGAGATATTCAATCATCAATCAGAGTGATTTCATTTATAGTCTTGGACATAAAAGCCAGCTCTGGGGAAGGTGTGTCAGGGTCCAAAATTGAGCTTTTTTGGGCCAAAATGACCTAGAAACTAATATAAATGCTGAAATAGCATTAAATTAATTTGAATCACAGTTTACGGTCAATTTCAGGCACTTTTAAAGAAAATTTCTATCAGTTTAATACAATTCTAACCTTCATTTGGTCTTATTTTCCCCATATAAATTTTCCATTTTTCCATTCTGCCCCCAATTCCACGCCTGGTCGTGGAGTTATAGAAATATGTAGAGGAATGTAAGGAGGGCTGCACCCCAATTTCGATTACCAAATCAACTGTATGTTTTACAGAGATAATCGAGAAAATCTCCCACTTTCGTAATACTTGTAAAATTTTGAGCGTTCTGTTTACGTATTCGTATATTCTTTTATTTTTATCCTTTTTTACCATCTTATATTTTTTAATTTTAGATTTATGCGTCTTTTTTAATTCAATTCAATTTTACTATTGGCTATTCATTGGGCACTGCAAATAAGGCTACAAAAGAGGTTTAAATTACACAATGCCAACAACATGTGGTTTTAAAGTCTGCTAAAATTTTCCTCTTAAATATTCCCATCCTTTGCTAACTTATAAATAACTTAAATCGTACCTAAAAAGTATTATAGTCTGTTTCGCATAACTTGATGCATAAATTTTAAGAATTTTCATCGAAAGTAGGTGAGCCGATCATATCAATGCTATAATCGCAATCTCTCAGCTTATCGTCGGAGATAGTTTTAAAATTTATAACCGAATTTGTGTAGTTTTAAAATTTATAATCGAACTTGTGTGAAACAGAGTATAAGTCCATTATCAGGGGCAAAGTCATAAACTCTAATTGACTTATTTAGATCAGCCCAGATAATTTATAGATTATAAAAATGTGCGAAGATTTAGAATATTAAAAGAAAGAATTTATGAAATTTTTAAATGGCGGTATTCTGAAAATTTCAGAAGTAAAAGTTCAAATGACCTTACGATGTTCGAGTATCACATGCATTTCCTTTTCAGTTGGCGATAAGGTGGATCCGATATTTCGTGACATGGATCGTCAGTAATCCAAATGTTTAGTGAAAGAGTCGAAAATAACCAAAATACGCTTATTGTGCCAAAAGCGGAGGTTTTTCGCTGTCTTTTGTTAGGAAGAAAAATTTTAAAACTTTTGAAATTATTTTGAAAATTTTGCGTAAAAATGTGCACATGTATTTGATCGAAAATTCTACGACAAATTATTGCATTGTGAAAACGCGCCGAGAAAAACTCGAAATGTCACTAGAACACAAAACTCCCTTACGCTCGGAGTAAATAGAATGCAAAGCGTAAACAATTTAGAATTTCCGCTAAAAAAGAAATGCGATAAAACTATTTGAATTATTGTGTCTTTGCTCAATAAACTCGTAAGATTAGAGAAAATTTTTGTTTAAAGCTACTCTTTTGTCGCAAAAATACGGTTTTCCGAGTGCCAACAATGTCAGTGAATTTTATTAAGGAATACTGCCCAAAATATTCGAAAGTCGTGATAAAAACCGGTTTTAAAATTAATAAAAATTTAGAGATTAGTTTTTTACGATTCTCAAACATACTTCGACATAAATAATTTCAGATTCAACCCGATCTTAGAAGATACGTTCAAGAAAACCTATCCGTGGCTATCGAAAAGGACATTTGTCGCTTTCTTTGTATTCAGAAAAGAGAATAGAGTTGGGACAGAATCGACGCTTAGTGGCAAGAGAGAAAGAAAGAAACAGATCTTTAATGATCGAACTTCAAGTGTTTTGTCTGAAAACATTCGAATCGGCGAAATTGAACAATATCACGCCAATCCTAACGATTATCACGAAATGCTATGCGAAATTTGGGAAAAAGCGAGAAGTATGAAAAAGTAATTGACTATAGATCGTCGTATGCACATAAAATTGTACTACTTTGCACGTAGAGTATTTCCGGTACGAGAATGTGACTTCTGGGTGCCGAAATTGTCAATAAATGAAACACGGTAGGAAGGGATTTGCACGAATTTCAAAAGCCAAGAACAATGAAAATAATAAAATCTTTGTATACAAGCTAAGTATTAGCAAAATGCTCGCACAATATGTAGTGACGGTCAGTATCATGCACGAACAGCAAGGGATTTCTGGGGGTGAGGGATCGGAAATTTTTTCAAGAGTGCCCTTATTAGAGCTCAAAAACACTTTTTTCAACGTTTCTGACAACTCTCGTTTTTTTCTAGAACATAAAAACATTAAAAATTCTTAAATAAGTTTGAAAAAAATCCGAATATAACGAGCAAACCACATTCAAAAAATGAGTATGCGGTGCGAGGCGCCAAAAATTTCTCACTGTCGAGTCAAAATATGCGAGTAGTTAACAGCGCTTAAAAAGACACTTTTTACGATTGGTTCGCAAACTCGACTATTCTGGGGGTTCAGCTCCTTTTTACGGCGGTAAGCGGCAATTCTAGGGGTCAAACTTCCCTCTAGAAGACATATATTTATTATCATACATGACTGCAAAACACAACAGGATATTTGAAATAAAATGGCTTTAAAAACACGTTTCAATGGTAAAATATCGTAAAACTGGGCATAATTGACAGTTTGTAATTGATTTCGGGTACTTTAGGTATAAGTTGTGATTTATATCCGTTTTTTAAAGGATTTATATATTGTCCATCTCAGGAGTCTAGATCCCAACCCTCTGCGTGCATTTCTGATTAATCTTTGTAGTATAAAATGAGGTTTCATACATTAATCTATCGATACTGATACTGCATGAAAAGCGTTACAATATGGTGAACATGGTTGATTCGTATCCGTTTATATTACGAGTTCTCTATTTTTTGTCAAATTCTCGGCTTTTTCCAATAGCACAGACGTAGAGTAGCTATCGAGAAATCCGCAGAATGGGCTGCTTAGGTAAAATGACTTCTCAGCATAAGCTAATGAAAAAGCATAAAGTTCATGAATACAATACATATTCCTTTCAGGCAATTCAGAACTCCAAAGATGCAGTAAATACTTTATTTTTTAATTTTGAATTTTCCCTAATTTTTTTTGAAGAATTTTGACGATATTCTTACATTAGCTCGCGGCGGATAAAATTTGTAAAATTGATTAGTGGCAAGCTTACGTGGGCAGAAATCAAAGCGGGGTCCGATGGGGTAAAATCGGCGAAAAATTCAATATAGGAAATTCGTCGATTTTGGTGGGTCTTTTAGAGTTTCGGCAGGTACAGACTCCCTCACACTCATTTGTGATGGCAAATGACAGATTGGGGCTATGTTGCATACTACTTAGGGCTGAAAAACACTGATTCCAGGAGCAACGGAGGATGAATAACCGTTGCGCATAATTAACCAAAAAATAAAATATTCTTGCAAGCGCCTATGTAATACGGAAAGAAAATGCGAATTGATGTTGTTTTTTATGCTAGTCCTGCTTTTAAATTGTTTTGATGCCATGCTCGCGTAAGTTTATTAAGTAAGCGTCGGTCACCAAACTGACCCAAGTGGGTAACAATTAAATTAAGGAGGATCTTATGGGGCAAAAACGCCAAAAAATTTCGGATAATTAAATTTTTTGGGTCTACTGAATTCGAGGTGTATTTAATGTCAAGGGGTCGACCCCTTCCACGCCAAAATAACGTTAAGAATTAGTGTCTCTCATCAACGTTCAATGAAATAAAGGCATAAAAGCAATAGTTAATTTAACCTTCGCCTATAACCTTTATCAATATTGTGCTTAATAATAATTTTTTGCTAGCTTATCGATTCTGAAGGATGTGATATCGGTGTTCGACCGGCTGAGTATCTCAGATGTAGTCCCGTGTGAGAAAAGCGGGATATTAGCGCAGGTGTGCAAACTTTCCATGACTTGACTTTCCAGATTAAAGTATTGACTGTTAGAAAATCATGTCTGAGACGCGCACAATCTGATTTTCATGGTCAATGTTACGAACTATTGGTGTTTCCATGCTTTTTTTAAAGAACATTTTTACCCAGCCTTTGATATTAACACATTTTTAATTTATTTCAGCTTTTGATTTTACGAATGGGGCGAAAAACATACCGAAGTAAGCTTCCTTACTCGCTAATGCTCAAACTCGCTAAGATACAGTGCAGCATAGGAATTGTGGGGGTCAGCGCCGAAAAATTCTACAAAATGCTTTTTTAAGCTGACAATCGATGGGTCGCGTCAAAAACACTGCTTTTCGACATTTGGGACAATGCTCGCTCTTACTAAAACAAAACAGAACGAAAAAGTCTGAATAATTCTAAAAAATCGCAGAAATCGAACTAAACAAAGTCAAAAATGAGTATACAGCATTCAAAAATTTGACACTTTTACGAATATGAGTCAAAATTTGCCTAATAATGCTTAAATAAGTACATTTCTTCTATTTTTAGTAGATCAAGAATCCTATGTATCACAGCATAGCCATTTTGCGGAGAGTCAGTAGCCGAATATTAGTTTTGGCTTATCTCCACCTTCAAGTAAATGTCTCCACGTACCCGCAGCATATCTCCTCTATGTTTATAAATCTTTATATAGGTATCGTTAATTTTTATAGAGGTATGTAAATTTCATCATATTTTTAGATTTTTAAAAATTTTTACAAGTTTTTGATAATTGCTAACTGTAAGTAATTTTTTTGGGTCGGATCTTCGAATTTGTTTTAGGATTTTAATAACTGATTTGCGTAAGGTTTTATGACTGAGCGAAGAGGGCGCGGCATTGGACTCACTGGCTTCTTGTGCACCGCCTAGGCTACCCTCTTGCAGCTAAGCAAGACATTTTCGCACATTCATTCCATTATCTATCCTTTATTGTGCTATCATAATCATGATATATGGATGCTTCGGCAGGGGTTAATTGGACCAGCAAATTGCATGCATCTACCTACAGCATGGGAATTCTGGGGGAGGGTCAGGCCCTGAAAATTTTTAAATAGTGCCATTTTGGGCCAAAAACGATGGCTACACGTAAAAACAGTGTTTTATTGTTGTTTCAGACAATGCCCGCTTCTTCTAGGACATAAAAACTGAAAATTCCTAAAAAAAACCTGAAAAAAATCGAGTAAATTAAACAAAATATAGTCAAAAAATGTGCAAATGGCGTGAAGCGCCGAAAATTTGAGTCTTGAGCCAAAAAATAAGCTGAAAACGCTTAAAAAGGCACACTTTTTACAATTTTCACGAAAAATCGACAATTCCGGGGGCAAGGGTTCACGGCCATTTTGCGGGAGGGGGGGGTCAGTTGCTATTATGAGGAGGTCAAAAACCCCCAACCCCCACCAGGAACACATACGGCAAGTCGTTAACGTCTTTAAAAATTAGGTTCTTTGGTACCAGAGATCTCAGGTTCGATCCCTGCTAGAGAGTCAGTTTGTTTGTCTCAACCATCGTATATACCACTTATGTTGAAGAACTTGAAAATCGGCCATAAATTGCGCAAAAACCAAGGCGGAGATGAACTACACCAATACCCTGGAGCCGTTCTGGGAGTCATCCCCTCCGAAACACTTATGGTGCGAGCACACATTGTTACGACAAGCAGCGGTTCAAATCTTAAAAATGCAAAACTACCTTAATTCACGATGAGGAGAGACACTAAAGGCAAGCAACAAAATAATATGCGAAATTATACAGCTTCCAGAATCTGCTTCATAAATTATAAGCTGATAATTGCATAAAAAATACGCTAAAATTCAATTAAATTTTTTTATTTTAGGATCAGATTTCCAAAAACAGCAATTTTTGTGGCTTCTAACAGAGTGATATTTGCGATTCCAGATCTAGCACTTCGATCTAATTGCGCATCGATTAATTTTACACTAATAGATTGAATTCTTGAAACACTTGTCAAGAAACTTCTTTCTATATCTGAAATTTTCGCCTCTATTTCATTTCATGCTTGACATCGGATTGGATACTCTGAAGTATAATAGCTGGCGAAAAAAGGCAAACAACTAAGCCCAAACTATTAATAGTTCACAAAGGTTTAGATAACCTCAAAATTAAATTTTAAAATCTTAAATTTTTTGAAATCTTAATTAAAATCTTAAATTTCTCACAAATCATTAGCAGCTTTGTATGAATTCATGTATTCATGGAATCTTTCGATATCCAAAAAACTTCTGAAATGATTTTGCTACTTCTTTCTGCATGCATAGATAACAATGTTTTGTCAGCACTACTATAGTCTAATTCAAAATTCTTATCAGAAAATTTTACTTCTTTGTCCGAAAACTTGATCATTAGAAACTTCCAATGATTTATCAGGCTGTTCAGCATTTTTCGCGGTAAAGAAACGCAAAAGTTTTCAATAGCTAACGTAAAACAGCAGTTTCAGCCACAGCTTTTTATATGAAGGAAAACGGATCATTCAATTAGTACATGTAGTTATGTGAAATCTTGGTCAAACATCGTATTTGCACATTAAATCTATAGTGATACTAAAAATGTGCCAGAAATATTAAGTGTTGATCTAAGATCGAGATATATGTATGTCCGAATCATTTGTTATTGATTTATTGGCCAAAGATTAAATTTTCAAAGATTTTCGATGGTTGCTCTTCGAATCTTCATCATTACTTTCAAGCTCATTAAAAATACGCTAATGGAGTGGCGGATTCAGGATTTTCCTAAGGGTGGGCGGTACCCCTAAGGGGGGCGGAACCCTGACATGGGCGGAAAAATAAGCCGTTTTAACACGAAAATCGCTAAAAATCGCTTAAAAATGCTTAATTTTGCGCACTATTTTGGGCCAATGGGGGGCGGCCGCCCCCGCCTTCCCTAAATCCGCCCCTGCGCTAATGAAATAAAGAAGAATATGAGCTTTTCGTGTCGATTGACAGGGTGATAAAAATGGTTCATTTTTACCTATATAAACATCCAGACTACTGGCTTACACAGCTTCTTTTTGAAGAATTTCAAGTTGGGCCCTTAACGTAAATTGAAAAATAAGGTACAAAACTATAGTCTGTCTCACATAACTTCGTGCATAAATTCTAAGAATTTTATCGACACTAAGCCGAGGGGTACGGTAATTATATATCAGGTCAATGCTATAATCGCAATCTGACAGCTTATCGTCGGAGATGGTTTTAAAATTTATGACCGAAGTTGTGTGAAACAGACTATAGTAGGTAGCTAATACGAATCTAATTAACAGAAGGAATTCAGTGAACTTAGCTTGAAGCTATCGGAGCAATATTGACAATTATTAAACATTCAAAGGTATTGACATAGGGAAGAGCAAATAGAGTAAAAGTTTATAATTTCCAGAAGATCGAGATTGTACGCGCTAACAATATTCGACACTAAATATTTGATATAAGCCTTTTAAGCGTATAATATAATTTGGATATTTTATATAATATAATGCAATTTTAAGCAATTGATTTAAGCGCATAATGTAAGCATTTTAAAAATAAAGCTTGAAAAATACTTCGCGAATTCGAACTATTAGAATATTTACCGGAACGATTACCGTTTCAGAACTTCATTCTCAATTTTCTAAAACAGCTATTCTAGATGAATACGATCTTCTAAGGAGTACACTTTCACGTAAGGATGCCTTACTCTCAGCGAAATTTATAAGCATCATTTGGGCTTACAAAATTTTGCCTCGCTACCTCTAATCATATGTCATAATTATTCCATAAGTCAATATAAATTCCGATTGAGAATTTTTATCGCAATCTGGAAACTCAGAAGCGTAAGCCACGTACTCCAAAAGACATTAAAATCTCAAACAGATTCATTCAGTTTTTGACAAGCACGCTCCTTAATTGAGGGTCAGAAGGGATTTCCTGTTCCAGGGTTAAAAATACCACAGTAATTTTTTATCTGAAACGCATATGTTCCATGATTTTTTGTTTTCGTGCAATCTAAATAGGTAGAAAGTTATCAAGCCGTCGAAAAATCCCAGGCAATACTACGGAATAGTCCAACGACACTGCACGCGGTGTCGCGGGCCTGCAACATCGAGACCCTTGTCCTCATACATGGGCATTAGGAAAATTCTGGAGGAGTTGAAATCGCCGGAAATTACAAAAAATCGCCAAAAATGTTACTAAAAATAAAATTCTGGAGGGAGTCTACAGTAATCTGCGGGGGGGGGGGTTCAACTTCTGGCGGGGGTGTATACCCCCGCCGACGTGTGCTTGCCCTTTAAACTAGGTGGGCACCCTAGGTAATAGTTCGTGGTGAAAGTGCATAGGGACTAAGTTCGAAGACAGATGAAATATCGTGCTTTACAGGATCCCGCCCTTTACTACTATATTTTGGCTATGATGAGCCTTTAAAGTTGCGTCCGGGACGGCCCTTAATAAAGGGTTAAATCAGTTTGCAATCTTTCAAAATTCTGCTCAGGTATAAGATTGCTAATGAGTGTCTACTTTAAGCTATTATTAAATGGTTCAAGCTTCAGAAATAGCACGAAACTGCCTAAATTTACAATTTGGAGACGATTTCAAGTCCTTTAATGAGAAAACTTTGACTTTTGGCCATTTATGACGCTAAGTTTGCGTTATTTTCACACAATTTTCATTTCGCTCTGTTTTTTATTCAAATTCATCCTTCTTTTCTGAATTTTTTCAAAAACATTCAATTTTTAAAGCTTTAATCTTGCATTCTGTAAAATTAAGATACAAGTTAGATTATTGTGAGCATATAAATACGCTTAGGCTGTCTAAACACACGGCTATAAATTTTTTGAAAATTTAATTCCTAAAACTATTATTTTTATTGTTTTTTAATTGTCAACCTTGCATCAAAAACTTGCATTGGTTTCATGTATATTTTTATCCTTCAATTCTTAACATTTTTTAATAACATTTATTAAATGACAATTTATTTATTTATTAGTAACTAGCGAAATTCGAAAGCCTAAATCCGCATCTATAATTATTAAGAAGCTTAGAATTCATCATTAAATCGAAGACTTATGAAATTTTCGAGTCTGGCCACTGCAAACTTTTCTTTCATTTGGTTCAGCTGTTCGATGGATGATCCTTTGTCTATCGTTGTTAGCGCTTTGGACCACGATGGAACAATTTAGCTTCATGGAAATTATGAAGGAGTTGGGTATCGTAAGCAATATATCAAAGAAATTCGGAAACGATTCGACTTCAAGCGCATATTTGACTTTATTAGAAAACCATTCCGACGCAGTTCCGGCTAAATTTGAAAAAGAGCTTAGAAGAAGCACGCTTTCGACTTTCGCAAATAAGCTCATTGCGAACGTTAGCACCAGAAACAGCACATTCGCTACAAGTTTTACTACAGAGATTCCTGCATTATACGGTGAGGATGGCCACTTAGTATGTACATGAGCACTTTTTGTACATGTGTAGTGTTCGAAAATTCGAGGTATATGTCTAGCCGGCCCAACTAAAAATATTAGTTTGCTAAATTTTAAAGCTTGGCCTTCGAATTAATTAAAATTCAAAAATATGATCCATTAACCCGACTTAGCTCATTATATATAGGTACGGTTTCATAGTAATCACACATGGGCGCGGGAGGTCTGCGGGTCTGGACCATACATGGGCGCGGAGGGTTAGGGGGTCTGTACCCTGGAATCCGGTAGACTCCCCTCAAAATCGATATACCACCAGAATTGAATTTTCGGCATGTTTTTAGGCTTTTAGCCAGTTTTACACCACCCAGAATTTAGTCGCTGCTTAGTATGGTCTGGCTGGGCTCCCAGAATCCGACGGAGACCCAAAAATCGATAGACCTCCAGAATTAAGTTGTTGGTGCTATTTTTGGCAATTAGCCTCACCGGATTCCACAGAATTTGACTCTTGCCCATGTACGAGTATGATGGTAATAGCTTATGAAAATACCTTAGGCATCATTTCTTGTCTTTCTTCTCCCTTTTTCGCCTTTTAATTGCTGGGTCAGGGGTGCGGTCGCAATCATAGATGTGTAAGCGTGACCCCGCAAAATGATGATGGAGCCGATTTCGATTTTTGAACGTTTTTAGCAATTTTTTTGGCCTAATGTATTTTGTTTGAGTTACCCGAAGTTTTTAGAATAATATTGACTATATTTCTTGTTTTCATGCTACAGAAAGAACGAGCATTGCTAAGGGCGTCGAGAAAAATTTTCTTGACGCTTACCCAAGATTCTTTTAAGCCCCAAAAGTGCTGTACAAAAAATTTTCAAAGCCGACCCACCAAATTTTTCTGCTGCCCATGTAACGAATTCTTCTTATTCCATTAGGTGATAAAACACCCGATCGACAACCATGGGCATTGCCAAATATAACCGTACACGAAAGCATACTGAATTTTACTGATCGTCTATTGACTTCGAATTTTTTCGTCAGCCCTGGATTAGGCAATCTCTTGTTCGTCTATGCCACTTTATACGCCGCTTCCAAAATGTACAATATGCGGTTGGTCGTTCCAGAAGGCTTTTTACTTCGCCGTTCGTTCTATTTGGGCGTCGATGAAAATTCGACCGATATTTACGTATCGGATGAACTACAGAAAAAATTGAAGATCGAATGGAAGCATTACCGATTCGGCGACTGCTGCAGATTTTATCCCGAATTTTTACGATTGGACGAAATCGCGAAGAATGATAATTTAGTACTTTTGGGCTATTTACAGTCGTACAAACATTTCCGGAATTATACCATGGAAATTCGTTCCAAGCTCAAATTTTTGGACCACGTACGGAGTGTGGCTCAAAAAACTATCGAAGAGGCTTTAAGGAGTAAACGGAGGGAGAAGCAGAATTCGATTTTGATCGGCGTGCACGTTAGACGAGGACTCGACATACGATTAAAAAAGAAGAACACGGATTATGGACACACGGCTGCTCCAAAAAGTTATTTCCTCAAGGCTATGAATTTTTACAGACGCCGATTTAACAACGATAGCCATTCGGTGTTATTTTTGCTTTCCAGTGACGATTCGTCTTGGTGCAAACAAAATCTAGTACAAGCTAGTCCAATGAACGGGACGAAAAGCGACGAAAATGGCAATGAGAAAAACGACATTGTCGTTATAGCGACTGGGCTGAGAACTCGAGAGGTGGATTTCGCCGTTTTGGCTCATTGCCAGCATTTAGTGATGAGCACGGGAACGTTTTCGTGGTGGGCCGCGTTTCTGGCAGGCGGCGAAGCCATTTATTACGATGGCTGGCCAAAACCCGGTAGCCCTTTGGATGCTGAAGTGAACAAAAAGGATTTTTTCCTGCCCGAATGGAGAGCAATGATATGATTATTCAGAGAGTGCATTCATTCAACAACGTGCTTTGGAAAGTCGAGTACAGTCAGTGGCTGAGGGGCGGAGTAAGCCTGAAGTAGGAGGACTGTCGAAATATTAGGAATTTTTGAATTTTAACTCTAGAAACTTGGCAAAAAAGCTGACTTTAGATAATTTTTCATTCCGATTTAGCCCCAGCTACGTTTTTTGTTCGAGACGTGAGTGGTCTGACTGGAGCCAAGAAGGAGGAATGGGCATAGGTGGGCGGCACCAAAGTTCTAGGGGGGGAGTGCAAGATTTTTTCAAAGGTCAAAAAATTGCCTTAAAAATGATGGAATGGCGAAAAATCATTTTTTTCAGCTTCTCTCATCGAGCACTATCCATTGGCATCAAAAATTGCAAAAAAAAACAAAAAAATCAAAAATTGAATTCTACTCCCACCCCCACAAATCCCCCACAAATCCCCACGCCCAGGTATGGGAATAGGTCAATTTTATGGGGGATGGGGTAGAATAATTTAAAATCAAAGACGTAGGCGACAAAGTCTACGGTAATCGCAAAAGCGCTTTAGATGGATCTTCAAATGAGAATTACGGCAGTTTTTGCTCTATTTTAAATTTACAGCTGTATAAAAATCAATTTTAACCACACCTGGGCGTGGGGGCTTAGGGGCGTATGCACCCCCCCCCCCCCGAGAACCAAAATACCCCACCCCCAAAAAAAACCAAAATAACCCCCAGAATTCAATTTTTGGAATTTTTTTGTTTTTTCGCAATTTTTCAATGCCAATAGATAGTGCTCAATGAGAAACGTTGAAAAATGCTGTTTTTTTGCCATACCACCATTTTAAGGCCATTTCTTTGACCTTTGAAAAATCTTGCACCTCCCAGAATTTCGGTACTGCCCACGTATGATTTTGACCCATCAATTGGCTCGCGCGCTATTCTCTTTCGTTTGGTAGCGTGATACTTGTTTGATTATTATTTACCTTAAGCGGGGGATGAACCCCTTTTATTTTTGAATTAAATAATAAATGATAACGAAATAAGCAGAAAAGTATGCATTGAATGATACAGAAATATACGGAAAAGGGAAATAAGTATACAGACACATTACATTGATAAGACTATTATAACATGTAACCAATTTGGACCTGCCTCGCCTCATTCCGTATGTAACCAATTTCAGAAAATTTTATGTGAAAAATATGTGTGGAAAAGAAATGAAAATTAAGTAGTTTTTTAGGGAAATGTCCCTAGCGGTTCCTTAGCGTACCGCTAAACGAAACGAATAACGTGCGTCGCAAAAGTCGAACGACGTTGATCATCGATGGCAACCAATCGATACGAAAAGCACCAAAAATCACGTTGAAACAACGCACTGCCAGGGGATGTAGGGAGCATTCCTACATTTATATTGGGCAATAAAAGAAATAGATACAATAAAAAATCGCGGATGATTTCCGTATTCCCTGTAAAATTTTTATATTCATACGAAGATGCGGTGTTTTTTCGGTTAAAATTTAAGAAAATTGAATTCCGACACTGTTCGAAAGATTTGATTCGCAGAGATCAGAATCTTGAATTTATAACAAAATGATCTACCTGTTTGATTTATTTCTGTGAAATTAATGCACTTTTTAATGATTTATGCGATTTGTTCTATAAGATGTGCGAAATTACGGTGAATTTATTCTTTAGAATTACGCAGCAAATAGGACTTCCAAATTGCAGAACAAAATGCATTAGTATTTTAACATGATTTCTAAGGAAGTACGACTTTGTATTGACAGTAAAATTTCCGTCTTTCGAGGTAGGTACGAGTATATGAAATCTGTTAAACTAATACAAAAGATGCGCTTTTTGCTCGTTCGCAGAAGTGAATAAAATGTTGGTTATACATAAAAACTTCCTTTTCGTAAAAAGAGTTTTTCATGAGAGAGAGAGTGTATTGATAGGCGTGCTCAAATGTTTTCCTTCAATTCAAGAAAAAAATCAAATATGAATTCGGAACTAAGAAGCTCTTATTGATTTATTAACGGAAGTACAAACAGGAAAAGACACATTTCTATTTTTTCAATAACGTTTGTAAAACTTGAGCAAATTTGATGAAACTTTTAACAAATGATCTAATTGATATTTGTAATTATGTCTGATACTATAGCGCAAATTCAAACGTGCACTCCGATATAGATTTGAAACATCGAATTTCGTCTAGATAAAGCTTAGTGTCATGGTAAATAATGATATTTAATGGAAATAATATTACGATCGCACTGAAAGCAGAATTTTTGGTTTAAAATGATCACTGCTCTCAGAGACAATTTTGTCTCAATATCGCATATTTACCAAGAAAAAGTTTTGACGTTTTTTTTCAAAATACATAAATATTGACTAAGAGACGTCCTTTCGAGCGAAAACGATACATATCAAGCAGGTTTTGGCATGAATTCTGTGCAATCCCTCATTTATTAAAGGATCACACTTTGTTGTGCAATTGTTGAAGACTTTAATTCGTGCAAAGATAAGGTCCAGCCAGACTACCAGCGGTGAGCCTTCGTTTAATTAAACTTATTAAATGTCATAGTACAACTTCCTGATCAGAAGATTTGTTCAGCAGATAGTGTAGGATGCATTATGAAAATATGAAATTTACAGAAGCTAATTCGTAGTTAAGTTTAGCTAACAAGGCGCCAAGCAATTAGTACTCAGTGATGTACCGTAATTCTTTGCAAGCACGTTTAGGGATAGTTGTGCCGTAAACTGGCAAAAAATCTTCTTCAGATTCCTAATATTTGTAGAGTTTCAGCTAAAAACTAAATTTGTACTTTTTCCGAACACCTTCGGTAGAAAATGGTACAAATAATTCGCCATTCAGCGTTGATTTCATTGCACAATCCTGAAGCCTAAATTTATGAAAACGTAAATTTGCCAAGAAAGTAGAATTTCAGTGATGCTACGTTCCATCTATTTGATCTCGATTTTTCTATTGTACTTTTAGTATGAATTTTCTTAATAATTTAATGATTAAATTTTTAATTTTTTAATAATTTACACTCACTTTTCCAAAGTAATACTTTTCTCTCTTATTGATGGCTGTGCACAGTATCATAGTTTTGCATTATTATGTATTCATTTCGCATCAAAAAACGCGCGATCACTCAGTTCAGGAGATCTCCTAAATTGAGCCATCGATCATTATAATTTGGTATTGGTCCATGTAGACAGAAATAGTCTTTTAGAATAAGCATTAACATGGTGAAGCTTGCAGTGATTAAAATGCTGACTAAAATAAGCGGCAATACATGTATGTACATAAAAGGGGTTTGGGGAACCTCCACCTAAAGTCGGTCGTCTACCATCCACACATGGGCGTGGGGGTTGGGGGGTATGCAGCCCCAGAAGTTGAAATACCCCCCTCCCCAGAAATCAAAATACCACCCCAGAAAATTTTTTTTGCTTTTTCAGCAATTTTTTGATGCCATTGATAGTGTTGATAGAAACGTCGAAAAATGGTGTTTTTTCGCCATACGACCACTTTTAAGACCATTTTTTGACCTTTAAAAATTTTTTCACCCCCTCCAGAAATTTTTTCATCCCCCCAGAATTTTGGTGCTGCCCACCTATGCTACCATCCCCCTAAAATCCTAAAATCAGAAAATTTTTGAAACCCATTATTGGCAAAAACTTGCGTCTTATAGCCGTTTTTAAGTGCCTTTTCATTTTTGATTAAAAATTGAAGGATGAACGCATTTCTGTTAACTTCCTTCTAAAAATGGCTAGAAACCCACCCAAAACTTCGTACCGTTGCACGTCTGTACGCAACTTACGTTTAAATGCTTATTTTGCTATTAAACGTCATATTTCCGAGCTGCATGTAACTTTCGTAATCAACTTTCATCAACTTCGTGCATAATTTCAATATCTTGATTCACGCTCGTTATAAAATGTTGCTCATTTTTGGAGCAAATTTCGTAGATGTCATTAGCATACGGACATTTAGATGAACGTATTTCTGTTAACAAAGAAATTTACGATTAATAATACATAGGTGACGTCTACATAAGCGCTTTGCATTGGGTCGGGAGCAGCGGGGTCAAATCACAAAAAAGCATCAAAAAATTTATTTCAGGGGGTCTACACCGTAACCTGCGGGGTATTTTTATGGATTCTCGGGGAGCAGAGGTCGATGCCCTTTCCTCAAACCCTCCCTTCGCCCAAATACGGTAGTCAAGCCAGCGGGAGATCTTCATTGAGCTAAAATGGTCTTTTCCACCAATTACGAACTTAGCGACCTCCTTGTTGATTTCTTAATGCATTAGGCAGGTTCTTTACATTCTCGTTCTAGCTTTTATTACAGCAAAATTATTTTTGGTATCATGGTAATCTTATTATATTATAGTACATTAAATTTGCTATTACATTTATCGTCACATCCATGTATCGCATTTATAATATTATTCTATTTTATTTGTTCCTTTTATTCAACATTTTTTTCATATTTTACTGCATGCGAGGGCACCTTTTTTGCCAATAATTTTTTTATTCAAGCCACATCTACATCGCGATCAAATTCTTCTTTTGACATAAGCGAATATAAACGAATAAAAATCAATTCAAAATAATCGCCTGGAATGTTTAAGCAAAAAAGTGGACCCTGTTTAAGTCCGGTTTACTTCACCTGTGTCGCAAAAATAACAACAACGACGTCCAATTTATTGAATGTAAATTATGTATGTACTGGCTCCTGTAACGAAGTGCCTTGACATTTAAAGACTGTATGTATTTTAAGAAATTCTTTGACACTGTAGCGGCGAGGCGCATATTTATCCAGTTTAATTTGTTAAATATAATATAAAATTGCAATTTATAAGTTTGATTAATAAATTTTATATGTATTATGAGTGTTAACGTAAATATCTTATCCTCAACGAGATGGAAAATTTAAGCATAATTCTTTTTACGATTTCATTCCCGCACAATTATATAATTTCTTAATTTTTCACGAAATGTTTTCGATGTTCCTTTGTTCGCTTTCCCGTGCTTTTCTTTGTAAGTTTTAATATGCCCTTGGCCAGCAGCATTATGTAATTAATATAAGTTGCTCCGTAATTACCGTTCACATCGTTTTCACTATAGACGGCAAAATTAGCATTTGAAGGCTTACTATACTTGAGTTAAACAATAATATGACATAATTATATGCATTTTAGAATCAACAATCAAGGAAGTCAAAAAATGCGATTTCGCAAACTATCAATTAAATCCAGTCTGTGCCCGTAAAATCAGGCACATAGCTATAGGGGGACTGGGGGAGGTCCGGCCGGACCCCCTAAAATTCAGAAAAAACCGGAAAAATAGGACTTTTACACGTTATTTTGTGTCTATTTTTGGTTTAGACCCCCAAAATCAGTGTTGCTTCCCCCGAAATTGGAGGGCCAGCTACTTGCCTGCGTAAAGTTCATGCTATTAAATACATTCAGTCATTCTGATATAGCAAGTCAAAATCATCGGTCTGTTAATTGCCTGTGTCAAATTTCGCTTCGAGTAAGTGGAGAGAACTGTTGTACGAGTACAATGACTGTTTTAAGAAATCTGTAAAAGTGGTTATGCTATAGAATAGTGAGCTTTTAGAAATTTGAAAATGGAACTGCTTCATTCGCCTTTTCTTGCACTATCGATACATATACCATGTGACTGGCTTTTCGTTTTGGATTTAAAAATAAAATTCAATTTCAGAAATTCCAGTTTTATAGGGGACAACACCCACTAGAACTTGTTGGAATCAGTTACAAATATTCTCGTTTATTGACTTTTCTTTCGCTTTCTAAAACTTCCAGGCTTCAACTTAATTGCATGTAGGCCATTGCCTAAATAATATCTGTTGAATAGAAGCTTTTTCAAATAAAGGTTTTGGCGAGCATTGTTCGTAACAATAATAATAATACAAATAGGTAAATAATATTTTCCTCTTGAAAGTCCAAAAATTCAATTCGTAGATCTATTGATTTTTTCGATAAGGGGTTCGCATTCTGGGGTCCTAAATTTCCTTAACTCCCTATCCCATTTGTAGTCCAGAGTCCAAAAGTAAAAAGTACCGCCCTAGAGTGTTAAATTTGAAATTTTCTGGAAAAAATTACGCAAAATTAAGGTCTAAAATAAATGAAAATCTAAAATTCTCTTAGAAATTGATTGGTTGATCAGAAACTGTGGATTAAGATGGTTTTACGCTACGCTAGCCTTATGCTAATTTTAAGGTCATGTTAGCTTAAAAACTCGCCAACTGACCTCGCAGACCGATTAAGTTTTGCATCTATCTCTGTGAATATTGTGAGAGAACGTCCCTATTCATTCTTAAAGCAGCCAGCAATACTCCCAAAGATCGTGTGTAAATTGATGTCTTGTGCGCTTGAAATAACATACATAGTTGGAAGAGAATATGACCAAAAACTTTTAGGCTTTTTTGCTAGAAAGTCGTCAACAGTTTCCAGAGTATCTGTATTTTCGTCCAAAAATTTTCATAGCAGCAAGTGCTTGTCAGTCACTGACGTTTTAACAGTGCGAGGAGGCGTTACATAACAAGTAATTTGAGGGGGAAAATTTAGAAAATTAAGCCAAACATGACCCGAAATCCTTAAAAAAATACGCTTAATTATCTTAGATCATCTAAAAAATGTATCATATTTTATCGTCAAATAATAACTGGTACGAATAGGTTGGCAAGATGAGGAGTGAATGCATATGTTATCAATCATTTTCAGCCATCTTTGGCATAATATTCCAAATTTTACGCATCTGATTACTTATTATTATTTGTTAATCAAATAAAAGTTTCTTGTTGCCTACTTGCTTTAATTTGAATGAGCCTGAAACAGCGCCTCTTTATATTTCAGATCGACATTGATTTGGATTACGATTTTTGATCTGATTCATTTTTTCTCAACATTCGACTTGTAAGCCGGTTGAACCCTTTCTACTCCTAAAACGTGGACCAAACTGAGACTGATGCACTTTTATTCTCTGCGAGCTCCTATGCTAGTCTTTCGGACTGTAAGGAGCTCGTTAGCCCGATTTAGGTACAAGGTCAGCAATTAAGCTTATTTTGAGTATTTCGTTTTATTTTTGTTTTATTTTTTGTTTTTCTAGACGTACTTAGTATGTCGTAAATTAAAATATGGCTGTTTTGCATGCTATTCAATACTTTTCTATGGGCTAGTTGGTACAGTTTCACAATTGCATTTGACCATGATAAATTTGACTTATTATGCTATTAGATAAATCAGAAATTAAAATCGATTAAGCGACTATCCTTATTAAAGCGGAAGCCAGTTATGCATAATTTTTGCATGACAGATCTCACGTACCTACATCTGTATTGTTTGAAATATGCATGGGCAAAGCTCTCAAAAACCTAACCCTCCGTTTACCATCATGTTTTTGCAGTCGAAGTGCACCATCATGGCATAAACTCCTAGTGCATATTAAGCTATGCCTTCTTTACATTCTCTGACAGCTATTACTTTCATTTAGTGCAATTTTTTATGCTCTTTCTGAGTATGTATGTTATTTTCTTTTAAAATTATTTTTGAAAGAGGTATAATTAAAAAAGTATCACAACGCATAAGAATAGGCACCTGTTGGACATTATGCAAAAACAAGAAAAAGTAGATTTCTGTTGTGTTAAACACATCCAGGGGGTGCATTTAAAGAGCTGGAAAGGAATAAACCACTAAATTTTCTTATTAGAACCTTACTTTCCCATCTTGAATTTTTGTGATATCACTGTAAATAGGCCAAAAAATGCATATTTCTTACTACTCTATAACTCCTCTTCGAGCTAAACCATTAAAAACGATGTAACTGAAGCCAAAACGAGGCTAGACAAAGTTTTGGACACATGGATGAGGTAGAACAGAAAAAATGCCACGAAAGTGATTCATTATGCCTCCGGCATAGGACACGGTAAGGGTTAAACAACAAGGAGCTGAAATTTTAAGGAGAAAAGCGGATCACCCGATGCAATTAATTACTAAAATCATAAAAGTTTAGGGTAGCTGAAAAGTCAAATGCGCTAAAACACATTTAATAAAGTAATTTTACTTTATCTCAAATTAATATGAAATTTGTTAACTGTTCTCATAATAATGTGTATTTTAAGTCTCATTTGTCATGAAGTGTAACTCGGCGTTGAGATTTTACTAGAAATTGTCGATCTTGAACGATGTATCCTGTTATCCGGAAGTGATAAAATGATAACTCTTTATCTGCTTCATGCAGTTATAATATGCAGCCAAAAGCTCGCTCCAAGTACGTAGCTGTGAAGGATAGAGGGTACTAGTCCTCTTTAAAATTTTGGAACTATTGAATACTGTCAAGCAAGGGTCCCCTTAAAGGAAGGATTGAAAATGCTTCAGGCGTAGCTAAAAGACCGCTAGTATAGATTTTAACACACTTCTCGAGCTAATAAACCCGAAACATTTTGGCGCTTAGCGCCCTATTTACTTATTTACAACGATATTTGTTTATTTTAGATTGGAATCAAGTTAAATATTTTGAAATTTTTTTGCTTCATCAATGTTTAGATTCCGATGAGAAAAGCTCAAAAACAATATCAGTTTTGCCTAATATCGACTATATCCCGACTTAAAAGTTTTTGTTTTCCCAAAGTGAGAAGGCCAGCATACGCTACTATAGTATGTTTCATTTGAGTCTGAGGCTTTTGAAAAATTTAAAGTTACTACACAAGTGTTTTGAACTAATACAATTAATATGATATTCTACAGTGTGTCGAGTCACTTGGAGACGCATGACAGAGTTATGCCGCATTACTGCATCAAAAGTTCAAACCGCTTTTGTAGCCTAATTCTTGTGGTAAAATTTTAAAGAAAATCGCAAAGTTAAATGAAACAGACTATAGCTCGCTCAATTATCATAAGAGAACTTTTTTGAGCCGAAAAAGCCTCAAAAATTGGCTTAAATGCTAAAATTGCGTAAAACCCTATGTTAATGTACAGTTTCTTGTCAATATCAAGCACTTTTATGGGAACACTTTTGATTTTCGTCCATTTTTAACCATCATTAGCAGCAAAAATAAGATTTCTAAATTAAATTGCAAACGATTATAGTCTGTTTCACATAACTTCGTGCATAAATTCTGAGAATTTTCATCGACAGTTAGCCGAGAGTTACGATATTTACATATCAGATCAATGCTATAATCGCAATCTGTCATCTTATTGTCGGAAATAGTCTTAAATTTATGACCGAGAATTGTGCGAAACAGACTCTAAAAGCCTCGCTCAAATTTTGTTTGTACACAGCGTTTAAAGTAGTTTGATTTTGTTTTGTATTATTTATTTTATTTTATTACGTTTTTATAAGTCGAGAAATAATTAATATTTTTTCGATGATTTCTGACCATAACTTGCACGAACGGGAGAGAGTTTGGGGCCCGTTAGACCCACAGAATGAATAACTCGGGATTTTGTGGGGAGAATGAGGCAAAATGAAGGCCAAAAATGAATGAAAATTGAAAAATTGCTTCAAATTGACCCGAAACTGTGTAATAAAGTAAATTTAGCGCTATTTTAGCACTCATGCCACTTTTTTGAGGGCATTTTGGCCCAGAAAAGCTCAACTTTTGACCCCTCAGACCGGCTGACCTCCCTCAGATCAGTCACGTTGTACATCTATGTTCCTGACCCTCATTTTAATAAAATCTCTCCCCAAAACTTTCCCATTACTGAGCCACTTGTAGTATAACAATACCGACTCGATTGCTCCATTACAATTAGTTATATTTATTACTCTTATGATAAAATAAATATCTCGAGGCGCACACACACACACACGTGGGCGTGGGGGAAGTTTAGGGGTATGCAGCTTACAGAAGGCTGAATACACCCCGACACCACAGAAACCTAAATATACCCCCCCCCAATTCAATTTTTGAATTTTTTTGTTTTTTCCGCAATTTTTTGATGTCAATGGAGAGTGCTGCTCGAAGAGAAATGTTTGAAAATGGTGTTTTTTCGCTACACCTCCATTTTGAAGACCATTTTTTGACCTTTGAAAAATCTTGCACCCGCCCCCAGAATTTTGGTGCTGCCCACCTATGGTCGCACACAAGTTGGTTTGTTGCAGCTTTACGTCACGTTGATCATCAGAGCACTTCTTCCGACCATTTACAAAACAGTGAGGATTTCATTACTTGGCTCATTGCCATCGACAGACGCTGTCAGTATAGCGAGCCAAATGGCATGGATTAGCGTTATGTTAGAAGTAAGTTTATCGATTATGCAAGAAAACTCAAAATGTCAAAAATAATCTCGAAAATTCATTAATGAAGCGGCGCAAAGGAGTTCTTTTGCTGTTTTTAGTGAATAATTTTAGAATCGTCCATGATGCGGAGATATTTCCAAGAAAATTGAATTTTTTAGAAATTTTGTCAAAATATGATTTTGCAGTGAAAATTTGATTAAAGGTTAGTTAAACTCGATATATCAGCACTAAAGGGTCAGAAACTTTGGAAAATTATATTTTTTCAGAAAATTTATTGATTAAACATTTTTAGAAAATTTTATTCCTTGTGTGCATTCATGTGTTTGTAGGAGCAAGTTACAAGTCTATTAAGCAATTTCGGCGAGAAACGTTGAAATTCTAACACTCCTGCTCAGAGTAATCGATAGAAAGTTTCGAAAATCACATTTTTCGCTCCAAAATCTTTACTCGAGCCATAAAATCCTCATTGGTTTTAAATAATATTATATCTGCACGGAAATAAGGCTTCTAAATCAATAAATATCATAACTAATATAAATGTTTAAAATTTAGAAAAATTAAGATGATCGATGATCAACAATTTTTAAAAAATTATTTATTCTTCATCTTGAACGTCATTGGTTGGGATGGCCGCCGCACGTGGGCTTGGGGATACGTAGAGTTCGGAAGACTCCAAAATTCTGTTTTCAAATTTTTTCCGTTTCTTCGCGATTTTTTAATAAAAATGATTTGGCAATTGATAGTCCTAGATTAGAAGAAGTTCGTTTGACGAAAATGCGGTCTTCTTTACATCGTGTTAAAGTATTAGAAGAAAAATCACTTAATACAGATTTAAAAAAAGATGTGAATACTATTACTTGCATCCAGTTTTATTGGCATACTGTGAAACAAGTTATGTATATGTTTAAGCCAATGAATAATATTACTGGAATTAATCAATGATTAGATAATCAGAACTTAGTTTGCTTCATTTGATTTTCAATTTTTTCATTATTTTTATTCCATTTTTCATTTTTATTTCTTAAACTTATTTTCTCATAATGCTTCTCAAATATCAATTATGCTTACGAAAGTTTGTATTTTAAGATTAAAACCTTCTAATCTTATTCCGCATACTTATGTTGACTTCGTCAGGTGATTGACGATGGGCTATTGCTGCCGTTGTATCATTGTTTTGGATCAGCTTCTGCGGACGATAAAGACAATAAGAACGAAATGAAAAATCGCGTCAAAAGTAGCTTATTGATTTGTTGCCTCGTGTATTTCGTTTTTGGAGTATCAATTTCAATTGCTACGCCTGGGCTTGTCAAAGTAATGGGCCAACGAACCGAGCTTCAAAATGATACGGTGCCTTACATCAGGTTTGTCTTTAAATATTAAATTTTTTCTATTTTCCTATCATTTTTGGCCTTAATTTTGCCTTATTTTTCCCAGAGAATTTCGCGCTTTCGAAAATTTTTTAAATTTTTTCAAATTAAATTTTTTAAAATTTAAATTACAGATTCAGGGCGAGTCAAGAAGAGACATGCACGTGAGGGCTAGACCCCCCAAGAATATAAATTGTGAGGAAAATGAAGCAAAATGAAGGGCAAAAACGGATGAAAATTAAAAATTTTCTTCAACAATGCTTCAAATTGTCCAGAAACTGAGTAATAACGTAGTTTTAACACTATTTTAGCGCTTATACCAGTTTTTAAGGTCATTTTGGCCCAAAAAGCTCAATTTTTTACCCCCCTCTGACCGGCGACCCCTCAGATCGGTCAGGCTAAGCATTTATGGTCACGATCCAACAATCCCTCACGTGTTTGTCAGATTATGTCATGGTTGTACTGTGGTTTAGCTTTTGGGGAATTTGTTGCCTTTTCGTAAAATTTACGTCATAAGATTTGTTCTGTGATTTCTCTGAACAAATAAATTAACCTGTCGTGCACTTGCTATTTTATTTGCTCATCACATTTTAAAATTTCTCCATTCATTACTAAGAGCTGCTTATGTAAATCTCTTGTTCTTATTCACTCATATTGTTTTAGGATTTACATTCATGTTTGTTTATTCCTTTTTATACGGACAGTCTGGTTTATATCATTTCAGAAAAAACGACCACAGCTTTTTGGCTAATCTTTTCAGAACCGAACTTTGCTCTTCGGTTTTTGGAAGCTTGGCAAAATTTTCGTACATGGTTTTGATACTAAACAACTGGACTACTGGTCTTTACGTCGCCCTAGTGATTCAAATGGTCGTTTCTATTACGATGGACGTTTTCCTGTTCAGTCAACTCAAAATCTCCTTGCGGCGTATCCAATGAAATTATTGATTTTTTATGATCTGGGTTTAAGCAATCTGTGATAGATTTCGAAAAAGGAATGAAAAGTGATAAGAGCCTGCTCGATTGGCTGATTGAATTATTTTCGAAAAACTCATTCTCTTCGTTATGCCGTTAAAAATTAATTACAAATTTTGGCCTAAACTTAGAAAAAATGGCGGATTTTTTAGCGATATTTTGGCTGACTACGTGCGATCGTTGTGCAATTATCTGCTCTGGGAAGTCGTTCAGCTTAGTGCTTTTTCTAACCCTAGAACGATTTCAAATTTTTGTCGAAAATCACAAATGATTATCGATCTTTTAGAAGAATTATCCCTTAAAGGTCAACTTGACATAGCTTGAGAGCCCTTTTTTATTTCTAATAAGATACGTATAGACGTATAATTCGACACGCTTTGAAAGCTAAATTCAGAAAGCGGACGTTTTACCTGCCTCATGCAAACTCTTAAGCTATACAAATCTTATATGGGCGGGACAAAATTCTGGGGTTTTGAAGTCCTAGGACTTTTAGAAGTCAGAAAAAGCAAAAGAGTTGCTTTAAGTACTCATTCCCCGAAGTTTTTAATCGGATTTTATTCACTTAGCATCAGAAACTTGCGAAGAAGGCAAGGACAATTTTCAAGTTTCAAATTCGGGAAGTCTGTGAAGGTTTCCGGTTCTTGGTGGCTAGAAACATATATGCTAGTGAGAGTTGGGCTTCTTTACGGGACAAAGGGCAAAATTTTTTGCAGATATAAGGTTAAATTGGGTTAAAAATGGGCTAAAATCCTAATCCTTAACCTTGAAATCGACTTGATTCCGTCAAATATTGTAGTTTTTAGGTTATATATCTTTTGTGCCACTTTTAAGGCCAGTTTAGCTAAAAAGAGCTTCCTGTTTGACCGTGACACCCACACCTGGGCGTTAGGGGGTTTGGGGGTATGCACCCCTCCCCCGAGAAACCATCCCCCCAGAATTCAATTTTTAAAAATTTTTTTTTCCGCAATTGTTTGATGCCAATAGATAGTACTCAATGAAAAACGTCGAAAAATTGTGTTTTTTCGCCATACCACCACTTTTAAGGCCATTTTTTGACCTTTGAAAAATCTTGCACCCCCAGAATTTTCTTGCTGCCCACGTATGGGACACCCCAAAGACCGGTCATGCTATACATCTATTATAACCCGAACTCCCAAGCCTGTGTACGACTTTAAGATGCTAAAGAATATTCTAATTTTTCGAAACTCATTATTAAAAGTTTAAAATTGAAATTTCAGATTAAATTAAATTAAATTTTAGAATTAAGGATAATTTTTTGAAAATTCTAAAAAAGATAAAACGATAAAAAAAGAGATTTGAGCAAATCAAAAAATAGGAATTAAATAAAAAGCAAAATAAAAATAAATGAAAATAAATGAAAATAGAAAAATGAAAATAAAAATAAATATACAATAAAAATAAATAAAAATTACAAAATAGAAAAATAAAAATTAAAATCAAAAATGAAAATAAATACTCTAGAAGAATGCGACGATTGTGTTATTTATATTAAAAGCAAAATGTGTTTAGTTGGAGTTCGTGGCGCGGCATGGTCGAGTTTAGCTGCTTCAACGGCTAATTTGACGTTTTTACTCTTTTACTGCTGGCGTAAGCTTCAGATGCAATTTCGGTCGGACGTTTTGGGTAAATACGATCTCAAGTGGATCAAAGTGTGGTCGAAAGTAGGCGTTTTTTCGGCAATCGATTCATTGGCGCGAAATACGATTTATTTAATTGTCATCCTAAGGGCTATGAACGTATTAAATGAGCAGGTAATGACCTGTAACACGCATAATGCTTGTGGGGACGGAGAAATGGTTTGGGAGTCTACACGTATGTACTTAAGACTGATAAGACTGAAATCTCTTGGGGAAAAAATAATGCAAATTGATGTTAAGAATGGACAAGTATTAATTTTTTTCGCATAAAGGCTTAAAATTGGTCAGAAACTGTCGTTTAATAAGGGCGGTTTTACGTTGTTCGGACTTTATACTAATTTTGAGACCATTCTAGGCCATGCAAGCTGTCCGACTGACCCCTTAATCAAGGCAGCCTGACCTTCGCAGACCAGCTATGCTGTATGATAAGGAGTCCTCGTTTTCACAACAATCGCATACAAACATGTACTGACTCCAAATTTGGGGTGGGGGTCTCCGGCCATTTTAGGGGATAAATGACCTCGATTTCCGTTCGAGAATTATGCATAAAAATAACCAAAAAGCACAAGTTTTCATCGGAAAACCGTAGGTGTTGGGCGGCCAAAATTTTCTGACTTTGGGGGATTGTGGGCGACCGACTTCGGGTGACTATGTACTAATAAATTATTCTAAAGATTATTAATTAATCGAAAACGATGAAAAAGTAAACGAAATAAAAGGCAGCATTATTAAAAATTTGCAATGTAGCACTCTGTTGCTTTTTTGACGTAGCTGGAAGATGATGTCTCAGAAACGAGTGACAGTTCCTCTTTGAACGACCGTTTCTTTGATTATTTCAGAAGTTTATTTTTGAAAATGTAAAAAAAATTCGCAATGCTCTAATATCAGTGAATTGAACTTATTTAAAAATCGGAAAATCGTGTTCTCTGCCCATATCACGCATTATTTAGAATTTCTAGACTTTCACTTTTACTTCTAAAATTTCCGAGAATCCTAGTCCTAAAGTGGTGGGGGTTGAGGGGAGGGGATTTGATTCCATAATCCAAACTTTCAATAATAGTAGATCACTGGAGCGCTCTCTCCAATTTTGCTTCATCAGACTCAAAAATTTTCAATTTTTTTAATTTCTCAATCAATCCTCCCACTACTATTGATATATATTCACTTTGATTATGAAATAGAAAATAATTCATATAACTAAAAGATAATAAGAAGATAATCAGGGAATGGAAAATATTAGAAATTTGTCACACTTTTATTTTCAAACGCAGGATTCTTATTGGATCGCTTATAGCTTCATTTGGGATTGGCTGCTCTTACCGTGTTTGCCACTTTCCGAGGTCATTAAACAGGACGTCGCAACTTCGGGACAGAGCCAGATGAATCACTGGCGCAAAATGTCCGCTTATCTGCTAATTTCTATTTTTATTATAATTATTTGGACATTGACTTACCCATTGTGGTCGCTATTTTTACTTGACGTTCTTCACGTCCATCACATAGAAATCGTCAACTCATTGCTGGATTGCTTGGTAGGAATTTTTCGGGCGAAATTTAAACCAGATTTTGAGTAAATTAAATATCTTCCTGTTTAAACCGGTGAAGCGTTATTTATCAGTTTATTTATATTATTAATTTATTGATTTTATCTATTTATTATTTATTCATTATTTTGTTTTATTTATTTTTATTTATCTTCTTCATTTACCTGTCTGCGGACTCCAAATTCTTTCCCATTTATGGCCCTTATATGCTGGAAACACTAATGTTATATGTTTTATGCATTCTTACACTTATAAGAAAACGAGAAATTTTGTGGGAAATAGCAACATTTTGTTAGATCAGCCGGTCTGGGGGTCAATCTGAGAGCTTTTTGAGCGAAACTGTTAAAAACTTCGTCAATTCATAGTTTCAGGTCAATCTAAAGCACTTGTGCGGAAAATTTTGATTTTCATCCATTTATGGCGATTATTTTGCCTCATTTCCCAATTGCATAGTCAGCAGCATATATGTAACAGCTCAAAATTTTTGGAGGGGTCCCCGGTCATTTTTAGAGGGTAGAAGGTAACGAGCTGTATGTTTTTGGCCAAAATGGCAAAAGCGTCTAAAAATGGGAAAAACGCCGGTTTTTGCCAAAAATCGGGGAGAAAGGTCAAAAATTTGGTGACTTTAGGAGGGATGGTGGGACGACCAACTGTGGCTGAGGAAATCCACCATCCTCCCTCTTACACGCCCGGTTAGCAGTCATTTAGAGGTATTTCTTATAATAAATTT
The DNA here is from genome assembly GCA_036768485.1 of Mermis nigrescens. Classification (NCBI taxonomy): domain Eukaryota; kingdom Metazoa; phylum Nematoda; class Enoplea; order Mermithida; family Mermithidae; genus Mermis; species Mermis nigrescens. The sequence continues at coordinate 1,274,182 of JAVLUZ010000223.1, forward strand.
GTCATCCTATTTCAATGCTTATTTTAGTATTAACCTTTTTTCACTATTCTACAGGTGCCATGCTACGTGTTTTTTGTCATCGACTCTCTGGGAACAGCGGTCTTTTACGGTCTAGGCAAAACTCATATTTTACTCGCCATTTCGTCCATCGTTAACGCTGCAATAGTCGCCTTTTTTATTATGGCCACCAAAGGCGTCATTCCGTTCACAGTTTACTCTATCGCCCTGATAAACGGCGGCGCCATGGTTTTTGGCTCCTTTCAGACCGTCACAGCTTATTTTTTCGTAGTTCGAAAAAATGGCGACAAGCTGTAGAAACTCAAATTTTCAACGATTAGTCGAAGAGTGCCCAAGAAAATTAGTTATGCTAGATTGGTGCTAATGATGGATTCAGGATTTTTGTAAAGGGTGGCAGTCATACATGGGCAGCGACCAAATTCAGGGGTCCGGGTGGTGTAAAACTGGCTAAATTCCGACAAAACATGCCAAAAATTTAATTTGGGGTCTATCGATTTTTGAGTGGTCTACCTGATTCTGGGGTACAAGCATAGGTGGGCAGAACCAAAAATTCTATGATGTGCAAGATTTTTCAAAGGTCAAAAAATGGCCTTAAAAATAGTGGTATAGAAAAAAATTTCAGAAATTGAATTCTGAGAGGGGTATTTACCCACGCCCGTGTGTGGTGGCAGTACCAACACATGATTTTTCGAGCAATAATCGAAGATAGCGCAAGGGAAACAGGCTGCATGTTATCATGCTATTCGTTCCGCAATTTTCGGTTCGATATAATTTTATTCAGAATTGTATCGGATGCAGACAGCTAATTTTGGGAACAAATTTAAAATTTTGATAAAATTTCTGTTAAAAAATTTTATACGCTTTAAAATCTGATTATATATTGTTTCTGCGCTTGAATGCGGCGCAGATTCGCCAAAAATTGGTTAAATTGAAGTATAAGAATGAATAGAAATGGCTAAATGTGATCGCAAAATGAATGAAAAAGTATTAATTGTATTAGACATAACTTTTGAAAAATTCGGCGCTTAGCACCTTACCATTATTCAAACATTCAGTGCATTTGAACGGGTTGGGAACTTATTTAGAACTAATCCATTTGTCAATAAATAGGGAATGCTGAAAGACGTCAAAAAACTGTTTTTGTTAATAATTTTGAGATTCAGACGATCGTATTCTAAAAGTGTTTTAGAGGAAGCGTTTTAGAAGAGTTTTAACAATAGTTTAAGATAAATTATAAAAGTTCTAGAGTTCTGATTAAAGAGTTTCATGAAGTTTTATTTATAAGAAGAGTTTTCGGAGTTTTAAAATAATTTAAGCTCTAATCTTAAGAAGAGTTTTGAGTTATGAGAAGACATTTAAAGCAATTTATCTTGGGTCCGTCCCGTAAGGAGAATCCTGGTCGTGGATTTCATATAATGAGCTATTTAATTTATTCTTATATTCATTTAACTCTGTATATTTTAACTCATTTTCTCGCCGTTCATTTTGTTTATTTTAGGCATATTGAATGACGCTTCAACTCGTTTTTCGATAACAAAATTTTCCGTGAAAAAAGACGACTTGTGTGTTTGTTTATATTTTGACTAACATCATGGATAGTAATTAAATTTTGGAGTGTTCTGCTGGAGCAAAATCGGGAGAAAAGTACTATTAACTCGATTTTGGGTAGTGCATCGAATACTGGGAGTTTAGATTCTGGGAAGGGTCAGAGGTCAGAGAGCTCACAGATATAACGGGACACATCTGGGAGGTGCGGTTTTTTTAAAAGGCAGATAATAAAAAACTCAATGAAGGTTTTCTTTAGTGTTTCTGTCTTGTTTTAATCTGCCAATTGCTCCGTTCACGAGTCCGGACATGATCACAACTCTATTAATCTATCAGGGGTCAATCGTTATACGTCAATTAGGCGCGTTTGTTTAAACTCAACAGTGGTGCATGGTTTGCATCTAAAATTAATTTGTCTTTAGACCATTGTGAAGAATTAACTTTTTCATAAATATTGATCATAATATCATGAGTAATATCAATCAGTACTTGAACTTTTCTTACACTCGGTGGTTGTGTTTATTTTACACTGAAAATTGACTTGAGTTCTAGAGTTTCGTAAAAGCTTAATTTTTTAAAAAATGTTATTATGTGACGTCAGACTAACGAATCTGACTGTTAGTTTTCTCTAACCATGTAGTTATGTGTAGTATATACTATTCAATTATTGTTATTGTAAAGTTTCGCTACAAATTTATTTTACTTCCAGAGCATTGCAGAACGTAAATTTGCTCTCAAAATATGTTCTGTAAGGCCAGGATTACAAATTTGACTGCATGTTCTCTATACACCACACGTGGGCGTCGGGGGGGGGGGTTTGGGGGAATGCACCCCCCAGAGTTGAACCCCTCGAAAAAAATCAAAATTTCAGAATTAATCGATGAGAAACGCTCGAAAAATAGTGTTTTTTCCGGCTCATGACTAATGTTCTTTAAAGAATGCGTCTAGTTGTATGGTTCACTAGTTTAATTATGCCTGCCTCGTATCATACCAGTAGTTTATTATTGCTCGCAGTCACACATATTGTGCTAGTGATGAGATGATTATGTACACTCGGTGATTTATACATACATATAAGCTATTAAAATTTTAGAATAACTATTAAAAAATAATCGCATTTATTGCAAGATTTTCTCGCCTACCTTTCTTGCGCCCTTTGTCCTAAATTTCGGAGACGGTCTGTTTATATGCTTAGTGCCTTATAGCACTTCACATTTGCAACAGCGGTCATTGGAGCTATTTATAGTCTGTTTGCCATACTTTCGTGCATAAATTTTAAGAATTTTCATCGTGATAAAATGAGGGTTACGATAATCATATATCAGATCAATGCTGGTAAATTGTAATCGGTCAGCTTATTATTTGATTGTTTTGAAATTTATGACCGAAGTTCGTAAAATAGACTATAGTTAATGTTAATCAGAATGATTTGTCGTATGTTTAAGAATAGCATTGTGTTATTTATTTCTAAAACTGAAGCCACAACTGTAATATGGGAAGCAAGCAAATTTTAAGTTTATTTGGGTCAAATCACCATAAATGTTACATTGTAAAATTAGAATTCGGAGCCTACAATGTGTTGGGTTTTTCATTCCTTCTAGGTGGCAACAAGCTTCCCTTAAACCTCTGATTGGACTTGTGGCCATAACTATTCTGAAATGCAATTATGAACAAAATTCGATGTTTGTGTTGTTTGGAGAAATCGATTTTTGGCAGAAATTTTATATGACTTTTAGAGCTCAGGTGATTTTTTCCCAACTCCCTCCTTTTATATGTCTTTTTTGACTCGCAATTCCAAGCATATTCGGGCGTCCTTTTTGTTCATCGGAGCATTTGTCTTTGCTAGTCAGAATATTGCCGGAAACAAAAAAAGTCGGAAAGAAGCTAGGAAACAGCGAGAAAGTTGCAATTAATAAAATTACCGCTTCTATCCTCAACGATTATCGTGTACGTCAGAATATAGGTACAAAGCTGCAAAAAGATTTAGGCACTAAATTATCAGACTTGTGTGACTGAAAAACTTTTAAAAATAGTGCTCGTCCGTAACTTCGCGGAAATTGCAAGCTCGTAGTGACAGTGTAAACTTGTGCTTTCAGCAAGGGCGGCAAACAAATCGGAGTCATGCTATTTTTGCTTTTCTTTAAAAAGTCAAATTTAATTGCGGGCTAAAATTTGTGATTTGTTGAAAATTTTTCTCGACACTGTCTCAGGAGGCGTTGTGGCAGCTTCTATTCCAAGAACGGACTTGTTTCAGATTCTGATGGAAGTTTTACATCCTAACGCAACCATAAATGTTCGGAGACTGCAATATAAAGATCAGACCTCGTGTTTTTATACGTTGGTGTTGATGACAACATTTGTAGTGGTTGACAGAAATCAGTCAATAAGTCTCTGTGATTATACGAATCAGCAACATCCTAATATGAAGTTCGTACAGGAAACTCGAATGCATGCGAAATTAAATTTCCTCGATGTTTTTGCCGGTATGAAGTCCGATGATATGTGACATCATCATATCAGAAAACCCATAATTTTCTGTCATTTTATGTCTGTCTAGCTTCATTCCTTTTGCCTATAAAGTTACTAGACACTTGTAGAGCTCCGATTTACATTGATTTGCAACCCATATGCATCAATTTTTGTCCTGATATCAATAAGTTGAAGCGATTCCGCTTGGTGCAGCCGAGCATCCTCATTGATTTGATAAGCACAGCATCAGACTTTATGCATAAAGGCAGCAATAAGAGTGGAGAAATAAAGTTTGGTTGTGATAGATTGTTGTTTTCCTTTGTTTTGTTTCATACTGGTGTGCATACAATGGCCAGTAGAATTCTAAAGCTTATATCTTATTTTACCTGCAGATTAGAGTAAGGTTTGTTTAAGCAACCTGTCATGTGTATAAAGCTGGTTTTTCAAGAACAAGATATGTACCTGGGTAAGCTACTCAAATTTAGTAAGTATACGTGTTCTAGCTGTATGGTTAGTTACATTTAAGTAAACTGACATTCTGGGAGGGAATTGCAGAGCATATCAGTATCTCATTTGGCAAGCAGGAAAGCTCGCTTATTCGTGTGATATTTATCTTGCCATTCACAAACATATCTCAAATAGCACCATTCAATTACATCAGATAGCTTCATGTTGGTTAGTCGAGTAATCCTTAAATTCCTCTGATCTTTAAATCAAAGGAATGTTATACATAGCACGTGATCATGTCCTGAATTTTCAACAAGGTATTATTTCTTAACATATCCTCTAAATTTGTTTTAATTTACTAAAATCCCACCTTTTCATTTTTCTTATAGTTTAAAACCTTTATAATTATTAATTAATTTGTGCGTTTAAACTTTAAGTTTCTTCGGTTAACAACTCTCCTGCTTAAATAAGTCATTTTTCAAACTAAAAACTGGGTTGAGATCCACAGTTGATGGATCAATTCCAACAGAGAATTTTAAAAGAGCAAACTTGAGAGGTCTAGGTGTTTGCAAACTGAGAGGGCCCAAATCTTCAAGTGAATAACCAAGTGATAGTGCACGATAGTCTGCTACCAGGTGACCATCCTATGACTTTAGTCAAGTATTGGAGAGGATGGAATTATTATCAACCCTGCCAAGCCAACACACAAAAGTCTTTAGGAAAGCAGTCAGAGTATTAACATCCTCTGTGTGCCAGTTATATGTTATAATCTTCAAACCAATCTGCAGTTCTTAGAGGCTCATCTCAAAGTAGCCAGATTTTGTTGTCGTAACATTTGAAATATAGTAAGAAAGCCACTGGCTGGCTGAGAAAGAAGCAAATAAAAAGAAAATGAGGAAAAATAAATAAGTAAATAAATAGATAAATGTAAACAAAGAACGATGCAGAAAAAAAATTGAAATAAAGGAAGAAAGAAAGACAGATATGGAGGCATCAGTGCTATTAATAAGAAAAAGGACGTGAAAAGAATAGAGTAAAACAAAAAAATTATATTATGAGAGATTACATGTTTTATGAGGCAAAAAGTCCTGATTGAAAAATGGAAAATATAAAACAAAACTTACAGCATAGAAAAGAAAGCAAAATGCAACGAAAAAAAATCATTAAGGGACGAGGTCATCAGAGAGAACAGTTGCGCTGTGCCGTGTCTTTAATCCTCTGACTGTCACTGCAAATAGCGGCAATTCAGTTCAAAACGGCTAGACTGCCTCTCAATACAAAAGAAAATGAATAAATAAATATACAAACTAATGTTAAAATTATAGATATTTATAAATATTAAGGATAATGGTGATAATAATTAATAATATTATTAATAATAATAAATAAGAAACATTTACAAAAAGTATATAAATAACTAAATAAATAAATGAAATAAAAAAATAATAAATAATAAAAATGTTAAACTTTATAGGTAAAATAATGCCTGCCTGGCCTGTTCAATCATAAAGGAAATACAATAGCAAATAGATAGCGAGAGAAAGACAGGAATAGAAAATTTATATCAGATGTGCTCTAACACTGTCAACTAAAATATATTTATTTAGATATTTTACGATGTCCACTCCCCATGCGTAGTTAAGAAGGCAGCAGGCAACGACATGAAGGCTTTAAGGTGAAAAATGTGGTAAACATATTCAAAAATCGGCACAAAATGATACTGATATTTGCTTTGTTGAGTGAGATTAATTATTAGTTATCCTGGCTAGGATGGCGTCCTAGCACGGGAACCTCTGACTTGAAAAAATTGTTTGGAACGTTAGGTTGAGAGCAATTCTGGAAAAATGGACCATAACAATGATTAAATGTTAAATCATGTTAAACCCTGTTATCTTGACAGTTTCTAGTCAATTTAAACACTTTCATCAAGATTTGGTCAATTTGTCTCATTTTTTTCAAAAAATCTCCCGTCTCCCATCTATAGGGTCCGTAATTTCACACATGGGCGTGGGGATCTGGGGGGTCTACCAGAAACCAAGAGACCCCCCCCCAGAAATCAAAAGACCCCCCAGAAATCAATTTTTGAACATTTTTCGTTTTTTTCGCAATTTTTTGATGCCATGGATAGTGCTTTTATGAGAAACGTCAAAAAATGATGTTTTTATCGCCATATCAAATTTGTTTCTGCGCGCCATTTTTTTGACCTTCAAAAATCTTTGACCCCCCAGAATTTTTTCTGTTGCCCACGGGTGTCCAGACCACACATAAAGTAGGGCCTGGACCCCCCAGAAACCAAAAAGACCCCAGAAATCAAAAGACCCCCCAGAATTCATTCTTTTGAAATTTTTTTTCGCTTTTTTCGCAATTTTTTGATGCCAATGGATAGTACTTGATGAGAAACGTCGAAAAATGGTGTTTTTATCGCCGTACCACCATTTTTAAGGCCATTTTTGACCTTTTGTAAGTCTTAACTCTGAGAATTTTTCTTTTGCTGCCCACGTAGCAATCCAGACCACACGCGGGCGGGGGGGGGGTATGCATCCCACAGAATTCAAATTTTGATTTTTTTGTTTTTAGCGAGTGTTTGATTCGGTCAATGAGAATGCCGAAAAATGGCGTTTTTCGCCATACGACCACTTCTAAGACCATTTTTTGACCTTTGAAATCTGTTCACCGAATTTGGTGCTGCCCACCTGTATCCGCAGACCATAAGTATATGGGCGGATTTTTATGCCACAAACAACCCTCAAAATTTGATTTGGTGGCCGGCTTTGCCGATTTAACACCACCACGGATCATCAGAATTTGACAGCGCTCGTGGCACTAGACTCCCTAGTCGACCCCTCTATTACGTGGTATCATGGAATTCACTCCAATTTAAAGAACTTTGGCTCCACCCACAACGCTCACTGCTTTGAAAGGAGAGCAATAGAGCCCACATTATACACTCGGGAACTCCAGTAAATTCTATACCAAAGCTGTAATAAACATACGAGCTAACGATAAATCATGGTGCTGGTTAGGAAGTGTCGGGGTCAAGCTGGACCCCCTGGCTGCCAAATTTCAAAGAACGCCGGGTCTGGCTGATGGCAGCAGTAAAGCGGGCGAAAATCAGCATGACATGCCAAAATTAATTATAAGTGTTGAACTGATAGCGGTGGCGGTACAAACCATAAAAATACACAGCACGCCCAGGCGCAACAGTTAATCCTCGCGTTCCCGTGAACTAGGACGGCGTCCTGGACGATCACTTTTTTGTGATTTTTTTCATTGTAGTGTTTTGTACGACTACAAAACTTTACCTTGAAGCCTCATTTTAGTCTGCTACATCATTTGAAATGTTCAAATCAAAAATAAAAATTGTAGTATCCACAATAGCGGCCATAGATTATCACGTAACAACTTACAGGAATTTACAAAAAATTTGGTCAATGATTAATTATTTGTTTCTACCTTGAATAGACTTCATACATTTGCATTTTGCCGTAAATAATATGAACTCATCTAATCTTCAGTTGGGACACTAAAATTTGAAGTCAAATATTTCAACAAATACGTGAAATTAAAATAATGTTGATGTTTTTGAGCGTTTCAGCGAAATCTTCTAATTATTGGAAAAGGTAAATAATTAAAAAAAATAAAAAATTTATTTCATAGCCCTAAACTTTTGGGCCCATAATTAGTCAAAGGCATGCGTGCCAATCACAGTTCTTAAACATATTTTCTAGAAGGTTTTGAAAATGTGTGAGTGATAAAATCCGCTTATCAATTGTCAAATGGCAAAGAGAATTGCGTTGGTTCTGGAATCCAAGAGTCCAACTTTTTCATTTTCTTATAGTTTAAAAATCTTTTATAAATTCTTTCATAATTTAATTTTGGTATGTTTAACTTTAAGCTCTTGGTTTACAACTCGCTTTCAATGTTTCATTTTTCAAAACGATTTACCTAGTGAACAGTCGCTTCTTTACGTTTCAGAATCTTGAATTTTTTCCTTAGGGACCCTATGAAAATAATCGTACTTTTTTAAATTTAGACCAGTCCCCCTATCCCTCGCAGCTACGTGTCTGTTTGTAGGTGTAGGTACATAGATATTTGACAAGCGATGCAATTTTAATGGCAATGAATGGCGAACGACAGAAATCACGGTATATCCTTGTAGCTTCGTTTCTCTGTATCCTGCAATGCAAAATACAAATAGTTATTTATGGCGGGGTAATTTTATTATTACTTTTAGATGGACAGAATCTTCAGACATGTAACGAAATTTTGGGAGAGGGGAAAGTATTATGGCGTGGACTACGGGGAAGTGGGTACATATGGGCGTAAGGGGATCTGGACCGACATACACAACACGAAAAATTGGGGGTGAAGTTTTAAAGGGCTTTTTTTGAGCCCAAAAAATGGAAGGTGGGTACCATACGTGCAGCAAGAAAATTTAGTTAAAAAGATTTTTTTGAAGGTCAGCATCAACTTAAAAAATGCTGGTGCGCTATAAAAACAGCATTTTTCGACGTTTCTCATCAAGCACTATCCATTGGCATTTTTGGGGTATTTTGGTTTCTGGGGGTATACCCCTACGCCTAGGTGTGGTAAGTACGCGTTAAAAACATCGTTTTTTCAGCGTTCCTGACGATGCTCTATCTTTCTGAGCATAAGAACAAAAATTTCGAAAGAAATAAAAACGTCGAATAAATTGTAAGAAAATAGTCAAAACACGTTCAAAAAAAGCACCATTTCTACAAATTTTCAGAAATTTTTGTTGGCCCCGAAAAATCGAGAATTCTGGGATTGAAACCCCTCAAGATTATGTATGGTCAGGACCGCCATATAATCCGGCAAACCCATCAAAAAATCGATAGATCCATAATTTAGTCTTTTGTTGCTCTAATTTTGGCATTTTTGGGCTCATCGGACTAGTTGCAAAATTTGCCGCCGCTCATGTATGACAGTCGGCCTTGTTTTGTGGGAAGTGAATATTTTCATTGGACCTCAAAAAATATCTGAAGACGTAATTTTTGCAAAAATGCGGAAAGGGGTTCAAAAATTTCTTTTAACGGGTTCTTACATTTATCCTGTTACATTTTTATGAGAATTCATTTTTCATTACAGAATATTTTTTTGTGTAGTTTATCAGTAAGATGGATCTTGACAGAGGGTACTTAGAGAAAAAAATCAAAATAATTCAGACAGTGTTTTATATAACTGGACAAGAGCAGACATGGGCAGCAGCCAAATTTTGGGGGTCGGGTGAACCCAGCAAAAATCCCAGAAAACATGCCAAAAAGTCAATTCTGGGTAAATCTATCGATTTCGAAAACTCTACCGGATTCTTGAAGGGGTCTAACCCATAAGTGGGCAGCACCAAAATTCTGGGGAGGTTGCGAGATTTTTTAAAGATCAAAATCAGCCTTAAAAATGGTGGTATGGCGAAAACAGCACAATTTTTCAACGTTTCTCATCGAGCACTATCCATTGGCATCAAAAAATTGAGAAGAAAAAAAACAGAACATTTTCAACAATTGCATTCTGGGGGTATTCTGATTTGGGGGAAGTGCACACCCCAACACCCCACACCCACTTGTAATATAACCCCTTCATGCCCATGGATAGAAAGGAGTTACATACAAAACAATTCGTATTTTACGAGGCTTCGTAATTTTTTTGCCGAATTAGCCATATTAAATTTCAACTCTTAACCCTCACAGAGTGAAAAAATTTTCTGAAAAAAATTAGGCAGAATTGTGGTTAAAATTGGATGAAAATAGAAAACTTTTATATACTTTCAGCAAAAGTGCCTAGAATTGAATTTCTGGTGGAATTTTTTTGGCGATTTTGCCCCATCGGATCCCCAGAATTTGGCTGCCGCCTATCTATGGTCAGTAACATAGGTGGGCAACACCGAAATTCTCGTGTGTGTGTGAGCGCGCGCAAGATTTTTCAGTGTCCAAAAATGGTCTAAAAAATGGTAATATGGCTGAAAAGACAATTTTTCAACATTTCTCATCGAGCACTATCCATTGGCATAAAAAATTGCGAAAAACAAACAAAAAATTCAAAAATTGAATTCTGGGGGATGTTTCGATTGGGGGGGGGTATTCGGCCTTCTGGGGCTAATGTGCTATGCACTGAATTGTCTGTTTTTGATCCCAACATACCCACCTTATAAAAATAGTCCGGCCGATCGTCCCAGAGGCCGAGCTTCCGCTCGAGCCTGATTTCGTCCTGCTTTCTATAATTGTGATACTTGAGAGCGAAATTAATTTGCTTCATTAATTCGTGCCACCGTTTCGGCGCCGTCCGCTTCAATTTTTGACCGTACAGATTACGGTAGTGAATAAGGCGCAACAATTCGTTGGCCCGGTGCTCGCCTGGGAAAGCCCTCAACCACGGGGGCACGTGATAGAGCAACTGAGACGGATGCACCGATCCGTCGCCCAGTAAATCTAACGTACAGTAGAGCCGTAAATGATCTTGGGGTAGAGGGGGCGGGGTTTTCGCCCCCCCACAGTTTTTGAGGTTCCAGAAAAAACCGTAGGAAAGGTGTCGTTTTAAGCATTTTTAGCGATCTTTTGGCTCGGAAATAGTCAAATTTTCCGCCACGCGCCCATACATAAACCAGGATCACTATGCCAAACTTGGTCGTTCCCCATTCCCCCAAGGTCAGAAAATTTCTGACCCACCAAATTTAGCGAAAACTTGCCTTTTAAACCATTTTAAAGTTTTTTTTGCCGTATTTGGCCAAAAATTAGAGGCACGTTATTCATTTTTGACTACGTTTTGATCAGTTTATAAGAATTTGTCATACTTGTGCGAGTTTTTTTATAATTCTAGATGTTCTAGAAAAAAGAGCATCGTCAGAAACGTCTAAAAATTGTGTTTTGACGCATAACGATCGTTGGGGGGGAGTAAGTTCAGCCAATTGTTGGGTAGGGGGGGGTGAATGACCTCAAATTTTGGCCAAGAGATACATAAAAACGGCCAGAAAATTCGATTTTTTTCCAAAAATCGGCGGGGAAGGAGTAAATGACTTCAAATTTTGGCCAAAAGACACCTAAAAACGGTCGATTTTTGTTCAAAAATAGGGGGGCGGTCAAAAGTTTTGCTTTGGGGGATGGGGGGACGTCCGACTTTGGGTGGGGGACCACCCCCATCCCCTAATACTTGTATGGTTGCAACCCCCTCGACCAAAATGCCCATATTGCGCATGCATGCCTAGAGCTACAGTATGCAAATATAAGTTGGGGGTTAGACATAGTTTTTGTATTCGGTAATTATTTTCAGGGGACAAAAAATTCTTTTTTCTATTTTCTGAAGGATAAGCGAGCATGAATGAATTATGGCGTCGGAACATTTTCAAAGGTCGAGCAAAAGAAATAAATGGTTTGTGCAAAAAAGATCATTTAAGCGTTTCTCGTCGATCAGCATGAAAAATTATTAGAAAAAATTCAAGGACGTCAGCCAGCCGATTTTGAGGTAAGATGACTTGTCTGTCAGCAGGTTTCTCCTAAGGGTTCGGATCACACATGGGCGTGGGGGGGGGTTTGGGGGGGTATGCACCCCCCAGAAGCTGAAATACCCCCCAGAATTCAAATTTTGAAATTTTTTTCGTTTTTTAGCGATGTTTTGATGCCAATGGATAGTGCTCGATGAGAAACGTCGGAAAATGGTGTTTTTATCGCCGTACCACCACTTTTAAGACCATTTTTTGACCTTTGAAAAATCTTGCAACCCCCCCAGAATTCTCTGAGCTGCCCACGTATGGTACGGATTCCGCGAACGTCGGGTATTAGCAGCAAGTACCCAAATTGAGGCAAAGGCCAAAAATTGATAGAAACGGGCAAATAGCCTCGTTTTTATGGATATTTATAAAAATAGGAAATCATCCAATGAAATTACTAAGAACTATAAAAATCCTTTCCTCCTGTAACGGGTAAACTTCTAATTTTTGAAAGGACACGGAAAATGCCAAATTTAATTTAGTTCAAACGAAAAAGTTTAGCTTTGATTTACATAAAAAACTAGCCTATATTCAAGAAGAAACAATGGAAAAGCAAAAACATTTAAAAAAAGCAAAAAATAAATTCACTCTATATTCTGAAAAAAACATCTCCAAATCAAACTTAAAAATTAAACAAGCGTAAAATAACCGATTTTTACGTATTTCTCGTTAAATTCTCGAGAAAAAAAATTAGCAGACATAGTGAAATATTCCGTGTCTATTTCTCTCTGCTAATCGAGTTGAACGACGGCATAGAATATGCTAAGGGCGTCTTGAGCATACGTGTGGAGCACCAAAATTCTGCGGGGAGGGGGGTGCAAGATTTTTCAAAGGTCAAAAAATGGTCCTGAAAATGGTGGTATGGCAGAAAAAACACCATTTTTCAACGTTTATCATTAAGCACTATCCATTAGCATCATAAAAAAATTGCAAAAACACAAAAAAATTTTCAAAAATTGAATTCTGGAGGGGGGGGTGCAGGTCAAACAATGGTCTTACCCCCATACTCAGGTGTGGTCTTGAGTACCCTATCTCAAACTACTAAATTTTTCTAAACTATATGTCAGTTTGTATCAAATATACATAAAATTTAATATCATAATCAGCACAAAAAAAGATTTTAAAACCGTCTTGACTTCTTGCGAATACACGATTAATTTTTTTCCGAAAATTTCAAAAAACGATCCATCGTCAGTCAGTCACTCGCCAAAATATCGATTCAATCTTTGGAATGATGTCCACCTGTTTTAAGGTACTAATTGCGCCAAAACTTACAAAGATTTAATTAAAGAATAAAATATCGAACGCAAGAAAAAATAACAGTCAAAGCATGAACTAACAGGGCAGAAACTGTCAAAAGATATGTGCGAAAAGATAAGATTATTATCATACATGCAACAGCTCAAAATGGGGGGGTCCCGGCCATTTATAGGGTGGGATAAATGATCTCCAATTTTTGGTCAAAAACGGCCGAAAAACGCCTAAAAACAGCCAAAAAATTCCAATTTTTTCCAAAAATTCGGGTAGAGGGTCAAAATTTTCTGGCTTTGGGGGATAGGGGGCGTCTAACTCTGGTTGGGGGATCCCCCACCTCCCCCTGTTAAACGTATTATTATTACGGCCAAATCGAAACATGATCATAAGGAATAAGGAATAAATTTCGAAATAATTCCAAAAGAGCGCTGCTTTACCGATATAATCATTTTGACCCAACAACGCATTCTCTTTCGTCCACGGATTATCATTGTCAACTTTATAATTCGTTTTGTTGGGTATCTCTTCAACACAACCCTTGATGCGAGGTAATGGTTCACCTGAAAGAACTTTCTCAAAAGACCGAGTCGGTTAAAAAACATGATCAAATAGAACTCACATTCTAGGGGATCAATGATTTTTCAGAAGTACTTATCGCTATTCATTGCCATCAGAAACTTGAGAAAACAAGAAAACTTTAAAAACTCAGTTTTTTTTGGGCAAATGAAGTCCGCAGAGGGTTTGTGAATTTTGACGGTCTGAATTAATTACTGATCCATAAGAGTTTACTTGAGCCGAAATTCTTGCGACGCCCAGAGCTTTCAAACCTCGAAGAAAGGTCATCATAAGCAAAAAATAATACTCATTGACGATGACGGCATTGCTCAAGCAAGAAATCGAAAAATATTGGATGAAATGAAAAAAACTTCAAAATATTATCGCTGAAAATGCAGTCAACATCGCCGATCCGGGGCCCGTACATGATCTGGGGGTGGAATGGGTGAAGGTAGACAGCAGAGCAGCCAAATCTGGGGGGTCGTCAGATGGGACAAGGTTGCCAAAAATAACACCAAAAATTCAATTCTGGGGGTTTAGAGATTTTTGGAGGTTTTTAAGATTCTGGAAATTATGTAAACCCCACCCCACGTCCATGTTTGACCCCCATGCAATTCGCAATTTTTCAAAAATTCGTAGAAATGGAACTCCTTTAAGCGTATTTAGCTACGTATCTGTTTACTTAAAAGTACTAAACTTCCAGATCTTTGCGCCGTATAATTATTTTTGACAATATTTGTTTAATTTATTCGAATTTTTGGATTTTTTCCAGACTTACTCATGTTTTTACGTTCTAGAAAGGTAGCGCATCGTCAGAAACTCTCAAAAACGATGTTTTTGACGATTATCCGCCATTATTGAGCCAAAAAAGGCATTTTAAAATCCCCACCACCGGAATTTCTATGCTGCGCATGTCTGCTGAATCCGCTGGTGAACATTACTGAACTGACTTTAAAATTAAAATAAATGCAAAAATAGCATAAAAACTACCTTAACTTACAGTTTCGTATCAATGTCAATCAAGCAATTCTATAGAAATTGTTGATTTTTTAAATCATTTTAGTCAGGAAAATTTCGTTTTTTGCTTTTAGCCGTCTGGGGGTTTATCTAGGAACTGCCTAAGTTTCATCTTTACGTCTGGCTATTCCTCATTGAAACAGAGATTCAGTCAAATATTTTACCAGGTGTATGCAAGTTCCACGTGAATCCGTAGTCCTTTACCCTTAAATGACGCCAATATCGATCGCCCACTCGGGGCACTCTGCTATTATTGTGCAAAAATCTCCGGCCGATATCAAGAGATAGACGGTCTAATGCAACTACTTGTCGGCCAAGTGCATTCATATTCGGTAGGCTAAGAAGATTAATGTAGCATAAATTTTTAATAAATTTATTAATTAACGGAATACATCAAAAATAAGTCAGGAAGCAGTTGACACGAGATCAAAGGAAGGCTTGCCAAAATACAGTAAAAAATACTAAGCACTTACAAGCAGGCTTATATATGTATTTTACAGGGCAAATTTTTCTGCATGCTGTGGAATCTCATGACAGACCGAGTTTGCAGTTCAAAATTTTCGCAAAATAAACTAAGCAATCTTTTGATTTCATGATGGCCTTTTTAAATTTTTACTCCGTACATCGAATAATATAAGAAATACAGTTTTTGCCGAGTTTCTGACCGCTTTTTAGGTATTAATGAAGTACGCCTAACTTCCCATACCCATAAGAGCAACTCGAAATAAACAACCTCATTTTTTACAAAAGAAGGCCCTCCCGAAAAATGCATGCACACTAATCACTTTTAAGTTAAAAATTCACATTAGACAATTTTTGGCACTAAACCGCAGAATTCCCTTGCTGTACATCTAAGCTGTTGATCTCGATCAAAACGCGGCAGACTTCGGCATAACTCATTACTTCTTAATAGGGCAGTGTGCTGCTGATATACAATTTTTTGGTAGTGCAGATAAACTTTTGAACTTATAAAATTGGAAAATCTTGACAACTTTTGGCTCCCGAAGGAAGGATGTCCAACATGCGGGAAATTTAGCTAATAAGTTAACTTAGAAAGAAAGGCATCGTAAAAGCTGCGCGTTCGCGCAAATTAAAATTTTTTAACAATTAGCCAGCCCAATAACTTTAAATGCGTTATATCTAAATTCTCCCATTTTCCAGTCGGTATTTAGTCGCAAATTCACTTTTGCGACTTATTGACTTTCCCTATCCGCTCACTCACTCGTTCCGAATCGGACTTTAAAAAACACTTAATCACCCAACCTTTTGTGTACTATACGTGTAGGTACGGGTACTCTCGAGCATTTTATGAGTGCATATTTTTATTTACGTCGTTTGTTCAATAATCAATATCAGCAAAAGTGTAGCATATTGGAAAAAGCCGGACTAGTAGAAGCACTGGTACACCAAATATGCCCGCCGACTAACCAAACAACCAGCTAATAGTACCTACATTTTGTACCAGTCTTTCCTCATATGGAATAATATTCTTCGCGTTCTTTTGCGGAGCTTTTTCCAATCATGAATCATGAAATGAGTCGTTAAGAAAGAGGGGAAGAGAAGAATTTGAAATGTGATCATGGAGTGTTCAATGACGTTGCATCCGGGACTTGTTAGGGCATCGCGCGATTTCTCACCGCGTTACCTTATCTTTTTTTCTAACAGTTACTAGAAGCGAGTGGTTGGTTATATTTTATGCAAATTTTTTTGGAGAAGCCTTAAGTAGCCGTTCTGTTTCGACGTCTTTCTTTAACACTTTGTACATACATACTGCGATCATCAACTTATATACATGGTAAAAATATAACATGTAGTTATGCACACTTACATAGGAATATGCACATTGACCATTATTAAATGGATAGATTACTTAGTGGGCAACCAAAAAGTCCAAACCCAACTTTTCGAAGTGCAGTTTTCCATCAGTAAACAACTTTTTTGACACTAAACAAATGCAAGCCAGTACTGCTGAATTTTATTTAAAAATAATTTCAGAGGAAAACAAGCGAATCCATTAGCGCATGCCATAGAACAGATATAAAAACGGTACTTTTACGTACGTTGTCATTTGCTGCTTGTGGAGTTGAAATCAGAACCTTCAAAATACTCATTAAACGTACAACTCGGAATTAATAGCGTGTGCGTTGAAAAAGCTGGCAGCCTCATATAAAAAATGGCATATAAAGTTTTCTAAATTGGCTTTTTGCGGCACCCTGCTCATTACGATATTCAAGTATAGGAGAAATCCGCGACCCTTCAATACGAAGGAGTCGACTTTTCGACTAACTTATGATAGTTTCCAAATCTCGCGAAAAATTAATAAATTTTGAATTTTAAATACAGAAGTGAAGAAACTGAAATCAATAAGAATACAAAGGTAAATCACAAAAACAGAGTGAATATAAGAATCACTAATTAATACAAACGTAACACCCGTAATCAGCATCCATAAGATGCATTTGCATAGGACAAGGACGACATGGGCAGCAGCCAAATTTTATGGGTCGGGATGGTGAAACCGGCAAAATCCTCAAGGAAAAATGCCCAAAATTCAATTCGATGGCGTCTATCGACTTTGGGGGTCTGCCAGATTCCCGGAGGAGGGCTAAACTCCCCACGCCCATGGATAAATGCACGTCATCTACTAAAAGGGATCAAAAGTCGGGTAATGTTGAGAGAAGTTTGACTCGCAAACGCGTGTGCCTCTTACACGTAGAAACTGAGGATTTGGTTCACAGGTGCACCGCAACGCTGGTCTGGGGCGGCCGAAGGTAAAAAGTGGAAATTTAAAAGCACATAGATCTGAAAGGACCTCAAAAACAATTGTCTAAACATGTAATAATGTAAGATGTAATATACTATGTAATATCATCTACTACGAAAAAGATTTAAAAAGATGTTTTATTCATTCTTCAACAATTTTATTCATTATTATTTTGTGACGGGAGGATGCTTGCAGATATGGGCAGCAGCCAAATTTTAGAAGCCTGGGTGGTTTGAAACCGGCAAAATCCCCAAGAAAAATGCAAAAAATTCAATTCTATGGGGGTCTATCCACTTTAGGAGTCTATCAGATTCTCGGGGGGGGCTACACTCCCCACGCCCAAAAGTAGATGTATGTCATCCACTAAAAGGGATCAAAAGTCACGTAATGCCGAGCGAAGTTTGACTCACAAAACATGTGCCTTTTACACGTAGAGACTGAGGATTTGGTGCTCAGGTGCACAGCAACGCTGGTCTGGGGCGGCAGAAGGTAAAAACTCAAAATCTAAAGCATATGGATCAGAAATGACCTCAAAAACAATTGTCAAAACATTTAATAATGTAAGATGTAATATATTATGTAATATCATGTAATACGAAAAAATTAAAAAGAATGTTTTATTCATTCTTCAACGCAAATAGAACAAATTCACCCAAAGCAAAAAGAAAACCGAACAAATTCGATACAACGTAAATATTCGTTTTGACAACAAACGATTGACGTACACCTAGGCGCATCACACAGATATACAAAACTGACAATGATCTTACGAGAGAAGCTTTTTTCTGATGCAAAGCTCTTCCTTTCATTTAAAATATGCTTGCAAATCTAAGAATGGGTTAATAATATCTGATCTAAGGACATAGGTTTTAATTTTCATTCTAATCAACAAAGAGTGTAAAATAGATGCGTCCGCGAATTCTATAAGCTTGAAAATGTTTGAATGATTAAACTCAAAACTCGTGAAAACTTGAAAAAGTTTTGATTTAAGAGGCCGATAGTATGAGCGAAAACTTCCATTCTGTGCCCCCATTTAGCTGGTGGGTATGAATTAAAAACTATAACCAACCAGAAAAAAATTCAGGATGTTGCCAATATTAAAAAAATTCATTCAAAAGCCTAGATGAGAAATCCCCCTAAGTAGACAAGAAACCAAGAGAACCTGATTTTATAAATCATTTTCTTTCTGCTCAGTCATTTGTTATAACAGGAAAGGAATATTCCGACAAAAATAGATTTTTTATCTCGTTTTATATTCAGTCTCTTTCTAATGCTTTAGAAAAAACGATTTTTCATAACGCAATATTGTCTAATGCTTCGTCATTCGACATTATAAACATTTGCGGATCCGAAAATTTCGCCATTGTCCATTCTCCATCTCCGGTTTTTTGTATTCGGCAAAGATTTTTCCCGATGTTTAAAGACTTTTTGGGACCGTCTTTGTATATGTACAAAGATTTTTGGGAAGACAAAAACTGTAAAAAGGTGTAAAATTCCAAAAAATTACTAATTGAGTAACTGTCTATCATATACATCCTTATAATGGCAGAATTTGCATTTAGAATGGAAAAATGTCGAATTTTTCGGCGCCTCGCGCCGTTTTGAGATAATTTGTAGTAATTTTTTCACGTCAAAAACACACTACCAAAGGTCGAAAAACCCTGTTTTACCACACTAAATTCGCTACTGTACCATATTACAGTACACAAAAATTTGCATCTACAAAATGTATAAAGACTTTTGCGGACCATCTTTGTACATGTAAAAAGGGACCTTGTACAAGAAAAAACACTGTCTCCATCTATTTACACTTTGCATAATAAACAGTTTCTAAAGTTTCTAAAGTTTTGAAGTTTATAGCGATGCAAACGTGCTAAGTCGTCGGATTCGCAAATTAATGATTCGTATTCATATTTTTGAAAGAGAAAAATATTATTTATTATTAAAAGAGAGCGGTCGGACGGACGCGATGATCTAAAAATAGCCTCAATACTCACAATTCGAATTTCTTACGCGCCTTATCCCGGAAGAGATTCAATTTTCCGCCATAAGCTTACGAGATGACATTTTGATAGACAACGCAAAAAACGAGCGCCGACAGACAGACAGACACGTAGTTATCAGATGTATGGAAGCAAATTTAATCCACTATGACATTCTCACTGTTTACCGATCTTAAGATGGGCGAATGGCTGGCTGTCTGACCTGCAGACGTTTAATTTCGGATAACGCTCATATTCGTGGAATTAAATTTCGAAAAGTCAATAGTTTTAGGCGTATAGAATGTTGTCTGGAAAATGTTGTTGAAAAAAATCATTAAAAATATCCATAAAATCGAGCGACTTTTTAGGGTCCAAAACGTTGGCTATTTGCCAAATAAAAAGGACGTTGCCTGGGATAAATTAAGCATTTTATATTTTGAACTCCAATCATTATATAAACTTATTGTTTAAAGATAAAAATTTTTCGAACGTGCGTAATACTCTGGCAAAAGAGTATTTATTTCGCGTACAATCGAACATTTTTATCCGTAATGAAAAACTAGCGAGTAATTGAGCTTTTGAAACTAAGGCAAAAGTAAGTCGTTCAACCCGAGCTGCAAAACTGCGTTATGCTAAGCGCAAACCTTTGATAAGTTTAGTCTCCATCAGGGAGGATTAGGAAGCAGATTTGACATTATGGCTCGAATACTTCAAAATGCGACCAAAATGTAATTGAACGGTATTCGCGAAACTGCAAAATGTTTCAGAACTCCCAAAAATAATAATTTGAAACCTGCTTATGATATCATGCTGAGATAAATAGAGGAAATAAAGGTATAGCTAAGTTGAAAAGACGTGATTTTAGTATGCACAAATGAATATCAAGGAAATTAAATAAAATGCAAAGGAAAGGTATAACAGAATGCAAGTAATTAACAACAATATAATCTAATCCACAAATAATCGGTCACTTGCTGCTAAGCTCATTGTAGCTTCTTTCATTTAAAAAATTATTCAATCTCTATCGGCAACAAAGCGCGCACAAGTATTCTCCAAAAAAGCTACATAAATAAAATAATGATTCAGGCCCGGGCCCAGCCTCTAAAAATCGGGCCCGGACGCCTAAGAACCGGCCGGGCCCGGGTACCCGGTCGGATCCCTGGGTAAATAACGTCTAATTTTCTGCCGAAAATGTCGAAAAGGCTCATAAATGCCAAAAAATGCAAGTTTTCGCCGAAATTAGGGTTAGAAATTTGCTAGCGTTGGGGAGAATAGAGGGACGCCCATCCCATGTTATATGTATAGAGGTAAGAGAAAATGGTCGACTTGCGAGAGGGAATTTCTGAGATTGTGCGAACCTAAGCAACAAGCTGATTACTGAGTGCGCAAAAACGGCCAAAGAGCGAGTAAACACGCACATTGTTTACGACGTGAATTAGTAGTGTAAACTGACATTTAAATCGAAATTGCGACGATTAATCGATAATTTACTTAGTCGCGCACGAAATACACATATATACGGGTAACATGATGACCTAAACGACATAGCTATTATGTACTATATTATCAGGTATATATGGCTACATACGCTGTATAGGGCGCGGTGTACTGTAGTGGTACTGTAACACAGACAGGGCGGACAGACGACTGCGTTTTTTCGCACGTCGTCGATAGAAATTATGAAAAACATGAATATACTTGAAAAACCTAAAAAATTCGCGTCGATTATAGCACAGATACAGACGTACACAGGAAAATAGTAGACTAGAAAATGTAGAATAATCGTTATTTACGAGCGAAGACGGATATATTCACAGCGTTTACAAGAAATTGCGACTTGAGTGCCTAACTAACAGGCGAACGATCAATAATTCATTTTTTCAAAAAATATATGTGAATTTTTATTGTG
Organism: Mermis nigrescens; assembly: GCA_036768485.1. NCBI lineage: Eukaryota > Metazoa > Nematoda > Enoplea > Mermithida > Mermithidae > Mermis > Mermis nigrescens. The sequence continues at coordinate 1,295,640 of JAVLUZ010000223.1, forward strand.
GGATATAATGAGCATATTAATTAAATATAGAGCCATTGACTACGAGGATAAGTGCATAGTGTAAGCTAATCTCAAACGTACACTCGATTTTTTCTCATTTTAACTTTTTACACCTGTAATGTGTTCATCATGTAGAATACCAATCCACTGTTGTATTATTTATATTTTATTCCAGCATTAATGACTCTTGTGACTTCACAAATAAAAATATTTAACAATTTTGGAAAAAAAGATGAAAAGCCTTTGCTTTTTCCAATAACTGTTTATAAAGCTGCTAAGCATAAGGATACATCAAATATTTTCGGCACAAATTACGGAACCCTTCCTCCTCTACTCGATACAAAAGCCCAAAAGAACGAGGAACAAGTTGTGCATGCATATGAAGAATATTTCCCCTTAAGCCTTGCGAATTAAATAGTAATTTGCAAAATTGCGATAAATAAATACGCCGATGATTCAATTTTGCTTTAAATTCAAATTCTATCATAAATCACAGTCATAAATGAGCAGCGACCCAATCCTGGGGTCTGTGTGATGCAAAAGTCCAGAAAATCGCAAAAAAACACGCCGAAAATTCAATTCTAAGGATAAAAGATTTTTTGGGGAGGGGTCCTGATTCTCAGGAGGGGTTCTCTTGAACCCCAGCCATTTCCACCACGCCCACGTGCGCTCACAGCCAGCATCCGCCGTCCGAGACAATATTCCGGTTTATACTGCAGTGTAATATAATGCTTTGGGGCGAAAAATTTTGAACTTTAACAAAACCAAAAATACTGTACTTCACTGCTTTTGCTTTTCACTAGGGTCACATAAACTTTTTTCAGCCAATAATGCATTAAATAGGTATGTAGAAAACTTTCCAATCAATAATGCGATCAATAGGCGGGTATGTACTTATTTCTTACCCCTGCAATCAGTGGCGGATCCAGGATTTTCCTAAGAGGGGGGCGGTACTCCTAAGGGAAGGAGGCGGAACCCTGACTTGGGCGGAAAAATTAGCCTTTTTAACCCGAAATTCGCTAAAAATCGCTCAAAAATGCTTAATTTTGCGCACTATTTTGGGCCAATGGGGGGGGGCGGCCGCCCCCTCCCGTAAATCCGCCCCTGCCTGCAATCGACTTGATTCCGAGTCAGTCAGTAGGCATATTCAAAAATCGAGATAAGTGTGCATTCGAGACATGCGAAACGTGTCAGTCAATAAGACACTTATTGCCAAGGCTATATTCAGAAGATAGCAATAAGACAACCAGGAAGTTTAATTTAATATAGCAAGATAGTCGAGGTAAAAAAGCACTTTGAGCCTAACAGAAGGAACGCCTTATAGCAGGATCAACTAATTGAAATAAAAATTATTTTCAGATTCGCCGTAAAAAGATTAAAATGATTGGATGACCAATCCGAAAAACGATTTTCAATAAATTTTACAAATTTCGGTAAGCCCCCACTAATTACAACTAATTAATCACACGTTGTCCAAGCGATTAGTACGTGAGCTAAGGTCGAATTCGAACGCAGTTCGTCGAGTCGAAAAAGTCTTCGTCGGTCGAGGCAGGCGGACTAATCGATTTTGTAAACAATAGGAAACGATGAAGAAACCCGTAAAGACGACGTTTCACGTTTCAAATCACAGAATGATGCGTTAACTATTTATAAAGAAACAACGAACGACGCACAAACAGTTGATTTTCGGTTTTAAATCGAACCGCGCGAGGCTTAGTTTGCGCAAGGTGCATTGCACCTGATTTCACACCACATAAAATAGCAGTGTTTCACCAAAATCTCTAAAAGGCGGTGGCTGAAAATTCGGCCAGAATTAAACGCCTGTGTGCATAGCAATCCTTAGTATAAAAAATCGATAATCCCAGAGCCGATAGTACGACTTGATACCTTATTATCCAGATCGCAAAATTTATTTATTTTACAATATAATTTCTATAAGATCCTTAATTTTGACAAGAGCATTTTTAAGAACCATTCTGAATTCTATTGAGGAAAATATACCAGATTTGAAGTTGAAATGAATTCTCAGTAAAATACGTTCGAATCAAAAAAATCGTAAAAATATCAGCCTTTAAGATGAGATAAATATTTTCAAATATGCTAATTTATGCAAATTTTCAAAAACGACCAAGTTTTTTTAATGCAGTATGACTAACTGGCGACTCGTAGCGTAGAACGACGGATAAAATAAAAATAATAAGAGTAATAAGCTGTTAATAACCCGCAGCGTAAATAAAAAATACACGAATTGCTGAAAGCCAACGATCGATCGATCGATTGATTAGCGAACAAGTGTAACACGCGTGCGAAATGCAAAGTTACGATCGGGAGCAAATAATGGCGAATAAATGCGAAATTACGACGATCAAAATTACGAAATAGATTTTGTTGTAAAGTGGTGTAAAGTAAAGTGTAAACCGGTTTAAACGAACGAACCCGCCTCGTCGTCGTAGCCATGATTATGATTTAAAAATTGCATGAAACGCAATACCGACGGGTCGCCGTACGTAACGCCGTTGAGCCTTTGGCTTGAAGTCCTTCCTACTGTAGACCGGTGTAAACAACCCAACACCGGTTTAGCAAAGCACAAGCGAAAATGCTTTAAATGAAACGAACGAAGTGTAAACAAACGAGTCCGGATTAGGAAAACAAATCTGCGATTCATCACCCAAATCAACAACTATTGTTAAAAAACCAACGTATTATAACTATGCGTGACGCGTCTAGATTTTCCAATATGGCGGCCAAGATTTCGGCCAATCAAAAACGACTGAGCCGTTTTATCGCCGCTGAAGCTTTTTTGACGAAAGGTAATCAAGCATGTAGAAGAATAAGCCGAAATTAAGAAGCCTCTGAAAAATAAGATTAGTATTTAATAGACCACAGGCGAGTGATATCGAAAAGCATCAACCGAACGGTTTGACAAGAATATGGACAAAAAGAAAGACACGTAAAAAAGGTGTAATTAAAAATAAAAAACGAAACAAAAAAAAACGATAGCATTCAGTTTCAAGACAGCAATGGCTTTTACATTATCGCCATTTTTACCAAACAAACCTTCATTATTTTAAAGAAAAACCATTTATATTTTTACCGTTTAACCATTTTTATTTATTTTTACTCATCATTTTTACCATTTTTCAAACTTTTTTCATTTTTTCATTTATATGTTTTTGAAATTCTCGCCATTTTTTACACCAAACCTCCATTTTTATCAAAAACCTTTTACCGTTTATCCATTTTTTACAACCTTTTTTGTCATTTTTTGACCATTTTTTCCATCTAAAAATGGTTAAAAAACGCAAGATTTTGCCAAAATGAGTGTCAAAAATTTCTGACTTTTGAGAGACAAGGGGTCGACCAACTTTTGGCGGGGATCCCATACGTAACGGCTCGAAATTTTGGTCGAGGAGTCCCCGGTTGCTTTTATAGAGGGTGAGGGGTGAATGACTCCAATCTTGACCAAAAATGGCAAAAAGCCTGAAAATGGTAGACAAAAAACGCAAGATTTTGCTAAAAATGGAGTAGAGTCAGAGTTTTCTGATTTGGGAAAGGGGTAGGAGGAAGGGAACGATCAACATCCGGTGAGATCCCCACCGCCATAGGCGGGCGGCTACCAAAAGTCCGGGGGAGGGTGCAAGATTTTTCAAAGATAAAAAATGGCCTTAAAAATGATGGTATGGCGAAAAAACACCATTTGGCAATGTTTCTTATCGAGCACAATCCATTGGCATCAAAAAATTGCAAAAAAACAAAAAATTTTCAAAAATTGAATTTTGGGGGGATATTTTGGTTGCTTGAGGGGTATTTTGGTTTCTCGGGGGTTGCATAACCCCAACCCTAACCCCACGCCCAGGTGTGCCCATCACCCCCTAATAAATGCAAGCTCACCGTGCAAGCGCTGCTTGTGCTTCATCATATTAGAACGCTCGTTGAATCGCTTGCCGCATACGTCGCAAACGTACGGCCTCGAATTGGCGTGGACGATCATGTGACGTTTGTAGTACACGTTGCTGAATTCGCGATTACAAATCGTACAAAAAAACGTGGTCGCTTTGGGACCCGGCACAACCAACGGCAAACCGGCCGACATGGCAGGCGCCATTGCAGGCAAAAAGCCTTAATGCGGAACACACATGTAACAGATAGAAATGGGCCCCCAACCCAAAGTCGGATGTCCACCCATCCCTCACCAAAGCCAAAAAATTTTTGACCCCCGATTTTTTTGGAAAAAATCAAATTTTTTGGCCGTTTTTAGGTGTATTTTTGGCCAAAAATTTGAGGTCATTCTATCCCCCCTAAAAAAGACCGGGACTACCAAAAATTCGAGCCCTTACATGTACGATGCGGAACCACTATGGGATATTTAAAAAAATAAAAGATTAAAAAAATTGGAAAAATACAAAATAAAAAATTGATTGAGTGCAAAATATTGCTATTTGTTAGCAACAAAGGCCCAAACATTGGAAACAATACAAAAAGATGGAACAAATTAAAGTCGATTGAACAAACTGCGAATGGTAATGCGAAAGATTGCGTTTTAAAATTCGTTTTGTGCCGCTTTGTACTAAAATTATTTTAAATCGAAATAACCATATCCGGTTAGGAGATTTTTCGACTATTTTGAAATCAACGACGTTTTCTTATGTTTCGAAATGTTCAAATATTTAGTAACCGCTGAACTAAGATCTACTATTTCTTATACCAAACAGCTGACGGGCGAAAATCTGGACCTGTAAATTTAGAGTTGTTCGGGTCTTATTTTTCAAGTCGACTGCAAAAATGATTTAAATAGCTGATATAAAATGCTTTCAATGAAGTAAGACGAGTGTTCTTTTGGACAGTCGCAGTTTGACCTCCTCCTGAATGGCTACTGGCCTTCGAAAAATTCCTTACTCAACCACCAGAAATAGCGATTTTCCGCAATAAAATCGCAAAATGTGTGCGTTTTAAGCGCTTTTAGCTGAATTCGGTTCAACAGCATCGAATTTTCGAATTGTTCTTCAACAAAGTTTTTATGCCTTTGCATTCTAGAAAGAACGAGCACCGTATCAAGTTTTTACCGTGTGTCCATGGTTTCCGAGTTTTGAAAGGATTTTTAAAAAATTTGTAGGAAAGGTGCTTTCTAAGCATTTTTAGCTGATCTATTTGCTCAAAAGTGCCAAATTTTCGGCGCTTCGCGCCTTTATACTCATGTTTTGACTATATTTTGTTCAATTTGTTCCGACTTTTTTGATTTTTTTGAAATTAGTTGTTTTTAAGCTCTAGAAAGATAGAGCGTCGTCAGAAATGCTAAAAAACGGCCTTTTTGACGCGAACCCATCATTTTTGGATCTAAAATTAAAACAAATAAAAATCTATAATTTAACCTTCTCAGAATTCCCGTGCTGTGCATGTATGGACAGCAGTATTTTTAAATCATTTTTCAGTTCATTCTGACTCGTTTCAGATCAGACTTAATTTATTACATGCAAATTGTGTCTTTTTTGTATTCGACAAAGATTATTCCCGATGTACAAAGACTTCTCGGGACCGTGTCTGTACATGTACAACGATTTTCGGGAAGACAAAAATTGCAAAAAGTCTGAAATTCGCTAAAATTTTCGGCGCTTCGCGCCGAAATGAGTAATTGTGTGTTATATATATCTTTATATTGGCAAAAATTGCATTTCAAAAGGAAAAATGTCAAAGTTTTTGGCACTTCGTGCCGTTTTAAGACGATTCTTAGTGATTTTTGCCCTTAGAGACCCAGAAATTAGCTAGAATACACTACCAAAAGTCGAACAAGTCTGTTTTTACCACACTAAAATCGCTACTGAATATACCATATTTTAGTACCCAAAAATTTGTGTGTATAGAATGTACAAAGATTTCTGGGAAAGCAAAAACTGTAAAATTGTGTAAAATTCCTAGAAATTTTCGACGCTTCGCGACGAAATGAGTAATTGTTTGTCCTATATATCTTTAAAATGGCAGTCTTTGCATTTAGAATGGAAATGTCAAATTTTTCGGCGCTTCGCGCCGTTTTGAGACGATTCTTAGTAATTTGTGGCGTCAAAAACCCAGAAATTAGCTAAAATACACTACTTAAGATCGAAAACCTTGTTTTACTTACACTAAAATCGCTTCTGTACTATATAATAGTACACAAAAATTTGCATGTACAAAATGTACAAAGACTTTTGGGGACCTTCTTTGTACATGCAGAAACGGACCTTGTACAAAAAAAACAACACTGCATGCAAACGTAAAGTAAATAGGATAGAAATGCATTCGGCACGAATCGTTAGAGTTACTTTCGTCCCCAATAGAATGCACAAAATAGTCGATAATTTCAAAATCATGTGAAAGTGAGGTAGGGATAATAAAATAGAAAGTAATTAATATAAATATTATAAATAGTTCAAAGTAGGGTAATATTATACATATTTTCTTAACTTAGGGGTAATACCCACAAATGGGCGTGAGGGGAGGACTTGTACTGCCCGCAGAAGTTGAAGCTTCTCTTAGCCCGCACATTACTGTAGACACCAGAAGTCTATTTTTAGTAACATATTCGGCGATTTGATCCATCCTGACCCTCCCAAGAATTTCGGTGCTGCACATGTATGATTATACCCAGAGGCGGATAAGGGGGTGGCGGGGGAGGACGGCCACCCCTTAGCCCAAAATAGTGCGCAAAATTAAGGATTTTTGAACGATTTTTTAGCGATTTTCGTGTTAAAACGGCTAATTTTTCCGCCCAAGTCAGGGTTCCGCCCCCTTAGGGGTACCGCCCCCTTAGGAAAATCCTGGATCCGCCACTGGTAATACCCCTCCTCATCCTCATGAGAATATGTTTTTGACCATTTGCATGGTGAAAAAAGCTTCAAGCTTCGTGGACCATGAGCAAAACTCGTATTTAGCGCGACGAATATAATTTCAAACTGATGGCGCTTTCCCTCGTTCTACTCGCCGAATGCACCATATGTGCTTTGCATACATAAAGCATGCACATATTTCAATTTGCTTATTTTATACATATTTAAGGCGCTACTTTTTGTACGTTCGCTTTGCATCACCGACGTTCTAATATTACATCTAATGCAGTTGCGAAGTGCGCGAGCGAATAAATTTCTCAGAAAGTGGCCATGGCTAAAACACATTTTGGGCGACACTTGGCCGGCAAAGAGAAAATTTACTTGCTGTAGTTCTGGTTTTTAACATATTTTTTAAGCTTAACTTTCATTTGGCTTGCATTGCAACTAGCTGCTGTTACGTCATACGAATTAGAAAAAATATCTGCTAGCTGAAGATTCAATTAGATAGAAATCGATCAGAGCACCAGCCGATGAATTTACGAAAAAGTAGGCAGTTGCTGGACAGCGTAACTTCTGTTTAGCATAATGAGCGTACGGGAGAACGTCATTATATTACGCCATTATTGCGCTTTTTTCAGATTTTTTCCATTTTTTGCGATTCTAGATAGATTTTTTTGTCGAATTTCCGTGCTAGTGGCAACATTTTGCTTAATTAGCCACCGAGTACGCGGACCACGCGTTTTAATGAACAGTAATGATGAGGAGGCGACATCCGGTGCTAGGTACGGAAAGTCACGCTAAATGCCGCGCGCCTTAGCATGCCCACACCAAATATTACGTATTCATTTAACATTATATAACAGATTACGACATGTAATAATGTGTGCCTATCATACAGCATAGGCAATATGTAATACAGGTCAAGCTATATTTTGGACCGCGCGAAACGCTTATAGGACGTCATTGATGCATAGAGTCACACATGATCTCGAGGAGGGTTGGGGTCTCTCTACCCAGAGAAAGTTTTCACCCCTCCAGAAATTTTCGCACCCCACCCAGAACTAACGCCTTTTAGAATTCGTAAAAAAGGTGCTGTTTCAAGCCATTTTTAGCGATCATTTGGCTTAAAACATAGGTGCGCAGGGTACAGCTTTCGATAGGGGAGGTAAAAATCTAATTTATTTGGAGCTAGCTAAGTGCTTTATAGAAAACGATGCTAGAGCAACAAGAAAGATGGTATCCCTCGAAAACCATCGTTGCTGACCATTCGTATCAAATATAGCGTGTGATCATAGTGGCCGCAACACATAGGCGTGGGGGAGGGGAGCTGGGCGGGATATGCACCCCCTCCCAAGTATGGTGGCCGAACGTCCAGCTTGGCCGTCCATCCAGGGTGGCCATCCGATGTTGTATGAGTGCAAAATCAGGGAATGACGTTTCCAGGGTGGCCGTCAATCAGCCTGGCCGCCCATCCAAGCTGGCCGCCCATACAGAATGGCCGCCGTCCACAGTGGGATATGAATTAATTATACTGTCCAGATTGGACGTCCGTTCATGCTATATTTAATGTCTGAGTTAGAAGTTACATAATATTGCTACAATATTCATATGAATTTGAATATTACTCAAACGAGCACCATGTACTGGCATCATTCTCTGTTGTGCAAAATGCACCTAATTGATATGCATCTCGCATATTAAGAAAAGTACCTCCTTTGTGTGCATCTTAATTTTTTCATGCTCTTGTCAATCGAAATGTGTGCGCAGGATCTTCCTGTCAGCAAAGAGCATATTTTCAGTTTTAATCAAATATTATAGTATTGTTGTGAGGTGGTTGCCTGAAAACATGAATGATGTTGGGAAGGCTAGATTAGTTATAACCAGGGGCGTAACCAGGGTGGGGGCGGGGCCTCCCCCGAAATGAGAAAATATTTTAATTTTTCACAAGTGTCCCTCCCCAAAGAAAAAATTAAAAATTCTCAAAGTCAACTAAAAGGACAACCAAAATGCGTTTTCAGCACACTTTTTAGCTTCTAAGCTCAAAATTTTCCGGCGCTTCGCGCCGGATTTCTTATTTTTTTATCTCTTTTCTTAGCTAAGAAGCCCAGATTTGACTTACAAAAAGCGAATATGTCAAAAAATTTCGGCGCTTCGCGCCGATTTATTATTTTCTGCATTAGTTTTCTTTGCAAAACCGCCAAATTAAATGCGAAGAAAAGACTTTTTGAAATGTTTTGGAGTCAAGCTTTGACTTGATATTAGAAATTAGTAAGACTGATAGATTAAAAGATAGATTTTCGATATCCAAGTTTGAAATCAAGAAAGAAAATTTTTGATTTTTTTAAAATTTTTTACTTCGCCATGGCATACCTGGGCAATAAATTTTGGTACTGAAGGTACCGGTGCCCCTTTGTTGAGGTCGATTGGGGTTTGGTTGGTTGGTGGACCTTCTGGACCCTCCGCTGTAGAGTCCAGAAGTTATGTACTGTCAAGCACTTTGACCTAAAAATAATGTATTTTTTAGCGATTTCGACGTAAAAATAGTCAAAAACTTGATTTACTGTAATAAAAATCCTAGATTTTACCCTCCCTGACAGGCACCTGGGGAGAATGGGAGGGGTTCGAAACCCCCCCCCAAATTCAGAAAAATAGGAAAATAGGACTTTTTAAACGTTATTTTGCGCTATGTTTGGCCTTTTTGGGCTTAGCCCTCCAAAATTGGTATTGGTCCCCCTAAAATATGACGGCCAGCTACGTGCCTGTTCTGGACTACAAATAGCTATTTAGCCCTTCCTGATGTCAGGGAAATATGGCATATATTCTTTTGAAATAGGAAAAAAATATCTATGCAACCTTTATGAACTCACACGGTATATATGTTTCTGAGTCCAAAAAAGGCTATGTAGCTAGTTTTCTGAGCTTGAAACGGCTACATAGCAATGGTTTTTCGTCCAAAATGGCTGTATAGTTTTTAAAGCTCAACGGGGAGTAACACCCTATCCTCACCGCTACGCCCGTGCATGTACGGCTATAAAACGTCATATTTTCGGCGCTTCGCGCCATATACTCAGTTTGTAGATATATTTTGTTCAAATTCGAATTTTTCTACGTATTTACGTTCTAGAAAAATACGAGTGCCGTGAGAAACGAGAAAAAAGATATGTTAGACGCGAATGCACTGTTTTGAGCCCAAAAAACACTTTGGGAAATTTTTAGTTTCACCCCAGAATTCGCATGCTGTTCATGCCGGCTTACTGTAATTCTATGGTAAACAGAATGTGAGCCATTATGCAAGAAATGTTTCATTTTGTGCAATACGCGAAAATGACGTAGAATAGCCCGTCAGTTACGTACGTAAATAAGTGCAGCGGTTTTTTAGGCGAAATTAAAGCGAAGGGTTGCTAAGCGAAGCGTTTTTGGAGTAATAAATTGGCTTTTTTCCGTCGCACGAAACAGTAGATCGAATTAATAAATTTTTACGGAATTGGACAAAAAGAATGGAAATATGCAAATTAGGTACGAACGAAGCGATGTTTCTTTCGACGTCTTACGTAGTATACTGTAGCATAAGTATAATTACTGCATATCTATGCAAATTTAATAACTCAGTGATTATAATACGAAAATGGGTGTAGAAAAAACCCCAGAATGCGAGCGGTATGGAAAAAACGATAGATCAAAGTCTTCGTTTGACCATAAAATGGCACAAAAAATGCGCGAAAACATAAAAAATTAAAAACAATGGATCGAGAGGTCGACACGTGCGTTCATTACCACGAAAAAAAGAAAAAAGAGAGAAAATGAAATTCGAAACAAGATAAGGACCGCCGGACATCTTTCGGGTTTTATTAATTTGAGAAAAAATAGAAAATCAAAATCAAACTGCAAAATCTGGGGTGCGGTGGGGGTGAGACCAAAAAAATTTTCTAAACTGGCTCCAAAACTCAGAATAGTGGATATGCTCTATCTTTCCAGAACGTAACCACATAAAAAATATCGAAAAATTCGAATAAATTGAACAAAATTACGATTTTTTTCGAAAATTGCAAACAATGTTTTTTCAAGGGATACCCCAAACCCCTCAGGATCATGTATGCTTATGTACGCAAACTGTAACGACTCGAAATTTTGGGTGAGAATCTCTGGCCATTCTAAGTTGGGGGGGGTTAACGACCTCCAATTTCTGGCCGAAAACACCAAAACACGGCCGAAAAATTCAGTTATTTTCAAAAATCGGGGAAGGGAAGCGAAGGGGTTAAATTTTTCTGGCTTTGGGCGGATGGGAGAGACGAACAACATTGTGTGTGAGAGATCCCCTCCATCCTCTGTTAAATGTATGCTTATGTGTTAACCTACCGTATACATCATACATGTAACAGAGGGGTCGGGGCATCCCCCACCCTAAGTCGGACGCCCCCCCAGGCCAGAAAATTTTTTGACCCTCCATTTTTCGGAAAAAATTGAATTTTTTGACCATTTGAAGGCGTTTTTGGCCGAAAATTGGAGGTCATTCACCCCCTTCCTCCACTGAAAATGGCCGAGACCCCCATTGAATTTCGAGCCGTTACATGTACGCTATACATATAACGGCTGAAAATTTTTGGATGGGGTTAGTCGGCTAAACACGGGAGACTAATTGACGTATTTTTCACCGAACATAACAATAAATCACATAAAAATGGCCAAAAATGCAAGTTTTTCTGCCAAAGAATGGAAAGGACAGTGAAAATCCCAGAATTTGGAAATGGGGAAAGACCGAGTTCTTTTTGGAATCCCTGAGCCCGTTACTCACTTGCCTTTTCATCCCTAAAACATTGCACAACGAACAAAAAGAACATAGTAAAAGTTTGCAGTGCTCGGCGATATTAGTAGGAAAAAATTTTTTATAATACGAGAGATATGAATATTTAATTAATTCAATAATTCAATCAATTAAATAAAATTAATTAACTAAGTTTAAATTAATTAATTAATTAAATAAAATTAACGAATATATCGATAATTACAAGTTTCATTCCTTTTAAAGACTTGCTATTTTATTTGATTTGAAATCGCTAAAAAATTAGGAAATTACATACACAGCCGGAAAATAGGTCAACAGAGTCAAAAATACATAATATGCCTAATAAAATTTTTATTTTATACATTTTGGCTGGAAAAATTACCGAAGCGAACGTCATGTTCATGCTTCATATCCAGGGTCATCAAATGATCGCCGTTTACGCAAACCATGTCCGAATTTACTAGAAAAATTTAAGCCAATCAGAATAAAATCAAAACATAATGATAAACAATATAAGATGAGATAGAAAATTATATAAAATACATATATTACAAGCAGTTTAATCAGAAGAAAATGAAATTACACAATGAAGCAAAAATTTCGATATTTTAAAATTTAAATTATGTACAATATTTCTGAAATCAATCTTTTAACACGTACAACAACGTCAAATACATACTACAGCAGTGGTCTAGTAGACCCTAGCAAAGCGTAAGCATGGGTAACGGTTAAAACCACACATTTCATACGAATTTTTTTGAAAATTGCAAATTCTGGGGGGTGAAAAAATTTATGAGGGGGGGGTAAAAACCTTTCTGGGAGCGGATTCCCCCAGATCAAGTGTGCTTACACGACGAAATTTTGTTATCAGATTCCAGTGGTATGTATAAATATTTGAATTTAGTATTCATAAAAAATTAATAAAAAACCTTTTTATTTTTTTTAAATTTGATCGATTCTATTTTTTAAAATTTGATCGATTTTAAATTTTAAAATTTTAGTTATATCTATAATCTTAATTTAATAATCAGTTTTAAATCGATTTCTTAGGATTTGTTTGAATATGATTTTAAAATTAACTATAGTCCTGTACTACTTTATCAACTATGTACCTATTCCGCTTTTTAGAGGCGATTTTACTTCAATGAAACTAAAATGTGTAGGTTTTCATATGCGAAGGAGAGCAGAAAAATTGATAATCTGCCAAAAAAATGATTAGCCGATAGATACGCTCTGTAATTTATTTATTTTTATTTTTATTCAATTTTTGGATTTTTATTTCAATTTTTTACGTCTTATCCGATTATTTTCCAGCTGCTCAAAGGCGAAAAATTCAAATAAAATTTGTGGTAAATATTTCTAAGAAAATTATGTTATCGTCTTCCAGCTCAAGTAGTAATATACAGAAATGTGAAATAAACAAGGAAGGAATGAAAAAGTTACACATAATATAGAAACCACGCGCAATTATTCAAATATTGAAGAAGACGTCATAATTTTTGGTGAAAAAAATTTGAGGGATGGGCGAAAAATTGGAAAAAAATATTTTTTTAGTTAAAAAATTATATTTAAAAAATATAATTTTTTAACGTCTAATAGATCGAATTTTCATAAACTCTTAAGCTATTTACAAATGTCCTACTAACAAAGCTGAATAACGACCAAAACCTCAGATCTGAAAAAGACGAAAAAAAATAAATGAAAAACTCATTTAAATCTAATTCGCCGCTCAGATTCAAACAGTCCAAATAAAAAAAACAAATTATAGAACTTTTTACGTTATCAAAATAAAAAACAAATAATTAAGTAAAGCATGAAAAAACTGTATTATAATATATTCTAAAATAAATACAAAATCAAAAGTAAAAATATTTTTTTTTAAAACATAGAAACATACAAAACATAAAAACATAAAAACAAAAACATAAAAACAAACTATTATATACATATTTTGTTTTTTCTAAATCTACAACAGTTTTTGCTCAAACAACATAATATTTTTCAAGACTATAATGCATAAATAAAAGTATTATTTCGCAAAGTTTTCAATTGTCAAATTCCTTATTTCATGAGCAGTGAAATTCTACGTGAAAACGTAGCAACAGAATTTGTCAAGAATTCTCGGCGAATTTCGACTATTACTTAATTGAAAGCGTTAATAACGCAATTTTTTCAACTCCCGAATGTTTAATGGGCACGTTATGTATGCTCCATCATATTTAAAAAATCCCCAAAAGAAAAAATTGCACGATATTTAGTCAGGGAGAACGATATGGCCAAGGCTGGATAAGTCGCGGACAAACATGATCTTGGAGGGGGCGGGGATTTAGGGGGGGGGGGTTTCAAGCCCCCCAGATGTTTTTCATCGCCCGGAATTGGCTATTTTTTTCGAAAGTCCCCAAAAACTTTCCAAAAAATTTGTAGAAAAGATGCGTTCTAAAGCGTTTTAGCTATCTAATTGCTCAAAAGTGCAGAATTTTCGGCGCTTCGCGCCATTATGCTCATGTTTTGACTATATTTTGTTCAATTTGTTCCGACTTTTTCGATTTGTTTCCGTTATTTTTCATGTTTTTATGCCCTAGAATGATAGAGCATCATTAGAAACGGTTAAAAAAGATGGTTTGACGCGTACCAACCAGTTTTGGACCCAAAAAGGCACTTTATGATTTCAACCCCCTCCCCAGAATTTCCATGCTGAGCATGTAATGGTCGCGGATCGCCTTCCGTTCTTCGACCGCCTAGTTTTCTCAACTCGACGCCGTTTGACTTTTTCTCCGGCGTTTTTATTCAAATTCGAGAGGTATGCAACAAAATGCACCTTTCGAAAATTCAGAAATTAAAAAAAAATTGCATTACAAACTTTTTAAATTATGGTAAAAATAAAAATGCGCGAGAAAGTTTTGTCCAATTTTGCGAGCGTAAAGTGGTATAAAGGAAAAAGTAGAAAAAAATATAAAAAATTGTAAAGACGCCGATGGTGCCAAACTTCGCACAATAAAAAACTTTCATGTTTTGTTTATAACCGTGTCAAATTTTATGCCGTTTGAATAGAAACTGTTGTAGCTGTGGATAAACAAAATGTGTAAAAGATAAGCAGGTAATAATAAAATAAAAATAAAATAAAAAACTTTAAAAAACGAGGTAAAAAATAAAATAAATAAAAAAAATAGATAAAAAAACAATGAAACTTCATTCAATTATCATAGGTAACGTACTCTGGCCGTCCGGAGACGTTTTTGGAAATTTCAGACTGCCACCACTGCTGCAAGGGCTTCCATTCAAAAAATGAGGTCGTTCATTGCAAATACTGCCGGGATTTTCCTGAGACGAAATTTGCATATATTTTTATTTATATATTTTTATTTTGAAATATATAATATACTTCAAATTTTTATATATTTTTATTTCACCCATTATTATTATTTTTGCATGTATTTTTATTTATAGATTTTTATTTTAAAATATAGAATATATTTTATATTTTTATATATTTTTATTTCACCCATTATTATTATTTTTGCATATATTTTTATTTATATATTTTTATTTTAAAACATATAATATACTTCATATTTTTATATATTTTTATTTCACCCATTATTATTATTTTTGCATATATTTTTATTTATAGATTTTTATTTCAAAAACATATAATATACTTACATATTTTTATATATTTTTATTTCACCCATTATTATTATTTTTGCATATATTTTTATTTATAGATTTTTATTCTCGAAATATATAATATATTTCATATTTTTTATATATTTTTATTTCACCCATTATTATTATTTTTGCATATATTTTTATTTATATATTTTTATTTCAAAATATATAATATATTTTATATTTTTATATATTTTTATTTCACCCATTATTATTATTTTGATTTTATATTTATTTTAATTATTTTATTCGTATATTTCGAAAATATCAACGAACGATCACAATGTCGAGAAAAAGGTAATAAATTATTGTAGCTTTGGTTGAGGAAAATTGAGTAATGCGTAAAGAACGCACCAATTCTTTGTCAAAACACGATTCGCATTACTCCGTGTAAATACGAAAGCCGAAAATTAAAAAAAACTAAGAATCCCTCAATTTTATTAGTTGGCGATATCGATACAATTTGCAAAAATTAGGCTATTTATTAATCGTTTTACAAAAAAAACCGAGCACAGAGACCGACGGGAGTAGGCCACTCGAAATGGAAACATTTTCGGCGGAAAATTAGGCGAGGTTAAGGCGAAAAATGCACACAAACCGAAAAGTTTCTTAAAGAGTGCTCGAAATTGACAATAAGCTCTGAATTAACATAGTCCTTACGCCATTTTAGCATTCATACAAGTTTTTAGCTTAATTTTGGACTTAAAAAGTACACTAGCATACTCCTAAGGCATTATCCACATTCACCTGAGCGTAATGAATAGCTAAATTTTCGCTTGTAAGCCCAGGCACGTAGCTGGCCGTCCTATACTTTGGGGGACCAACGCCAATTTTGGGGGGACTAAGGCCAAAAAGGCCAAAAATAGCACAAAATAACGTTAAAAAGTTCTATTTTTCCGATTTTTCCGAATTTTGGGGGTCCGAACCCCCCATTCCCCCAGAGATACGTGCCTGTGTAAGCCCTGATTTCAATTTTTGTTTTAATTAGACTTTACACTATGTAATCACATTTTACGACACTGCACATAGGGGTGAGGGGGTATTACTCCTCCCCGTGAAGAGTCGAGGCAGAAACGTACCGTACGGCGATTTTGAGCCGACCAAACATTTTTTTGTATACTTTTTGAGGACACAGGCAGTAATAATGTCAAGACTGCGCTGGATTCATATTTTCATTTACTTAATTTTTTTGATCAAAACGAGTCCAAAAGTGCGTCAATTTCTCGCTAAATTTATCATTTTTCTACATTTTTTAGTGTTTAAAGCGATATTACGACGAAAAAGCGTTTTATAGGCTATTTTGACCATTTTCGTGATTTCAATAGAAAAAAAATCGTGAACATTAAATTTACTGGTTTGAATATTCTGTATTTTACCCCCCCCCATTTGACGGCCTTGACCTCGCGCACCTATGCATTATATTAAACTAAATAAATTCTGATGCTGCTCCTACGATTACTGTAGCGAAATTCGAATCCAAATCGTCCATAAATCGCCGTCGCTTGCGAGCCGCTCGTCCGTCGAGCAACAACGCCGCCGCCGACGAAGACGACGTCAAAAGCGGCGTCATCAAATCGACGGTAATCGTCGCCGCCGACGCTTGGCGTCTTTTCAGCGGCAATCTCGACGACGACGCGTCGACGTCGTCGTCGCCGTCCGAGCCGCCGGCGTTCGACGCCAACGACGCGCCGCCATATTGAACGTCCGAGCTGACCAACGGCGGCACGTCGCTGCAGCGACGTCGGCACGCCGCGCCCGACGTCGTCAGGTTTTCCGCTTCGGCGACGACGTCGCCGACGCCGCCGTCGCTGACGTCATCGCCGTCGTCGTCGCAGTCGCCATCCGACCGTCGCTCGAGTTTTGTACAACGCTGCTCGGCCAATAACTTGGGCAACAGCTGATCGACGCCGACGACGGGGCGGCGAGCGGCGGCGACGGCGCTGCCGCCACCGCCGTTTCGCAGTAGAGAGGCGGCGAGCGACGTCGCCGCTGGCGTTAAGCAACCGTTGTGATAAAATCTGAAAGTCGATACTGCAATAATTTTTAAAAGGAGAAAGTAAGCAAGCAAACACGTAAGGGCTAGAAATTTTGAGCTGGGGTCTATGGCCATTTTTAGGGGCTGGGACTGATAATCTCCAATTTTTGGCTAAAAATGGCAAAAGAAGCACCTAAAAATGTCAAAACAAAAACCGCTGAGGGGGGACAAAATTTTTCTGACTTTAAGGGGATATGGGGACGACCAAATTTGGGGGATCCCCCAAAACCCCTTCCACTTGTTACATGTACGAAAGTAAGGCTGATTAAGTACATATTGAATATCATTGCGATGACCAACCTAGCTGGAGTAGACTATTATCCTAATGAAATTCGTGATTTCTTGAAATTTGCTAGATAAAACGGACATTATCCGGTCCCCATGATTGCTGCTTATCCCCACAAATATCAGGTTATTTAAAAAACCTTGAAATACCCTAAAAACAAAAACTCTAAAAACGCAAAACAAGACATTGCTCCATTCCAAATAGCCAACTTTAACTCCGTTTCATTTTGCGCGGAATATCCATCCAAGACCTCACTTTTAGCATAGAGATTACCATAATATTCGATTTGTTTATTTATTCAATTTATTTTTTTTGAAATAGTTACCCAATTTTAATTAATTTTTCATAAATAAGTGGATAAAAAACAAAAATATAACTTTATATAATATTAATCTATCAGTGTACTTGTGAAGAGGTAGCAAGGCGGCCGAACAGCCGTTCTGCGGCAAACGTTCCAACGTCATCGCCGCCGCGTCGGCGGCGGCCTGACGTAGCGAAGCGGAAGCGTTTTCGCAGTCGTCGTCGCGACGCTCAACCGTAAATGCGCTCGACGCGTCGTCTAATTGATGGGCGTTCGCGTGGTTGAACGTCCTGGACGGCGCGGTCGCGTCAGCGACGGCGGCGGAAGCGACGCCGCCGTTGCCATCGGCCGACGCGATGACGTCAGAGAGTCTGGCGGCGGCGTCGGGGACGTCGCCGCCCACGTTTAATTGACCGTCAGCCTCACTGTTATCGTCGACGTCGTCTTCGTCGTCAATGACGTCACAGCTGTTGGCGGCGTCGTCGCTGTCGTCGGCGACCACATCGTTGTTTGCTGGCGTCGGACAGTGCTGTTGCGCAGCGGCGACGCTGTCGATCGGAGGCGTCAAATCGGCGACAGACGTAAAGCCCTGTTGTTAACTAACGCATAACGGATGTCGACCGTATAAATGCATTGGAATTCTGGGGGAAGGCGGGGTGAAACTAGAATGTTTCCAAACGTGCTTTTTGGGCTAAAATGGCTGATATGCGTCTAAGCTATTTAAGCCGTTTTCGATAAATCCAAGTCGAATTAGGCTTCTGGCAGACAAACAGCGCAAATTACTCATTCAATATAAGACACACATGGACATGGGGGATTCCTCATTGAAAGTAGGTCGTCCCCCATCCCCCAAAGCCAGAAAATTTTCGACCACATTCCACGATTTTTGGAAAAAAACTAATTTTTTGGCCGTTTTAAGGTGTTTTTTGGCTGTTTTTAGTCAAAAATTGGAGGTCATTCACCTCCCCCTTTAAATGGCCGAGGGCCCTCGCCCAAATTTCCGAGCCGTTACGTATTGACTAGAATACTTTGAAAAACTCTTAAACTCGGTGCTAGTTATTCATCAAGGTAAATAACACTGCAATTAGCGCGAAACGCTTGACAATTTTGACGTTTTTGCACTTCAAACTAAACTTTTATTGTTATGAAAATGTACAAAACTGATAATTACTCAGCAGAAATTTCAAGAAATTTTAGACATTTTACCGTCTTTGTCTCCCCGAAATCTTAATCCATACAAAAAATATGCCAAAAACGGACGACCTTAACTATCCACACGTTAGGGCAAATATACATGTCCTATAATTATTACAAAAAATGTAGCTGAAGCAGTTCTTTAATAACGGAGAACAAGCATCATTAACATAATAAAAATTTCCTTTGAGAAAAATGGACATGTTGAAGAGCCGACAGCCCACTTTAGCTCGATGAAAAACATCGAAAAGTGCCGTTTTGCGTTCCTGTGCTTTTTTCTAGCCCTTTCTGCCATTAGCAAATTCATTTTCGGAACCCCCAAAACTTTGGCCGTGATGTATGACTGGCGTAGCTTCTTATTTCATTGAAGAAACATCTACAGAATCTCCAAAATAGGACATGAAGCCGGCTTGTGCTTTGATGAAAATCGCTTACAGATTTTTCCGTCGCTATAGAAAGCTCTCACTCTTATCGAAAGAGGCTCAAAAATTAAACAGACGATTAACCAGACAGATCATCATTTAAACATGAATAATCTGGGAAAGAAATGCGAGTCATATTCAACAAGTTCTCCAACAAATAAAATATGTCTTATTATTTTCTAAAAATTGGAGAAAAGTTATTCATGAATGAAAACCATGAAAATAGATAATTTTTAGTTGATTAGCTAAGAAAATATAGAAATCTGCTGTAGGAACATCATAAGCAGGCTTCAGTTGAGTGAAAAAGGGTACCTACTGATTCAGTTATCTGATCAGGGTTATTATAAGCTTGGGGTCATATAAATCTTTCGGACTTTTTTGCGGACATGCTTGATAGCGTATGGTCGATGCATTTCACACTGCAATTTCGTTTTATTTATGACTTTAACGTTTTAATACGCGCGGTTTCGGTTCAAACTGATAACCAAACGCGTTCCGAGCAGAAATGCATAGCTCGGAAATTCTAGATGTAAAACCATAAAATTGTTTTATGGTAATGTCTTTTTTAAACGGCTGATACGCGTCAAAAACGTCATTTTTTGGCGTTTCTAACGATGCTCCATCTTTCTAGAACACCAGATAGCTGAACCGTTTAAAAAATTACTTATTCTACGAATTTTTGAAAAGTCGCAACTTCTTGAGGACTGTAAAAAAAATTTCCGGGAGAAAGATTTCCGAGGAGAGAGATAAAACCCCAGGATCATTTATAGTTTCGAATTTGTTTTACATATGGCTCGCTTACTTTAAACGCAAAACAAAATAAAAATTGACGTATTTTGCATTCTCCGGTTTGACTTACGACATGCTGATTACGGATCCGCATTTAGCAACACGAGAAAGTCATTTATCAATGCAATACGTCACAGAAAACAAAATTTGGAAAACAGAATCAAAAATAAAGAAGCTTATTGCCAAAAGTAAAATGTGTTGACTTGAAAAATAGAAACAAAATCTTTTTTTGGTACATTTCTTTTATAGATTTTCGCGAGAGAAAAATCCAGTTCCGCCGCAATACGCGCGACAAATAAAGCTAAATGTTATTTCGCTACTACTCAAGTTTGGTTGATGTCCGCCGTTCCACTTCTGCGCTTTTACCGTCAAATATTTTTAAGTACTAAATGCATCTAACGCCCTAACGACTTCATGTTTGAGAAGGTCCAAAAATATTGCCAAAAAAGTAGCCAAAAAACCGCATACTCTTTATTAAGTGCGCTAAAAGTCTTTCTACGCACGCGTCGTCCGTCATTTTATTTCCGAAGTATTTACGAGACGAAAAATAATTGCCGCGCATTACGTAAAGCAAAATAGAATGTTCGGTGAAAGTGAATTCCGTGCCTTTTGCGGACACATGTAATAATAATTTGGCGGTGAGCGCATTGGTTTTCGATATTTTAATTTGGTTTAAGTTGAATGAGCAAGCAAAACGTATGAGTTAAGACGGCGAAAACATTTTTGAAATTCAAAAAGTGTACTTTATTACCCATCATCGAAAAATTAGTGTCCCGCGTTAACAGATAAACACGTTCTCTAAAGCATGAACAACAAACTAACGACAAAGAATAGCTACCTCGTCGTTATTTTTTACCTCAGCAGAGGCATTTTGTACATTGTACATTAGAAGCATTGTAAACGGAAAAGAAAAACGACATTAAGCAAACGTTGAGTTTATTACAAATTTGATCAGCCACTCAGAAAATGCGTTCTATTTCGCATTTAGTGCGTCGAACGTAAGAGCTTTCTGTTAGTTTTATCACTGAAATCTTAAATGTAATATAAACTTAATATTAAATTTCGGTCCAGACCGGCCGACTGAATAATTATTATTGAGAAAAGTTTATTGGGTGCAAGAATCCCGGAATCTGAAGGTTATAAATACATGCACCGAATGGTGCCCAAATTTTACGGTTCATAAATTAAAGCGCATAGTCACTCCTTAGTATGATCTCAAACCATACTCGCATACATGTAACGGCTCGAAATTTTTGGGAGGTCCCGGCTATTTTAGGGGGGGGGTAAATGACCTCCAATGTTTGGCCAGAAACCGTCAAAAAACGCACTACAAGACGGACTAAAAAGAATTCAATTTTTTCGAAAATCGGGGAGGGCGGAGAGACAAAGATTTTCTGGCTTTGGAGGGGATGGGTGGACGTCCGACTTTGGGTAAGGGATCCCCCAATCCCCCTGTTACATGTATGCATACCCGTAACAATAGGGGTTCGGGGGATCATACAAGCCATCCAAATCGGTCGTCTTCTCTCCAACCCCATCCCTAGATTGAGATTTTCCACTCGATTTTTTGGCAAAAACTTGCGTTTTTAGGCCATTTTCAAGCGCTTTTTGTCATTTCGGCCAAAACGTTGAGGCCATCCGGCCGACTATTTCCCCCTAAATTTCAAGCGCTTAGTTGTCCGCCTCAAACTCACGGGTTTGACCCACCTGTTGTCCACTTTGGAAATTCGGCAGCAATCCCGCGACCGAAACGAACGAGCTGCAATCGGCGCACGTGCACCTAGCGATGCAAAGCACGTGCATCAGTTGCGCCACTTGATGAGTCAAGAAAGTCAATTGACGACGCACCACGGCGGCATCGGCAGCGGCGTTATGACGCGGTAGCGGCGGCGACGTCGTCGTCAATGGCGCCGTCGGCGGTTCGCTAACAGCGAAGGCGGTTCGAATGACAGTCGGCGTCGCCGTCGCGTCTGTCGGATCGTTTGCGCGATCGAAGTTTTGCGTTGCGATTACGTCATCCGCATTACGCGGCGCCGAATTTTGTGTAAACCGCGAGGCGCGTTCTTCGCCGTCGTCGGCATCGAGTGTAAATAGCGGCGAACAACGATTAAAATCAAGCGACTCGGATTCGACTTCGAGAGTGACTGCTACGGCGCTTTCACTCGTTGAACTTATCGAATTATCTTTTAGATCCGCCGTCGTTTTCGTTAAATCGAGACGATTTGACGTCGACGCGTCATAAGACGAGAGCATTCGACGATCAATGACGTCATCGGACGACTGCAATTCGCGCGCTTCAGACGCTTCGATCGCCATCGTTACGACGTCGCACGACTCGACGGAAGACGACGACGATTGGTCGACGGCGGCGGCGACCGCCGACGAATCAGCGGCGGACATCACCGATATATGGTCGATTTGGGAGAACCAGTAGGAAAAGTGTTGAAACGAGTCTATTTCATTTATAGCGAAGAGCTTCAACAAGCGATAAGCCGGGCGAATAACGAGCAGGAATTGCGCAGTGAAGTTTATAAATGCTTAAAAGGCGTTTGACGCCGACAGTATAGCGACTAGAGAGTGACGCAACGGGGAGTCGTCGGCACGAATGGGCGTCGAAGAAATTTTTACGCGACCGGCAGCAACAGTAATCGTCGACAGTAATACAAGGCCGGGCCCAGATATACGTGTCTCTAGATGACATGTGATATACGACTCTGGAAATAAAATCGCGGAAAAAGTAAATAAAACGTAGAAAGACGAGTTCTGCATACTCTGAGCTACACACATCGGCAAGCTCTAAAGTCGAGTGCAATAAAGCTGCACAAGGAAGTTGAAGCCGAGTCGTTGGAGTCGAAATGGGGAAAAATTTCTGATTCTGCGCTCGACGGGCACGCAACAATCGAGTCGAGTGGGTATTAATTCGTAGGCGCAAGTTACCGGACAAAAAGGGAACAGTTAAGAATCAGAATCGGAATTGTGTGGGTGGACCATTTTGTCGGAAAATGCAGTTACCTAAGAGAATTATTCGAAAAAATCGTAGATTTCCTAAATTCGGAACGAGCAACGCATAGTTAGGAAATTTTGGCCAGTTTTCACACACTCGCCAAATAAAGCTGTTTTATTGCAAGATTTTTGACCATTTTCAAACAAATATCTATCCATCACTCATTAAACACAATGTCTCAAAAATACTTTTCTCACGAATCGCAGTGACATGTAGGTATAATGCAAACGTTTTTGCGGGATTGGAAACACCCAATCCAAAACCCCTTTCCCCGAGATAAGTTAAGGAAGTTACAATGTTAAGCTATTACTAGATGATAAATTTACGGTTTTAGGCTGCTTTAATCACTGTCCACATTAACTATTCGACGAATAAATCGCGCAAGTAATGCAGAAATTCTAAATAGCAGCATAGATGCACAAGATCATGGCGGTCCAGGGAAGAGTAAAATCCGTGATTTACATAACAGCATTTGTTTATTAGGTAAATTAGATCGAAATTGTTTGAAAATACACTATTTTGAGACGAAATCGCCCGACAGTGCCTACTTAACTTTCGGACCCTTCAGCTGGAGGTGGCCCTTACACCCCTCCCTATGTGCATCTATCGCTTGGCAGGTGGGAAATATTTCTTACAAATTAAGTAACACCTAACGTAAGAGATTCATCGATGATCCTATAAAGCCCTATTAAAAAAGTGGTGTTTCCCGCGAATTAAGCACAAAGAGGTACTTGCGCGCAGTAATTCATGAAACAGTAAGTGCAGCGAATGTAACATTTGGCATAGTGGGCGGCAGCCCTCACTAAACAAACGTGGTTGATGAGCAAAAATGCAACTTTTCTTCCAACGCCCAGCAACGAAGAATAGTTAGTTATTAATGACATTAGCTGATATTACGAATAGCTAGCCTGAAAAAAGCGGAAAATTAGGAATTTCAACAGATTAAACGTTGTGGCTGAGGCAAAGATATTTTCAATGAAATTGTAGACATTTTATAATAACCTATTTTGTCCATCTGAAGAAAACTTCAAAATCATGTTTTGAATAGCCAGTATAAGTTAATCTCAGTAGTCCGCGTTTGTCATTATTCGGAACTATCTTTTGTTGAAAACGCCACAAGTTAAACATGGGAACAATAAAAAAACATTAAAATTTTCGAACGCTCCGAATCGTACTATCAACTAGGCAGATATGGGCAATAATAAATCATATCAATAACAATGTTTTCCAGGATTTCGTCGAACCGGAAGTAAACGCGCGAGATTAATCTGTTAGGGTAATATTAGCTCAGAACAGTACAAGTGGGTAAATATTACGTGACGTGTGCAATTGAAGCTTGCAAAGGAAGTGTAATTATAGTAGTACAAAGGAAAACACGAAAACTCAAAGCAAAACGTCATAGGATTGGACGAGGCGGAAACGATTACGTAAAAATTCGAAGCTATGAAATTATACAAGTAAAAAAAACATGGAAGTAGATACAGCCACAATACTGGAAGAACTCAGAGCAATAAGACATGCGTACCTAATGTTATTGACTTATTTAAGTTTTGCATGAGGCGTGGCATTTGTTATATTTTATTTTGTTTTGTCTACACCTTAAAGTGTTCGGCAGCTTAAAGTGTCTGGCCGGACACTTTAATGTAGGTACCTTAAACTGTCCGGCTTTACCTTAAAGTGTTCGGGCTACATTAGAGTCCATAAATACATAGAAGACGTTTATAACACGATTGAATGAGGATGGCACGAGAACATCGAGACATGGAATGGACAAATCCCCAGAAGACCTGAAGAGTTGAGATCTTGAATATGTTACATTTTTTATGCAAATTTTGATGCCAATTTATAAAACTTGATGACAAACGTCAGAATACTTCGTTGTTTCATCTTGTATTAATTAAAGGTAAAAAGGTAACTAACTTAGGGTTCAGTTAATGAATTAAGAGTTAATTAATGGAAAAAATTACTAACTGGTTAATTAATCAATTAAGAATCAATCGACTGATTTTGATTTTTAATTAAGAGTGTAATTCCGAGTTAATTAATCAGTCCATTATGATTACTTCATTAATTAAAATTAAATAATTTGGAGTTTACTTAACTTAGAATTTAGTTACATAATTACTATATTTACTCTGATCAATTTATTACAGGGTTAATTAATTACTAAGAATAATTTATCAAGTTCAATCAATTAACAATTATTTCATTTTGATTATGTACAAGTTTAATCATAAGGTAATTACTTGACTAAGATTGAATCATTAACGGGAGGAAAATGGATTTGAGCATTTCTATAATCGATTCGATTGCCATTTCGTTAAACGACGTCACTGACGTTGCAAACATAATTGTATTTTCCATTTCAATTTTCAGTTTATCAAAATTCATGAGAATGACAAAAATGGTCAAGCATAACATGGCCAACAGACTTGATAGTAAGGCAACGTGCACGAGTTACATACTATCCATAAGCGATGTGCGTGGGCGTATTATGCATATAAATATAAACGCAGTAGCCGGAAACTTTAAGACAGACCCGGACACTTTAAGGTACCTCAAAGTGTCCGGCCGGTGTCGCACCTTAAAGTGTCCGTGCCTTGAAGTGACCGGCCGGACACTGGACGCTTTAAGGCACCTTAAAGTGTCCGGCGCTACCTTAAAGTGTCCGGGTTACGCTGAGTATACGTACGCATATACGCCCACGCATATCACTCGCTGTACGATTAGGTAAGTAGGCATGTACATATACGTACGTTATACTATGTATTGAGGTACACTTATATAAGCAAGCCGATACATTACGAAGAATTCGTTGCATCGTCAAGTCAGTGGCGTCGTTTAGCGAACTTGGAGATAAAATCGATTATAAAAATAATTTTCGTGAGGAACAATCGACGATATTTACGAATTTCAGTCATGAATATTGTGAATTTTATCGATATTTTATTAAGTCAATTTATTTCATACATGTAACAAAGGGTTGGAGAAGATTCCCATAACCAAAGTCTTAAATATAAAAATATAAATATAAATAAACATTAATTGTTTATTTCCTCTCCCCGACTTTGTGCAAAAACTTGCGATTTCTAGCCACTTTAGGTGCATTCTTTCAATTTATGAATTAAAATCGAAGTTCGCGCACTCCCTAACCTAATGGTCGACGAACCCCCACCCAACACTTTGGGCTATTAAATACCTGCTACTTTACATGGGCAGTGGACAAATTGTGGCAGTCAGATGGAGCATAACTGTAAAAGACGCTAAATTATTCAATTCTACGGATCTACCAATTTTGAGAGAGACTTTAGATTTTGGGGCTCCAAGCCCTATCCTTTTACGTCTTCGTATGATGCCCACTCTATCCCAATGTTTAAATAAATTTTTTCTCGCTTTTAAACACGTCATTGTCGCCCGGACACTTTAAGATACCTTAAAGTGTCCGGCCGGACACTTTAAGGTGCCGGACACTTTAAGGTATGACACCGGCAGGCACGTAGCTGGCCGTCTTATTTTGGGAGGACCAACATCAATGTTGGGGGGTCCGGGATCCAAAAAGGCCAAAAATAGCACAAAATAACGTTTAAAAAGTTCCATTTTTCCGGTTTTTTCTGAATTTTTGGGGGGTCCGGCCCCTCCATTCCCCCCAGAGCTACGTGCCTGCCGGCCGGACACATTAAGTTACCTTAAAGTGTCCGTCTGGACACTTTAAGGTACGACAGCGGCACCAAGATTTAGCTTGTTTACTTATGACAGAGTCTATTAAAGACATAGTTACGCATATTATGGTGAGAGAGCCGAACTACAAATCTGAGGTTCCTGAGCTCGAATCTGACTGACTCCAACCAATTCATTTAAAACAAAGTCAAAAACGGTGGAAGTCTTCTAAGAAGGATCCGAGAAACATAGGATAAATCGACTTCAACACTCGCCCTGCCTGCACACTGAACGTTCTACTTTGCAAGATTTAGCAAGGGTTGGCGACATAAATGCACAAGGTAAGGTAAGGTAAGGCACGAAATGGTAAAATCGACATTTTGGGCTCAGGAAGGAGAACAGCAATTCAGAATTTTTAGTAGAGTAAATTGAGTTTAATACAGTAAGTACCTAGCTTTTGAATCCTTCAGCGGCGCTACTCCGTCATACCCCTCCCTAAGTGCATGTATCGTTGGCGACCATATTTGCACGTAGGAGGTTGGAGATCTAGACCATAAATGTACAGCATGGGAATTCTGAGGGGAGGGGGGTCAAGCCCAAAAAATTTTTTAAATGTGCCTTTTTGTGCTAAAAATGATAAGAGCGCGTCAAAAACACCGTTTTTGATGTTTTGAACAATGCTCATTCATTCTAGAACATAAAAACATAAACAAAATTCGAACAAATTTTAAAAAATCGAGTATATTGAACAAAATATAGTTTAAAAATGTATGTATGGCGCGAAGCGCCCAAAATTTGAGACTTTTGAGCAAGTAGATAGCCAAAAACCCTTTAGAAAAACACCTTTTCTACGAATTTTTGGAAACTTTTTGAAAAATCGGCAATTCTAAGGAGGTGGGTAGCGGCCATTTTTGCGGGGGTCAGTGGCCATTCTGGAGATTCAAACCCCCAACGGCATGTATGGTCTAGACCCCAGAAGGGAGAAATAGACAATTTTCTTCTAAAAAATAAACTCTCCCGGATCCGGGGGACCAGATGAATCCTGAAGCGGTCAATCAGCAAATAGTGGTACGCGTCAAAAACTTCGTTTTTCGGCGTTTCTGGCAATCTTAGAAAAATAAAACCGAATAAATAATAAAATTGATAGTCAAAATTTTAGCATGTGGTGTGTAATTAATGTAATTTGTCTTCGAATTTCATTCCAAAAATCCAAAATGGCATTTTGTTGTGCTTCCCTTTTCAACCACTGTTCCAATAGATGTGCGGGTAACAAGTTTTGGGAATTGTCATGCATTCGCCGCAACATGATGCATTTTACCTATACCCTAAAAGATTCAATTTTTTTGTAGGTGTCACGCATTTTCTGCAATATGGTGGATTTTAGCTGACTCCAAAGGGTAAATAGCAATTATCAAGAAGTGTGAGTTTCGCCCATTTCCTTATACTCAGTTTTCTTAAGTACCTCCTCCTAATACGTCAAGATATTTAGACATTACTTTTTCATTCATAAGACAATAAAATCGAGAAGTTAATGAAGTAACAAGCAGTGTAATGCGTAGACAATCCTATCAATAAAATCATAAATAGTAAAATAAAGATAAGAATTGAATAAACCGCTCCAACAGAGTACCTAACTATTTTCGGTTTGATTACGACGAAGATTTTCCGCTTCATTCAGCCATTCAGAATGCAGTACTTTTTTCAATATTCAATCAAACGAAAAATTCTGTATTTCTAGCTTGAAAATTTTTTAAATTATCGATTTGCTTGAGATAAGCATAAAGGAAATGACTGAATAACGTCCATAAGGAATCAGAGGTCGAGACTCGGGGCCAAACATGGGCAGCAGCCAAATTCTGTGGTATGATAGCTTAAATTCCCGAAAATAATTTCCACAAATTCAATTCTAAGGGTTTATCGATTTTGGGGGTCCAGAAAGAGCCTCACGCCCATACGTGGTCGAGACAATAAGCCGTTCCGTTTCATAAGCAAACTAAATACTCGTTCGAAAGATACACAGCAGATGCTATTGCACAAGACCCGAGAACAAGCATTACAGTCTACTATACAAAATAAAGGTAGGTATGCATTTAACTGGGTAAGTTTCGCATCAGCTAACAAACCCATGGGCATTTTTTGTGTCAACTAATAGAGCAAGTAAAGAAAAAGCGTACAAAATGTAGCTCACCTGACTATAACCTGTAAAGGATAGGAAAAATACTACCGCTTCGTTTGAGAAATGTGATCCCAAGCAAGCAGACAAATTTATGAGAATAAACAGTGGGTAGCAGAACAGTGTAAACGAATCCTAGAGACGCACTATGAAATATCTACGGTAAAAATTAGCTAAACGGGGAGGCCACTTCAAGACACAGATATCATTAATCAATTTGATGATTAATTCAAAAATATTTGGATAATTAATTCGACTAAACGTGAAATCATCACATCCGAAGCTAGGCGTTTTCAACTTGGATTATCTGTAGCGACAATAAGAAAAGTTAAACGAAAGAATAAGCAAAAATAATTTGTAGACAAGAATTGAGCTACGCCCATGTATCAAAAAATCAATGTAAAGCAAAAATAAGTGATGATAAAACTTTTGCTAATGATGATGTTTTAATTTGAAGTTCTTAAATAGCCATTGTTGGCTTAAATTTGTTTAATCTTATTCATTTTTTATTTGTATGTTTTTACCGTTTAGATGAAGCATCGTCAGAAACGCCTAAAAACGATGTTTCGGACGTGTATTCAGTATTGTTTTGTACAAGGTCCCTACATGTACAGAGATGGTCCCCAAAAGTCTTTGTAAATTTTGTACACACAAATTTTCGGGTATCTACTATAATATGGTACAGTAGCGTTCTCAGTGTGATAAAATATGGTTTTCCGACCTTTGGTAGTGAATATATTTCAGCCAGTTTCAGGGTTTCTGACTATAAAAAATACTAAAAATTGTTCTCAAAACGGCGCGAAGCGCCGACAAATTTGGTATTTTTGCTTTAAATATGCAATATCTGCCATTATAAAGAAAAGCCTGTCCATCGTTTTTGAACCCAAAAAGGGACTTGGAAAATTTTTTTGTTTCATTCCTTCAGAATTCCCATGCTATGAATATGCTGAGGAGAGAATCCTACAAGAAATTTCAACTAGGTTAGGATCAACCTCTAGAAACACTTGATGTGAGTCCAAACAATCCACCTTCTATCATTCGGGTTTATGGTTAAGACGGTAATTTTACAAGTAAAATGTACTAAGGGAGAACTTAAAGTTTTAAATGCAAAAATTTTTCCAAATCAACAGACCTAGCCGATCAATATGCAAAATTTAAATGTTATCTCCAAACCTAGTCTACACCTTAAACTATAAACACGACTGCCAGATCTGATAATCAAACTGAATTTGTGCACGATAAAGCTATGACAATTATATAGGATATAAAGTGAATAATGCAAATCATTTGATAATTAATGCAATCTAGCCACTTCAAACACATGTGACATAAAGCATGAAACAAGGTAAGAAATTATGCGCGAGATGAATGAGCTTATTTGAAAGCTTATTTCTAACACAACCTGACTTTCGTTTGACTCACAAATTTCTAAGATCTATAAGACAGTGAAATATAGCGAATTTAAAGCAGTCTGATAACATATCATTTGTAAGTGATACTTGAGGCGCACTAATGCATCAAAATATATTTATTACTGCTTCGCTAATCAGTCGGAAAAAATAACCAACTAAATACAACGCTCAAAATCACCCAAGCCTAAGCTCATGAAAAAAGCAGGTTACTTAGAATTGCTAAGAAATTTTTGACTGATAAGCTAATGAAAAAACGGGTTAGTTATCTGCTTATAAATAACTGTCCAGAAATTCTCAAACAGCTTCTTACATTTAAAAAAATAACATGCTAATTCACGCTTTAAAAAAACAAGTCTCTCGAAATAGACTGTAGTTGTAGACTAGGCAAGTTTTTTATATATTTTTGACTGTTCATGTCACTGTTTTTTTTTTGTACGAGACAAAGATTTTGAGGCTCGTACAAAGATTTTCGGAGCCATCTTTGTACAATGTACAAAGACTTTTTGGGGCAAGGTAATAGTAATTTTAACGTTTTTTGGAGTATTTTTTAGCAAAATTTCTAAAAATTTTCGGCGCTTCGCGCCGAGTATCATAATTACAATCTATTTAGCTCCAGGCGCGGGCATTAAACACTCCAAAATCTATCTGTAAGCATCTTTGTACAGATTGAAGCATCTTTTACATCTATTTCCACTGTTTTATAAAGATTTTATGCAGAAAAAAGAACTATTAAACAACTTTGCACTGTTTTCTGCCGTTTGAAGATAAAATTGACTCTTTTATCTTTGCGTTGCATTAAATTCATAAGCAAATTGGTGTCTATTATGAGATTCAGTCAGCACATTGCAACCGCTTATTATTTATAATTGTGTAACACAAGTCATTTTAACTTGCTGAGTCGAATTTTATGTGTAATTTCAACCTAAGTCTCATGAAAATTTTGGCGTTTCGGGCCGAACTAATATAACCAGCTGAATTTAGGACAAAGTTACACCTTTTGCGAAGCGTGCGGGTCACGGATAACAATCTAGTAGTATATAAAAATGTGTACATTCAATTGCATATCTATACGTTATATGTACAAAAAAATTTTCGCTCGTACAAAGACTTTTCCGGGGATCTTTGTACATGTACAAAGAGGCTCGTACAAAAAAAAAACAGTGGTTCATGTTTTATTTAGTAAATATATCATGAAAATGAATGGCCGACTCGTAATGAAGCTGAAAGTTGTGTATTTTCTAATTCAGCTGCAGAGCAAATGCCAATTTTACCGGGCCAACAATATTTTAGTCTCTCTTTAACCTTCCAATTTAGTGTAAAAAGATACTTTATATTCGAAAATAACATAATTTAAACCATACAAGAGCATGGGGGTGAGAGCACAATTTAATATGGACCTTGAAATATTACGCATCGTTACCTTTTGTTAAAAGTGATCTTAGATTTCCCAAATATACTACCACTGTAACACGTTCCTCACCCTAACTGATTTAATTCAATCCTTGCATTCTTGACTCATTAGGAAGCAAAGGCGCAGAAAGAAGACGACAGTAAGTTTTGCGAAAGACTAAAGTGACTGACGGCAACTACACATGCACATCATGACCGATGCTTTCTTTCTGGACGATAAAAACAAGATTTTCAAAAAAAATGTAATAAAATCCGACGAAATAAAGAGAAATGATGAAAAAAATAAAAGATCGCTAAAAACGCTTAAAACTACGATGTTTTCAGGAAAATAAAAATTTCTGGATACAGGGGAGGTGAAAATTTTTCTTGCGAGATGAAGGACTTATTGCGGGGTGTAAAACCCCAAAATCACATATGCTGGCAAGTAACAAATATATAAATCGACTTTATAAACGATTTAAATTGAAGTACTGTCAGCAATTCTGCTGCGCATAACAGCCATACATGTAACGACCACACGTGGGCATAGGGGGTATGCCCCCTCCCACTTACAAGGCCGAATACCCCTTGGCAATTTTTTGATGCCAATGGATAGTGCTCGATAAGAAACGTTGAAAGATGGTGTCTTTCCGCCACGCCAACCTGTGAAAAATCATGCATCCCCAAATTTTGGTGCTGCCCACCTATGGTAACGAATCAATATTTAGGGTTTGGATAGCGAATCGGTTACATTTCGGAGCAAATGAAGTGATAATTTCGGTCGAAAACGTCTAAAGCGCGAAAGGAAAGTAGAAAGTCTCCATTATGCTTCTAATATTACTGTAGCTTATATAGAATTAACTTTTGCAGCCGTCTACTTGAGCTAGGAAAATCGTTTTCCATGCACAAGATTTCAAGCAGACTATAGACGCTGAGATCACGCGAAAACCTTAGTTTACTGTAGTAATCAAGACGAAATTCTCTTAATACATCGACAGGACTTATGATTATAAAAGTCATTTTTCTACATTAAGTGTAAATATTAAACATCATATTTAGCGTACACAGGCATGTTTGAGCCAAAAAATAGCTTTTCGAAAAGCAAGTTAATCTCCGGACATTCTATGAATTACGGTTGTCGTAAATAAGTATAACGTATGCCTACACCATTTTTTATACGGGACAAGTATTTTGAGGCTCGTACTGAAATTTTTGGAGCCACCTTTATACAATGTACAATGACTTTTTGGGGCAAAGTGATAGTACTTTTAACGATTATTTGAGTATTTTTCAACAAAATTTCTTAAAATTTGCTGTCGTTCATCTCCAAGCAAGCACGTTGAGCACACCAAAATCAGTCTTTGTTCAATCTCAAGCATCTTTGTACAAACTGGAGAATCTTTCGCATTTATCTCTACCGTTTCTAAAAGATTTTATGCAAAAAATAAAAATTATTTGACAACTCCGCATTATTTTTTGCCGTTTTTAGATAAAATCGACTTCTTTATGTTTTTTGCAATGAATTCATAAGCGCAACGGTGTTTATTACACACGAGATTCAATCAGCATATTGTAATCGCTGTATCATTTCTGATTTTGCAGTAGAACTTATTTTAGCTTTCGAGCCGAGTTTCATATGTATGTGAGATAAACCGAATTCATAAAAATTTAGGCCTAATATTATCAATGAATTTAGGACAAAGTAGCATTTTTGGGACATCATCATACATGGGCAGAAAGAAAATTCTGGGCGGGGGAGGGGTTGAAATCACCAAAAATTGCCAAGAATCGCCAAAAATGTTATTAAAAATAGAATTATAGAGGGGGTCTACAGTAATCTGCGGGGAGATTTTGAAACTTCTGGGGATTGTATATCCCAAACCCTTCCACGCCCATGTGTGGACAGCATGGGGCCGCAGATCACAGATTAGTAGTACGCAAAAATGTATATGTCGAATAGTCTATCTATCTATATATTATATGCAAAAAAATTTCGCTCATACAAAGAAATTTCCGGAGATCATTGTATAAGAATAAAGAGGCTCGTCCAAAAAGAGCGAAGGTACCTATATGAAAACGTGACACGGCAAAAGTTAGAATTAGCAAGTAGCTACAGTAAGCCGAGGAATGAAGAATTACAAAGGCCGTTTTCTCGCATACTTGTAATCGCTCTCTATTCAAATTAGATAGTTTATTTAAATGCATTCAGTTGAAGAGTCAACAACCCTTATAATCAAACAAGCTTCTGGAGTTGACTCTGTACATCATATGAGCTTTGACAATGTCATATGAAAGATGAATAGACAAGACAGCAAAGGATTAGATATTGCTTGCTGCGCTGAAGAAAATTATTTTTGAATTAAGTTTGCAGTGATTTTCCAACTAAATTTGTAAAAATCAATGACCTTAATTTTCACGATTTTACGCCATGTTAAAGACGTGAAAATCATTTTGTCCAGTTTGACGATTCTTTGTTTGTTTGTGGTCACATGCGCACGTGGGCGTGAGGGGAGGGTTGGGGTATGCGCCACCCCAATAACCAAAATACCCTCCAGAATTCAGTTTTTGAATTTTTTTGTTCTTTCTTAATTTTTTGATGCCAATGGATAGTGCTCGATGAGCAACGTTGAAAAATTGTGTTTTTCGCCATGCCACCATTTTTATGACGATTTTTTGACCTTTGAAAAATCTTGCACCCCCAGAATTTTGGTCCTGCCAACCTATGGTCATATGGCCTCAGAATTGCGTTGAAATAATATGTGATATTTTCTGACGTATCGCATCCGTTCGCCTTTTTGAACCATTTTAATTAAAAAAACCCGCAAAATAACCAGAAAAAAGTACAACATATAAAAATTTTCCGCTGCATAGTGCCGAATCGATAAATTCTTTAGTATTTCTTATTGTCAAAGTACAATTATCTACGAGATCAAAAAAGGCAGTATTAATGCACAGATCGCATTCTAAAATTGGTTGCTGTAGATAGTTAGTCCAAAATTACTAAAACTTATTCATATATAGGTGAAAATCCACTATAAAAAGAATCTAGCTACAAAGACTTTTGACTTTGCAGCTTCGGCTAAAGTGCAGAATATGGGTTTCCTCAGCAATCCATAAATACCAGTGCGGAAAAATCGGATTTTTTACAAAACTTGCAGAAATGGTAGAAATAAGGCGCGGAAAAATAGTTTTATGAAAATCCGCCCGATATTGAGGGAGCTATAGGGCTCTAAAGTTCACAATTCAATAGTGCTTAAGAATAGGCAGTTTTGACATTTATCCTGTAAGTCGGTTTTCTCTTAATTTTTCTTAGGATTAGGCTTAGAATGAGACAAAGGAGAATTTTAGGCTGCTTAGGTCGGTATTACTCCCGCTTAGGTCGACATATAGCCGCTTAGGTCGACTTAAAGACGTTGGAACGAAAATTTGCATAAATTTGCATATATCAAGCGTAAAAAAGGTCTTCAAGCTAAAAGATTGGTATATATGCGTCATCAGCATATCGGAAATGACACGAAAGATTATTTTTCAGGCGAAAAAACTGACATCCTCAATTTAATGTTCCAGCGTTTAATCATGAAAAACACGAATTTAGTGATAAAATCAGGAATATTTCGTGAAACAATAAACAGTTTTCAATCAGACTTCTTTTCCGCTCCTTATTTTAACGATTTCAGCACGTTTTGCAAAAAATCCGTACTTTTTAAATCCATTTTCACGGATTTCTGACCAAACCCATATTCTGCATTTACTCCGCAGCTTCATTCTCTTGCACAAAGAAGAAAACACTGATTTAAGCTGAAGTCGAAGCTAAATTTTCAAGAAAAACGCTAGACGCTTGCGATACCTTAAACGCTACCATTTGTAAACTATATAGGCAGATATAAGCACGGATTATAATATGATAAGGTCAATTGCTAAGCATGCTAAAGTTAAGTATGACGAACGAGTGTTAAGAGATCGAATTCGCGCTTACTATACTGGTACTCAGGGGCGTAACCACCAGGGGGGCGGGGGCCGGGGGCGGCCTCCCCCACCGGAATGGAAAAATAATTTTTTTAAAGCAAAGGGGGACCCTTTGCTTTTTTCTTCAAGTGAAGTGGAAACGGATGGTGTGCAGCCATAATGAGTTTTAGCACACTTTTTAGCTTCTAAACTCAAAATTATCCGGCGCTTCGCGCCGGATTTCTCATATTCTATGTTTTTTCTTACCTTAGAAGCCCAGATTTTACTTAAAAATAACGAATTTGTCAAAAATTTTCGGCGCTTCTATCTTTTTTCTTACCTTAAACGCCCAGATTTTACTTAAAAATAACGAATTTGTCAAAAATTTTCGGTATGTTCTATGTTTTTTCTTACCTTAGAAGACTAGATTGTACTTAAAAATAGCGAATTTGTCAAAATTTTCGGCGCTTCGCGCTGGATTTCTTATGTTCTATCTTTTTTCTTACCTTAGAAGCCCAGATTTTACTTAAAAATAACGAATTTGTCAAAAATTTTCGGCGCTTCACGCCGGATTTCTTATGTTCTGTTTTTTCTTACCTTAGAAGACTAGATTTTACTTAAAAATAGTGAATTTGTCAAAATTTTCGGCGCTTCGCGCTGGATTTCTTATGTTCTATTTTTTTTCTTACCTTAGAAGCCCAGATTTTACTTAAAAATAGCGTATTTGTCAAAAATTTTCGACGCTTCGCGCCGATTTATAATTTTCTGAATTAGATTTCTTAGCAAAACTGCAAAATTGAATTCAAAGAAAAGAATTTCGAAATGTTTTGAAGTCAAGCTTTAATTTGATATTGAGAAATAAGTCATACCGATAGGTTAAAAGATAGATTTTTTATATCCAAATTTGAAATAAAGCAAGAGAATTTTTGAATTTTTTTTAAAATTTTTCACTTCACCATAATATAGATCTTGTCGAGAAACGCTCAAAAATGCCATTATTTTCGCGTATCTCCTAATGGTTCCCGAGATATAGGACTAGAGCTGTGCCGGGGCCAATGTTAGAGTTGATTATAATGTAGAAAATTGATAATGTTTTGGGCAGATTTACCTTCAAACTCAATTTCAAGCAAACCACAGATCTTGCTAATTCAAATCTTTATTTCAATGTCAGATTGGTGCAAATTTCTAATTAATAATCAAAATTGACATATTTTAAATTGCAATTCATATAGACGAGCATTTCCAGCTTGCTTGGTAGCGGACAGCTACGTCTATCATAAATAGAATAGTAAGCCTAAAAAAGTGCAAAGTAAAGCACATTGAAAAACGCATCCAAGTCAGAGGAGTTAAATCCATACATGGGCAGCTCAAAAATTCTAGGGAGTCCAAAATTCAAAAAGTGCCTGATAATATATGGTAGAGCGAAAAAAACACCCTTTTCTAGCATTTCTCAATGAGAGCTATCCATTAGCATAAAAAAACCCGCAGAAAAACAGAAAAGATTCTGAAAATCAATTTCTGGGGGGTCTAGGTCTAGCGGATTTTTTCTAGGGGGGAAATGTGAATTCTGGGGGGTCTAGATCCCCCAATGCCCATGTTCTGTTATATCTTGTAATCCCAACAAATATTAACGCTTGACGTGCATATCTACAAGCAAGAATATATGCATAGGTACATATAAGGGGTAGGGCAGGGTCGTACTATGAGCATGGTAAAGCACGCTATTATTGGCCCCAGCCAGGCCCCGGCCCCGGCCCCGGCCAAAAAAGGCGGCCCCGGCACAGCTCTATATAGGACTTCAAAATTGTTGGCCTCCCACCTCCGAAATGAAATCCTGGTTACGCCCCTGCTGGTATTAATGCCTAAAATTAACAATAACATCGTAAAAGCAGAAAATACACAAAATATGATACAGACTTGCTTTTTCCGTGATTTCCGCGTTTTCTTTTCATCTTTTCTCGGCGCTACGTGAAAAAATTAAAAAATTTCTACCAGTTTTTTCTGGTATTTTTTCATATCACCATATCACATTGTAAAATTTTTCGAGAAATAATGGATTAATACTTACTTATCGATTAAATTCCTTTTGCGCTTTAGTTTAATGGTAGCTTACCTCGAAAACACATTGAGCAAGCTAACATGTATTTCTATAAATTTTAGCTGTAATGTGCCATACATGTAGTACGGGTTTGAAATATCAGGCTGTGGGTAGTAAGCAATTTTGAGGTAGAGAGGGAGGAAATATAAATAACCTTCCATTTGTGCCATAAAAAAGGCTAGTCGTTGAAAAGCCCCTCTAAAGCTAGTTACCTCTTGTTCGCTGTAATTTACAAAAGTTCGATTATTTTCAAAAGTAAGTAGGTGCTGTTTGAAATCACTTCAACATGAAAAAGCTCAAAAACTTAAAACAACATACGATATCGCAATACCATAAAGGAAACGGGTTCGATTAACCATAGAGCAGTGATCGGACCGAGGGTATTTCTTAAACCGTCGGCCTCGACCGAGGCCGAGGCGACTTAAAATCCTCGCCTTGGCCGAGGCCGAGGTTAATGCCGAGGGTCAAGCTTATATACCTATACCCATAAATAGTACTCTTAGAATATTTTGAATGCACATGAGCTAGAGATTAATCGTAATATTAAACACTTTATCGAACTAAAACAAATGTTTATTGCTGTTAGCCGGAATTCTTATTCCAATCTGATGAAGCAGGTAATTCATCATCGAAATCTAGATCATCTGAATCAGAGTTAGCCTCATCCGCTTCGCCTTGTTGTGCTATCGCGTCATCCTCGTCGTCATCCTTTATCAGATTCTTTAAAGTCACACTATTATAACGAACTGCTTTGAGATTGTGCTTTACAAAAATGAGTTTTTGTACATTTGATACAATCGACATCATGAAATACGAGTATAGTAAAATCGAATTGCTGAGGTATAGAACAATGACTGAGAGAAAACTACTTCAGAGAACAAAAATTTCATGCAGAGTCGATTTGCATACAAGTATTTTAATGAAAGTGAAATCGAAACGTATAGTATGTCAAACAATTCATTCTTATTTTCAATAATAGTAGATAAGGATTTATTGAATAAAGTCAGCAGCATGAAATCAGCTTCGATATAACAAGTTGCCGTTGAAGCAGTGTTTTTGTACAAGGTCCGTTTATACATGTACGAAGATTGATCCCCAAAAGTCTTTGTACATTTTGTACATGCAAATTTTTGTATACTATAATATAGTACAGTATCGATTTTAGTGTGGTAAAACAGGGTTTTCGATCTTTGGTAGTGTATTTTAGCTGATTTCTGAATTTCTGACGCCAAAAATTACCAAACATTGGTCTAAAACGGCGCGAAGCGCCGAAAAATTTGACGTTTTTCTATTCTAAATGCAAATTCTGCCATTTAAAGATGTGTATGACAAACAATTACTCATTTCGGCGCGAAGCGCCGAAAATTTTCGGGAATTTTGCACCTTTTTACAGTTTCTGTCTTCCCAAAAATTTTTGTGCATTTTTGTACACACAAATTTTCGGGTACTCGTACTATAATATGGTACAGTAGCGATTTTAGTGTGGTAAAAAACAGAGATGTTCGACTTTCGATAGTGTACCTTAGTCTAACTTCTGAGTCTCTAAGGGCAAAAATCAATAAGAATCGTCTTAAAACGGCGCGACGCGCCGAAAAATTTGACATTTTACCTTTTGAACTGCAATTTCTGCCATTATACAGATATATAGAACACACAATTACTGATTTCGACGCGAAGCGCCTAAAATTTTTGCGAATTTCAGACCTTTTTTACAATTTTTGTCTTCCCAAAAATCTTTTTTGTTTGCATTTAATTTTGGTTGTTGTTCGTTGAGTTGAGAGGCAGTCTAGCCGCCTAGACTGGTGCCGCTAGGTTGCAGTGACAGTCAGAGGATTAAAGGCACGAAACTGTAGCAACCTAGTTCCTCTCTGATGACCTCGCCTGTTTATATTTTTCACGTTTTTTTGTGTATTTATTTTGTATAACTCCTGCTTACTTCTCTCGTTTCACTTGAACTCTTGCGCCTCGTAAAACCCGTAATTTCTCATAATATAATTTTGTGTGCTTTTTATGGACTTGTGTATATACTGTTTCTCGCGTCTTTTTGTTTCTTTTATACTAACAGCATGCCTAATTTATTTTCCTTTTATTTATTTATTTATTTCATTATTTATTTATTTATTTATTTATTATATTTTTATATAGATGACTTTCTGTTATTATTTGTACATGTACAAAGACGGTCTCCAAAAGTTTTTCGAAAAGTTAATAAAAAATATGGCCGAACAAGCAGTCAAAAAGTTTTTTTACTATAAATAAGAAATCAGTGTCGGAGAAATAAACGAACAAACGAAATAAGCTATGTAGAAGACAGAAATGCAGCCATTGTTGTGCTCGCTTTTGCAGTAATGCATGTTTGAACACGCTTTTTCAGTCATCCACAGTGGCGGATATAGGATTTTCCTAACTGGGGACAGATTCCAACTTTTTCAAAAAGAGTCAGAAATAGGTCCGAAAATTTGCCCTTAACGCACGAAATAGCGTTTGTTTTTGGTGTTTTACATTGTATACTTTTACATAAAATCACTTTTGACGCAATATTTTTCTAAATATTTTAGAATTTCCGACAATTTTGTGCGAAAAAACTGTCACAAAAATCTGGCGTGAAGCGCCGGAAAATTTGTGAAATTAAGGCGGATAGAGGTCTAGAAGCACATTTACTGCTTGATTTCCTGTATTTATAGCATTTGATGCGAGACATCAAAATTTTCATTTGAAAATAGAATACAACTATGCAAAAATAGCTGTTTCTGCTGTTAAAATTGTTTTGAAACCTACATGAACAGAAAATGGCTTCCAGGCCGCCAAAAAAGTAAATAAATGTCATTGATAGCGCCGGAAAAATTTGAGAAATTCTGAGGGCCGAAAATCATTGCAAATTGCATATCCATTCTTTATCTGGCCAGATATTTTTCGGCTATGGGGGCCCCCTTAAATCCGATCGTCCCTGATCATCCAATTCTGGTGTGATAAGCAATATGACGGAAATTGCACTGTACTTTCGATCCATGTAGCGAGCATGAGAATTATAACTCAGTCATCATATCAATTGGCACTTTGCTGTATGTAACTTGGTGTAACTGGGTACGCGCCTAAAACCATAAGAAAAGCCAATAGGTTAAAACTAGTGATCGACCGGGGCCCCGGCCCCGGCAATCCCCGGCCATTTTTGAGCATCCCGGCCCCGGCCGGGGCAAGGTCAAAAAATGGCCAGGGCCGGGAAAAATTTAGTGGAATTCGTATTTTGATACAGGCTGTGATACTGGCACTTATTTATCAATGAGCAAGTATTAATTTTGAGAACTGTACTGATTAGACTATATGTATACTTACTTAATCCTCTACTGAAAAAATGTTCAGGAAAATCTGCATGTTTTTGATTCCTCCACTTAACTTATTTAAACTAAATGCTACTTTTAACTCATTCATTCAAAGCCATGGCTAAAAGATTTAGAGTTGACAAATACGTTCTATTTCTAGTTGGAAATTGTGCGTTTTTGACAAACTATTTTTACAAAAAACACTTTTACATTCAATTGAATGGGAACCACGGGCTTTAAAACGCGTTTCTTTTGTAATAGTTATTAGGATGGAGGTTAATTATAGGCGAATGTAAACTAGCTACAGAATTGCGTCCGATCCGATAAACTTAATATGTCTCAAATAGTTTCCTAAGGTCCAATGTTGAGGGGGGATGAAATCCCAAATTGGAGGACCAGAAAATTAAGTGGTGGACTATTATTAGCCGACTCTATTTTGTTGTACGAGCTTCTTGTGCTTGTACAAAGATCTCCGAAAAGGTCTTTGTATGAGCTAACAAATTTTTGTAGCTATATTATATAAATATATTTTTAAACATTTTTGGTTACTATAATATGGTACAGCAGCGATTTTAGTGTGGTAAAACAGGGTCTTTTGACTTTTGATTGTATATTTTAGCTAATTTCTGGGTTTCTAACGCCAAAAATTACTAAAATTGTCTCAAAACGGCGCAAGGCGCCTAAAAATTTGACATTTTTCCATTCTAAATACAAATTTTGCCCTTTTAAAGGTATATAGGACAGACAAGTTTTCAACTCGGAGCGAAGCGCCGAAAATTTTTTCGAATTTACCACCTTTTTACACTTTTTATCTTCTTAAAAATCTTTGTACATGTACAAAGATTGTCCTGAAAAGTCTTTGTACATCGGGAAAAATCTTTGGCGGATACAAAAAAACACTGTTTTGTACATGCAAATTTTTGTATACTTTAATATGGTACAGTAACGATTTCAGTGTGGTAGAACATATTCGACCTTTAGTAGTGTATTTGGCTAATTTTTTGGGTTTCTGAATATTTGACATTTTTCCATTTTTCCATTCTAAGCGCAGTGTTGCTTACTACAAGATTTAATTCGCATATTACAATTTTTGTAATATTTCTGATTTTGTAGTACAAGTTGTTTTAGCTTTCTCAGTCGAGTTTTATGTGTGAATTCCATCAAAAGCTCATAAAAATTTCGGCACTTCGCGCCAAACTAATATTATCAACTAAATCTAGGCCGAATTATCACATTTAGAACCACAATTTTTTTGTATTTGGCGAAGATTTTTACTGATGTACAAAGACGTTTCAGGACCATCTTTGTACATGTACAAAGATTTTTGGAGAAAAAACTGTAAAAAGGTGTAGAATTCCCTATTGCAAATTCTACCATTTTAAAGATTTTCAGGGGGTAAGCGGCTGCAAAAAATGAGCCGCGTACCCCCTTCCCTGAAAATGGCCGAGAAATATACAAGTGACAGGGGTTTGGGCCACCCCCCATCGACGCTTTGAAGCCCCGAACTTCCTTGAAAGTCAGAAAACATTTGATCACCCTCCCCATTTTTTGGCAAAAACCTGCGCTTTTTTCGCTATTTTTATGTGTTTTTACCATTTTTGATTTAGTCGGTGACAGTTTCTCTATTTACTCTAGCTCACATTCTAAAATAATGTACCACTTCGTGAAATTCTAATAGATAGGTACACTTTTGCCATACTAAAAAATTAGAGTTCAAAAAAATTCAAAAGGTTTTCACCAAAAATCGTCTGACGGTGACTTGTGTCTCGGACCCTCAGGGAGTTATACCCCTCCCCCTTATGGGAATGTGTGATGTCTCACTTATTACATCCAATACCTATTGCATCCAATCGCTACAGCAGCAGTAGCAGTAGCGAAGATTCAAATGATATAGAGTGTGCTAATCGTAGCGACATGACTTTATTGATGATTCATACAATGAAACACTGAACTAAATTTGTTTCTTGTGACATAAATAGTAATAAAACTTGATATGAAAAGGCGCACCTAACTTTGCGCTAGCCATTTACTACTGAATGGAGCAGCAGCCTGTGTACTGCAGATGCATTCTAAATAATTGATATTCAACGGATATATTAATTTTATTCATATTTGATTTGAAACCTCTGCGCCTCGGCACTTTTCAGTTTCGCCCTCGGCGCTGACGCCGAGGCCCCAAAAAACGCCGAGCCTTGCCAAGGCCTCGGCCTCGGTCCGATCACTACCATAAAGCAGACGAATAATGAGCAAAGGAACACACAAGTCAAGTAATTGATGATTATCACGTCTGGCCTGCCCCTTAATAAATTAAGAGAGATCCACGTTTGTTAATCTAGATTGAAATATACTTATTATCACATTCAAATTGGTGTATAATTTAACAGATTTTTAATTTTCTCCCCTATCTGTAATATATTTAATTCCAGGCTAACTGATGTTGACTTATAGGGGCGACATCAAGCATTGAAAAACACTAATTCTGACTGTCTTGTCCAGACATGCCAAGGTATGCGAATTCAGGGGTGAGGGGGTTTAAATTTTAAAGTGCAGGGCCCAAGAATGGTGAGTACGCGTCAAAAATATCGTTTTTCGGCGTTTTTGACGATGCTCAGGCACGTATCGCTAGAGGGAATGGGTGGGGGGATCGGACCCACCCAATTCAGAAAAATAGGATTCTTTAAACGTTATTTTGTGCTATTTTGGGCTTTATTGGGCTTAGTCCCTCCAAAAATTGGTGTTGATCCCCCCAAAATAGGACGGCCAGCTACGTGCCTGACGATGCTCTATCTTTCTGGAGCATAAAGTCCTGAAAAAATTTAAAAAAAT
Source organism: Mermis nigrescens (assembly GCA_036768485.1). NCBI lineage: Eukaryota > Metazoa > Nematoda > Enoplea > Mermithida > Mermithidae > Mermis > Mermis nigrescens. The sequence goes on from JAVLUZ010000223.1 coordinate 1,339,743, forward strand.
CAATAAAGTCGAAAAAATTGGACAAAATATAGTCAAAACATTAGTATATATATAGCGCAAAGCGCCGAAAATTTGACACTTTTGAACAGACAGGTAGCTAAAAACACTTGATTTAGTACGTTGTTTTGCGAATTTTCAGGAAATTTTTAAGAAATCGCGAATTTCTGAGATATCGCGAATTCTTGAGAAATCGCGATGTTTACTAAAAAGACAGTCAAAATGCGTTTCTAGCAAACTTTTGAGCTACTAAACTCAAAAGTTTCCGACGCTTCGCGCCAGATTTCTTATTTTCTATCTTATTTCTTACCTTACAAGCTCAGATTTGACTTAAAAATATCGAATATGTCAAATAAAGTTCGGCGCTTCGCGTCGATTTGTGATTTCTTCATTAGTTTTCTTTGCTAACCCGCAAAATTAAATGCAAAGACAAGTATTTCGAAATGTTTTGAAGTCAAGCTTGAACTTGATATTAAGAAATTAGTCGTAGAGATAGCTTATATACAGGATAGGATCTTGATATCCAAGTTTGAAACCAAACAAGAAAATTTTTCATTCTTAAAAAATTTCCTCCCCCACCATGGCATAGATCTCGTCGAGAAACGGTCCAAAATGCCATTATTTTCGCGTAGGCCTCGGTTCACGGAGGACTTCCAAAATTTCGGGCCCCGAAATAAAATCCTGGTTACGCCACTGACCTTACCTATTCTATAGGTAATCGTCACGTCGACGTCAAAACTCAGGCACGTAGCTGATCGTCCTATTTTGGGGGACCAGCATTAATTTCGGAGGGGAGGACTAAGCCCAGAAAGGCCAAAAATAGCACAAAATAACGTCTTAGAGGTCCTATTTTTCCGGTTTTTCCTGAATTTTGGAAGGGTCCGGATCCCCATCCATTCCGCCCAGAGCTGCGTGCCTGCAAACACTGTGCAGCAAAATTGGCGAATTGCGAGCTTCATGCCGAGGCCCTACTATTAAATAATATGCCACTAGTGAATTCTGATGAGGAGCATATTTATAGATATACAGCATCAAATGCATTACTAGAGCGTGCAGTGCACGGCATGCAACTTTTTAAGCAAGCAAAGGAATGATGCGGAAGCAATGCCAAGCACATACTATACTATGCAACGCATTCAATGCACGCATTTTTAGGTTTTTCTTCTCATCTACAGTAATTTGACAAATATCATAAAAGAGCAACAACAATATCTTGCGTTGATTGGACGATTTATATTTTAAGAAAAGATACTAAATTTCATTTTTATTTTATCCTGGTACCCTAGATCGCCCGAGAATCACACGTTCTGATTGCTTTAACATTTGATTTATTCATTTATTAATTTTTGTGCTTAATCAAAATACTACACGCTGCACAAATCGTGTCAAGCTAGTTGTTCCTCTTATCCGTTCTAATTTACAAAAATTTGATTTTTCGATAAGTATATCTCTGTTTGGAATCACCTACCTGATTTTGTAGTACTTCCCCTAGCTTAAATATATTTAAATCTAGATCAATTGATGTCGACTTATCGAAATTTATTAGAGGGCGGGCTTAAATCGTCATTTTCATGACTCGCTCGTCGCCTTTTGCTGTACGCTTTTACTTATTTGACCGTACGTTTTATTACTTTTTTTACATCCTTCGTAATTGTCGCGTTTCAGTAATAAATTATTTCATCATCATCATCTTCATCATTGCTTTTTGAGCAAATTAGTGTCTACCTGTTGTGTCTTGCAATGAATAAAGTAGATAATACAGTATCGATGACATTTACTTATACGAACGATTTCACACACTACAGGCAAAAACATTCATTCACCATGGTCTGTTTTACACAACCTTGCGGTTCCCCCGGGAATTGCGGTGGGCTTAAAGTGTCAAAGGTATACTGTAAGTACCAACATATGGATCAATTCAGAGCAGAAAATATTGATTTGCATCATGAAATTCGTTGAAAGGCGCAAATTTATGCGAAACAGCATACACACATTGATGTGAGGTTAACACCTCCAGAACCAGACCCTTAAGTAAAAATCGATAGCCCCCAATCAAATGTTTGCACATCTTCTTTAGGATTTTTGCCGGTTTTGACTCCCTTCCCAGTACTTGGCTGCTATCCATATGCTTATGTATGTACATAGGTACCACGCAAACAATAAAGAAGGACTACACGAAGTTTCGCTATCTATAACCGGGGTTAGGTATAGTCTGTTACATTTATCTTTGAGGTTTTTGAAAAAATTTAAACTGCCTACAAAAGTGGTTTAAACTATCAGTATAGTTGTTATATTCTACAGTATATCGAGTTGCGGAGAGACGCTACCTATTGCCGAACCGCAGCACTGCATCAAAAGTTTAAATCACTTTTGTAGCTTGATTTATGCGGATTAAATTCGGGAGAAAACCGCAAAGTTAAATGAAACAGACTATAGGTTACGGTTAGAACCAATAAGCTCTTTTGTAGCTATCGTGAATATTAATGCTAAAAACCAATTTGTTAAAGACTTCGCGAAGTAGACCATAACGACTTTCTATGCATCACATTTGCCTAATTTGTAGAAAAGAGTAGGCAGGTATCCAACGAATCAAATACTAATGCCAAAAACATATTTCAAATAAAAAATAAAGTAATGTTAATATCTAAATTAAAATTAAATAAGCTAAGTATAAACATACATAATGTGCATATGTATGTCAATATATTTCATAATATTTTTGGGCTACCGAAATTACAACACTGTAGTCTGTTTCACATAAGTTTGGGCATAAATTTTATGAATTTTTCGAAAGTTAGCCGACGGATTACGATAATTATATATCAAATCAATGCTACAATCGCAATCTGTCAGCTTATTGTCGGACAGCTTTTTTAATTTATGCCCAAATTTGTGCGAAACAGACTATAATAGCAGTTCTAATCGCACCATGTATGTAAATCTTCAATTTTCATAACCAGCTTGACGAAGAATCACCGTGAGAGTGCAAGAAATTGCATTTTGATCCTGGACATGCCATGTAGCAGATATGCATGTAAGGGGTGGGGGAAGGAGGTTCTGCCTGACCGGGCGTGCAAGGTTTTTCTAAGGTTAAAAAATGGTCTTACAAATCGTGGTATGGCGAAAAAACATTTTTAAACGTCTTTCATCGAGCATTATTCATTAGCATCAAAAAATCACGAAAAAATTGTTAAAAATTGAATTTGGGTGGTGCATACTCCAATCCCTCATGCTCACGTGCGGTGCATACCCCTCCCCCACGCCTACGTGTGGTCCTGATTCCCTAACACAGAATGAAAAAATGGAAGATTTTCTCGGAGAAATGATGCAAAATGAAGGCAAAAAATGGATGAAAATTGAAAATTTCCTTCAAAAGTGCTTTAAATTGACCAGAAACTGTGTAATAAAATAGTTTTAACGCTATTTTAGCGCTTAGATCAATTTTTGAGGTTAGTTTGGCCCGAAAAAGTCTGAGTCTTGACCCCTCAGATCGGCCATGCTGTGCTTCGATGCCCTGCAGCCTTTTAAACTTGATTAGTCATCTTATATCGGACTTTATAGTACGCTGATTCAATACACAACAAATCAAAGATGTAAGTACATGTCCAGTACCTACATTATAATACGCAAGTAAATGCAGCACTTGAAAAAAGAAAAAAACGAATTGAATTCAAACCTATACGTAGTTTAACAAAACTATGTGAAATCCATTAATTTGCGTCACGTAATTAACCAAATATATACATGGGAGATCCCCACCTAAGTTGGTCGTCCCACAACCCAGTCATAAAATTTGGACCCCTCCACAATTTCTGGCGAAAACTTGCATTTTTGGCCATTTATAGGCGCTTTATTTGCCATTTTTGACCAAAAATTATGAGTCAGTCATCCTAAAAAATAGCCGGGGACTTCCCTCCCTCACGGAAGTTCAAGCCAGTGCACGTATGATCAATAAAGCAGCCAAGGTTTGGTGCAAACAAAATAACAGATTCAGTGCAAGTTTACATAATTTGGTGCAAAAATCCGATAATTCGGTATATAATTTGTAGGTTTTGCTCAAACAAAATCTTGCTAAACGTAATAAGACTGCGCACCTCGATATTTTCGGACAAAAACCTTTGTCTCCGATCGGTTTTAAGAGCAATGTGACTGAAACGAAAGGAGCATTTATCCCTTCGAAGGCCAACACAGTGAAATCCGTTCACCAGGCATGCTTTTTAGTAGATTTTGGAACCAAAAGCGCGTTTCATAAAGTAAAATTTTGTCCATCTGTTATCGTCCACTATCTACACATTTCTTTGCAAAAAACCCACAATAAAAAACGTACTTGTTGTCAATTTTCAGTATTTCTCGATACAAGTTCAAAAATTGCAACGTTAAAAAAAATGTTACATACTGATTTAGCGTTTTTGACATTTACTGTAGATCTCTCAGTATGGATTCCTGTAACATTGAAAATTCTCTAAAATTCTGTTTATCAATGAACGAAGGAGTGGGCAACGCTTCGGGCACTGTATTATGCAAATGCATGTCACCTTAATACTGTAGGTTGCCCGGTAAACAAAGTTCACTGTGTTGGACTAGAGACAATTTTTTATGTTGGCCGTAGGAGGGTTAAAAACATAGGTGGGCAGCACCAAAATTCTAAGGGGGGGGGGCGGTGAAAAAATTTTCAAAGGTCAAAAAATGGTCTTAAGAATGGCCGTATGGCGAAAAAGACACCATTTTCGATGTTTCTCATCGAGCACTATCCAATGGCATAAAAAATCGCTAAAAAAGCAAAAAAAATGTTCAAAATTTGAATTCTGGAGGGGGGGTATTTTGATTTCTGGGGGAGGGTATTTCAACTTCTGGGAGGTGCATACCCCCAAACCCCCCACGCCCATGCGTGGTTAAAAAGTCTTATGTCAAGTTCCCGAATTTATTTCTGCGACAGAAGTATCAACATAGGGCTTTACTGAAGATACGGCTAAAAATTTTTCACTGACTATCGATGGTCATATTTTGTGTTTCACTTTTACGTTGTTCTATTGTCGCTGGTAAAAAACACGCGTGGGCGTAGGGGTATGCACTCCCCGAGAAACCATAATACTCCCCCCGGAATTCAATTTTTGAATTTTGTTTTTTTCGCAATTTTTTGCTGCCAATGAATAGTGCTCGTTGAGAAACGTTGAAAAATGGCGTTTTTCCGCCATACCTTATTTTTAAGACCGTTTTTTTGACGTTCGAAAAATCTTGCAGCCCACACCCCCAGAATTTCGGTGCCGCTCACCTGCGGTAAAAAGCCATAACTTTGTATACGTCAAATAGTTCATATTTTAGAATATTGGTCTTAGAGCCGCTTTCCGACCCGCATTTGAGTCGTCTCACGCGCCAAAGCATTCAAAAACGCTTCAATTTTCCAAAATTTTCACCGCAGTAAACAGCATCACACTTGACTTACGTTCCTCATCTGGTAACAATGGCTCGTTTTGTTAAGCAGGGGAGGGTGCAAGATTTTTCAAAGGTCAAAAAACGGTCTTACAAGATGGTGGTATGGCGGAAAAAACGCAATTTTTCAACGTTTCCAATCGAGCACTATCCATTGGCATCAAAAGATTGCGAAAAAACAAAAAAAATTCAAAATTGAATTCTGGGGGGTTATTTTGCTTTCTAGAGGGGGGGGTGGGGGTATTCGGCCTTCTGGGGGTGCATAACCCCCACGCCCACGTGTTCTCGACGGCCCGAATCTCATAGGTTAAAAAAATTCGGTGCAGCAACAAATTTTGATCGCTCTAATGATCACAAATGACACAGTTTAAAGAAATAATGACGGGTCTTGGCCGAACAGCAGTAATCGTTGCTTCAATAAGTCGTTTTCCTTTTGCAAAATGCTTATTCGACTAGCCATGTCCGAATTCGCTTCAATTTGACTATTGCTATTAGACTGCGCTACTGAATCTGCTGAATGAAACGAATTTTTTCAACGCGACTTAACGATCTTTGAAAATTTATAATAATGGAAAAAAATTTAAAAAATCTAAAAAAATTAATTTAAAAATTTTCAAAAATTTGAAATTTTAAAATTTAAAATTTCAACAACTAGAAAACGACTAAATTTCTACTATCATATATGAAGCTTTTACTAGAAAAGTTTGGCTTGATGGTGGGTACATGCTAAAATATTAACCAAGCCTATGATTGCGAAAGATTCGCAGAGCAGTCCAAAATATATTTGAAAATAATACCGAAATATTCCAAAAAATCCTTGAATTTGAAAAATATGCTAAAATTCAATTCTGGGGTCTTACTTCAACCAAACATGAGCGTACAGGGTCTGGGGAGGTCTAGATCCCTTCCCAATATATGAAAGATCATTAAATCGATAGACCCCAGAATTGAATTTTCGATATTTTATGGCGACTCTGCCTTAAAGGACGCCCCCCCTAAATTTGGTTGCTGCCCATGTATGTTCCCGAGTCCCCATCCCACCCTCACGCCTAGGTTTGGTCACAAGTTTCATTGTTGCAAGAATAACTCATAAGCGAGCGCGGGCGTAAGGGGGCCGGTCCATATCTGCACAGAATAGTTAATCACGGAGGTCAGCATAGGTGGGCGGCACCAAACTTCTGGGGGGCGAGGTGTGCAACATTTTTCAAAGGTCAAAAAATGGCCTTAAAAATGGTGGTATGGCGAAAAAACACTATTTTTCAACGTTTCTCATCGACCACTATCCATTGGCATCAAAAATTGCAAAAAAAAACGGAAAAATTTTCAAAAATCAAATTCTGGGGGGGGATTTTGGTTTCTGGGGAGGGGGTGCATACCCCCAACCCCCCACGCCCAGGTATGGAGGTCAGCCGCATATGTAGATATAACAGAGGGGTTTGGGATATCCCTCATTTAAAGTTGGACGTCCCACATCCTCCCCCAAGGTTAGAAAATTTTTGACCCTCTCCCGATTTTCGGCAAAGACTTGCGTTTTCTGGCCATTTTTAGATGTTTTTTGCCATTTCGGTCAAACATCGGAGTCATTTACCCGCCAATCGCCGGGAACCCCACCCAGAATTCAGAGTTGTTACAGGTATACGGTCACCCGGTATGAGGGGTCAGTTACTGGGCTGTTTTGGGCCAAAGTAGCCTCAAAAAGTGGTGTACGAGTAAATGCTAAAATAGCGTAAAAACTATGTTAAAATACGCTTCCTGATTATTCCAGTGCACTTTTGCAGAACTTTCATTTTCATCAATTTTTGACCTTAATTTTGACTCATTTTGCCCAGGAAATTTCACACTTTCCCATTCTAAGGTCTATCTTCCCAAATCAGTGGCGGATCTAGGATTTGCCTAAGGGGAGGGGCGGAACCCCTAAGGGGGGAGGGGGCGGAACCCTGACTTGGGCGGAAAAATTAGCCGTTTTAACCCGAAAATCGCTAAAAATCGCTCAAAAATCCCTAATTTTGCGCACTATTTTGGGCCAATAAGGGGGGCGGCCGCCCCCCCCGCCCCCCTAAATCCGCCCTGTCCCAAATCCCTCCCCCACGGACAACCCTCCGGGATCTAGACGGCGCCAATCAAAATTCGAAAGACTACTCGCAATCAAATTTAGGAAATTTGTTTTCGTTTTTTCGCAAATTTTTAAAGCCATTGGATAAAGCTTGAAGAGGAACGAAAAAAATTATGTTTTTTCGCCCGACCTTTAATTCTTCGATACTTTTTCGACCATTGAAACGTTCTCACCCAACTCAGACCCCCTTATTAGACAAATAAATGCTCAGAATATAGAAATAAAATCGGACGAAAAAGGAGCAAAATGGGCGGAAAGAAAAGGGAGGCGGACAAAAATTTAAAAAATGATTCGTATTTTTTAAAACCGGTCATTTTTGCATGAAAAAGGAAGACAAAGGTAAAAACGTTGAGAGCCAAATTTAGTCACATTTATTCCAACTTGAAAAAAATTGAAATCATTGGGCTCAAGAGGAATAATAATATTTAATAATGATAATAATGGCCCAAGAGGAAAAATAATTTGTAATAATAATAATAATACTAATGGTAACAATAATATTAATAATAATGATAACAATAATAATAATAATAATAATAATAATATATGTAATTATTACTATAATAATTATTAATATTATTACAGCGCGTAAGGCCAAAAAGAATAAAAAACCGAAAAAACGGGAAAAAATTTGAAAAAAGCTCACCCGCTTGAAAACCCTGCAAAATCGTCGCCTTTTCGATTCTTAATACAATCGGTTCCTGCTGAGGTACGTTCGGTTCGTATTTCGGACACAGTTTCAAGTCCACGTCGTTTAAAGCGATGCGAATGGGCGTACACGTGTAATACGACTGCTCCACTTTACACTTCGGACAATCCGACGATATGGTTAGTTTACACTCCGGATCATGTGACGACTCTTTAAGTTTACGCTCCAAATCATCCGACGACTCAATTGGTTTACGCTCCGGATCATCCGACGACTCTTTTACTTTACACCTTGGATCGTCTGACGACTCGTTCGCATTACACTCCGGATCATACGACGACTCTTTTAGTTTACACTTCGTGTCGTCCGGTCGCTCTTCTAGTTTACACTCAGGATCACCCGACGACTCGTTCACTTTACACTCCGGGTCATCTACATTCACTTTACACTCCGGGTCATCTACAGCAAATTGCGTAGGCAACGGCTCTTGCTTAAAAAAATCCGATAACAACGCGGCGTATTCGTCGCATAAATTCAAAACGCTATTCCTTATGTGGCCTTCTAAGCGAGCCACGGGCGAACAACCGTCGCTAATTACGTTCAATTTAACGGCGTAATCGTTCGGATCCCCATCGAACGGCAAGATCGTTTCTTTGGGGTCTAAACGATTGAATATTTTTTGTGAAAATTGAGCCAAAAATTTCCCTAAATTGTCAAAAAATATTTATTCCCGAAATTTAACTTTTCACGCGCGAAATACAGGCACGTAGCTGGCCGTCCTACTTTGGGGGGACCAACACCAATTTCGGGGGGGGGGGCTAAGCCCAAAAAGGCCAAAAATAGCACAGAATAACGTTTAAAAAGTCATATTTTTCCGATTTTTCTGAATTTGGGGGGTCCGAACCCCCATTCCCCCAGAGATATGTACGTGCCTGGCGAAATAACGCTTTTCGTTATTTTTCCAATGTCCGATTTTTTAGAATCCTATACTTGGTTTAATAATTTTTTGAGAAATTTCGAAATTTTACGTGAAAAATGTTTATGCTGTCAGCATTTCTTTAAATACCTCTTTCTGAGCAAATATAAAAACTTGTGGAATAAAGGTCTATGATTAGTCTCAGTCAGACCTGAATAACGGATGAAAATCAAACACGAGCTCGAGGGTACAAGGGTCCGGCTGGATCCCCAGAATCTGAAAGACTCCAACCAAACTTCAAAAGACCCCCCCCAGAATTAAGCTTTGGATTTTTCCCGTTTTAACTCAATTTTTTGATGTCAATCGATAGAGGATGATGAGAAACGTCAAAAAATTCTATTTTCCGCCCTACCACCAATTTTTTTACCGTTTTTTGACCGTCACAAATTATCGGACCCACCCCAGACCAAGCAGAATTCGGATACTGCCCAGCTAACGTATATTACACAGGCCCGTAGTCAGGATTTTATTCCGGGGGAGGGTGGAGGCAAAACATTTTGAAAGTCAGATATATCGGAAAACATTATAAGTCGGTCAAAAATGAAGATATTTTTGAACATTTCTCAACCAGCTCTACGCAAAGATGAAGAGCATAGGTGGGCAGCACCAAAATTCTGGGGGGGAATTTCTGGAGGGGGTGAAAAAATTTTTAAAGGTCAAAAAAGGGTCTTAAAAGTGGTCGTATGGCGAAAAGAACACCATTTTTCGACGTTTCTCATCGAGCACTATCCAATGGCATCAAAAAATTGCTGAAAAAGCAAAAAAAAATTTTCTGGGGGGTATTTTTATTTCTGAGGGGGGGGGTATTTCAACTTCTGGGGGGTGCATACCCCCCATACCCCCACGCCCATATGTGATGAAGAGAGATTTCGGAAAAAAAATTTTAAACATTTTTAAGCTTATTTCATACTCATGAGCAAAAAATCTACGGCTTAAACTACCTGCGCAACTCATTTCTCATCATCTAGTCCACAAACAGTCTCTTAACTTTTAGTATTTGTATCCAATCTTTGCTGCTCTGCAACGAAAAACAATCGGAAAATTAGTTATTAGGCGCTAAACGCCAGAAAAATTTGACATATTCTCCATGTCTAACTCAAATTAGAGCGGTTTAAAAGTCGAAAACCAGGCATGTATCTCTGAGGAAATGGGGGGGTTCGGACCCCCCCCCGTCTAAAATTTGGAAAAATCCGAAAAATAGGACTTTTTAGAAGTTATTTTGTGCTATTTTTGGCTTTTTCGGCTTAGTCCCCCCAAAAGTTGTTGTTGGTCCCCCAAAGAAGGACGGCCAGCTACGTGCCTGTCGAAAACTATACAGGAACAATTAATCCGGCGCAAAATTTTACTTTTATCAACTCAAAAGTATGCAAAAACCTGTCTCGGCCACCTTCTAAATGCACTTCTAAAATTGTTCATTTCATTCTTCGGGGGACCCTAACGAGCAACAAATTTTTTTCCATTCCAGGGGAGGGGGCTGCTGCCCCCTCCTCGTTGGCTACGGGCCTTTATATACATAAGAACAAAAGCCATTTCTGTATGACGGCTTTTTCGAAATAAAATATTCCATAATTTTCGATTTTGTCCCTCGAATTAACCACGGATACTAGTTTAGTTTAGGTTTTGATTTGACCGGCCGAGAACAAAAGGCCGAAAATTTTATGCGATATATCAATGACTTGAAATTCAGGCCAAAACCCAAAACCCAAAATCATTATTTTATCAAAAGTGCACGATTTCGCCCTCAAGAGCAGCAATACGGTAAGTTTTCTTTAATCCGAACATTTAAACCACTTCATAAAGCCAATGTAGTTCGATTGACCGGAAATTCACGGATACTTAATCTCATGAATTCGTGTTTTTGAATCAGTGTAAAGTAAGCGGAAAAATTCAGCTAAGAAAAAATTACCAAACTGGGGCATCGAGTGTTTAAAGTGGTCAGTACAATTACATGCGTTCCGTCTCATTACGTCATAGGTGTAAACCGCAATGAACAAAAACAAAAAGTGAACGTCTGCACGAATCAACCGCTTTACACTTCGCGCTGCGTACACAAACAAATACAGTGTAAAGTAACCCGGCGGCTAATTAATTGGTTTACAATTTTATTTCAATAGAAAATTGGAAATAAACAAAAATGATCGTACTTCTAATATTCAAATCGGCGTATATTTGGTCCACGGCTTGCACTCCTTCCCGTTCAACGAGGTCGATAAGGGGACTTTGTAAAGTGACGTAGGATTCTTCGTCGTAACCGGTCAACAGAAATTGCGTCGCAGGCAGTGTGCAGACTATTACGTGCGCCTATGGAACCAAAAACGTTTTAAACCTCGGAAATACCGTAGTTTAAAGCATCACATGCACATAAAGAGGGGCGAAAAGGGGTATTTAGTCCGACCCCCACCTCGCTGAAGGGTTCAAAAGCGAGGTATTATCGAGCAGTTTAGTACCGAAACAAGCATAAGCTTGGGCGAGGAGGGTTATCCACCATACCTGGGCATGGGGGGTTAGGGGTATGCACCCTCCAGAAACTAAAATACACCCCCCAGAATTCAATTTTTGAAATTTTTATCGTTTTTTCGCGATTTTTTGATGCAAATGGATAGTGTTCGATGAGAAACGTTGGAAAATGGTGTTTTTTCGCCAAATCACCATTTTAAGGCTATGTTATTACCTTTGAAAAAATCTCGCAACCCCCAGAACTTTGGTGCCCAAGCACGTATCTCTGGGGGGATGGGGGGTTCGGACCACCCAAAAATTAGAAAAATAGGACTTTTTAAAGGTTATCTTAAGCTATTTTTGGCTTAGTCCCCCCAAAAATTGGTGTTGGTCCCACGAAATAGGACGGCCAGCTACGTGCATGTTGGTGCCGCCCACCTATAGTATCCACCCCATCACTGCGAAAAAATCTTTGGCCCCAGAATTTTTGATTTTCTGAAAAAAATCGGAGAAAAGCACTGTTTTAAGCGTTTTTAGCGATCATTTGTTTCAAAAGTGCCAATTTTTTCGGCGCTCCGTGATGAACAGCTTTTTTTGATGATAGTCAACTGAATTTTTTATATTTTATTGAATTTTTCTCTAAATTTTTTTTATGTTTTAAGCGTGTCCATCCTCTATGAACCCCCAGAATTCCCATACTGTACACATATGGACCGAAATGAAGCGCTTTTGGATAAATTTGGCACAATAATAGTCTAGAACGTAATTTAATGATATTAAAACCCAAATTTTACCGATTTCTGACCAAAAATTCTCCATGTCAACCTTCCCTACCCAATCTAGCAGTGCCGAATCCAGGATTTTCCTAAGGGGGGGGGGGGGCGAAACCCTGACTTGGGCGGACAAATTAGCTGTTTTAACCCGAAAATCGCAAAAATCGCTCAAAAATCCTTAATTCCGCGCACTATTTTGGGCCAATGGGGGGGGGCGGCCGCCCCCCCACCCCTTAATCCGCCCCTGCAATCTAGCATTGTGCATCCATATGGTTCAAAGCAAAGCAAAAAAGCACGAATACGCGTTTTCGTTTCGAGACCCAAAAAACGATTTTGTGTTGCACAACATCCTCCAGCAGCTCATTTAAAATGGTGCATGCGACTAATGAAAAGCAAGGCTATTTTGACCCAGCTTTGTTGTTTCGATAAAAATAGAACTAAAACAAGAGTCTATAACTTGATCTGAATTATTTTTTTAAAATGATTTCAGAATACACTCAAGAAGTTAAAGGTTATTAATTTGAGGCAAAAAGCAAAATAGACGGTCAAATTCTGATAAAGATTGGGTGCAAAACGCTATTTTTGTTTAAAAATTGGCATGCCGCCATAGGTGGGCAGCAGCCAAATTCTGGGGAGAGGTATTCGATGGGGAATAATCGCCTAGAATAACACAAAAAGTTCAATTCTGGGCGTCTATCGATTTGGGAGGCGGTCCACTAGATTCACGATTAGGGGGCAGGACGTAGCTGGCCGTCCTATTTTTGGGGACCAACACCAATTTCGGAGGGGGGACTAAGCCCAGAAAGGCCAAAAATGCCAAAAAAAACGTTTAAAAAGTAATATTTTCCCGATTTTTTTGAATTTTGGGGGGTCCGAACCGCACCTGGGCGTGAGGGGGGGTTTATGGGTATGCAACCCCCCAGAATTCAAAATACCCTTCCCCCAGAAATCAAAATACCCCTTACCCCAGAAATCAATATACCCCCCAGAATTCAAATTTTGAAATTTTTTTCTAGCTTTTTTCGCAATTTTTCGATGCCAATGGATAGCGCTCGATGAGAAAAGTCGAAAAATGGTGTTTTTTCGCCATACCACCATTTTTTAGGCCATTTTTTGACCTTTGAAAAATCTTGCAACACCCCATCCCCAGAAATTTCTTGCTGTCCACGTATAGTCCGAACCCCCCATTCCCACAGAGATACGTGCCTGGAAGGGGAGTGGTGCAATCAGAACCTTAAGCCCACGTGTGCTTGCCATTTATTTACGGGCAATAAAAAAACGACAAAAAGTGATAATAAATACTTCATACTATTTCTGAAACACCAAAATGATGGGCCAATAAAAAAATGAACGCTAGATCGCGTACTTCGTCGTTTAGTCGATGTTTATTCGCGCGTTTCTCGCTGAATTCGCGTTCAAAAGTAGCTTCGCACGCCTCTTCGGCTAAATCGGCCGCCGAACTATTCGCCGCTCGCTTATTCAACGACGGAAAAGTGTCGTCGAACATCGACTTTTGACGGCGCCAATCGTCGCTCGCGTTCGACAAATCGGCGAACGTCGAATTATGACTCAAGTGCGAGCCGATCAGCAACGCGTCCTCGTCCGATTGGTCCGTTTGAAGCGAAGCGGCGTCGTCCGATTGGCCAGCGAACGCCAATTGGTCCGACGGCATATTCGTCACGTGACCTTAAGGGAAATCGCAAATTCGTTACAAGACCCGAACAGCATATTCGTCACGTGACCTGAATTCTAATCGCAGATTCGTTACGAAACCTGAATAAGAATCCTACATTCGTCACGTGTACCTAAATGCTAATCATAGATTCTTAACGAGACCTGAATAAGAATCGCATATTTGTCGCGTGACCTGCAGACACGTAGCTCTGGGGGGAATGGGTGTCCGGACCCCCTAATATTCAGGAAAAACCGGAAAAATATGACTTTTTAAACGTTATTTTGTGCTATTTTTGGCCTTTTTGGGCTAAGTCCCCCGAAATTGGTTTTGGTCCCTCAGAAATAGGAGGGCCAGGTACGTGCCTGGTGATATAAATGCGAATTTCTGGCATTCGTCACGTGACCTGAATATGAATCACAGATTTGTCACGTGAACTGGATGCGAATCACACGTGACTTAAACGGTCTACACATTTTTAACGCGCGATCAAATTTTGCGCGGCAATATATGAAATTATCACGTGCAATATTGGTTGCGCAGTCGCCATTTCACTAAAATCATATTATCTGGCTTGAAAGCTGGTAAGTAAGGTCTGTTACGTACTTCTAATAGTCCAACATATTTGCTTCTATTCCATAAAACTTCTTATAAGGGACTGCCCAGTCGACAGACACCGAAATACTGCAATTCGGAGGGAAAATTAGATATGAAATAGTTTATTAGGACTGTTAGATTGAGACGCATAAATGGCAAAACTTACTGAGATTATAAAATCGGTAAAAGAAAAAATAAAGGTAATGGATAATGCAGAACAGGAGAAAATAAACAGCAATTAAATTAATTCAAAAACCACAATAACCCTCGAATTATAAAAACCCGGTCAAGCTGAATTTAAAAAAGAAATACAATATCCGCTCGACGAGTTCGTTAGCAAAAATTACGGAAAGAAAGAAAAACGATATTCCGCCAATAAATTCCCTCGCAACGTAGCTATATATTTTGCCCAATTTCATTAAGGACTAGCCCAAAACTGCAAGCTTAAATGGGAATTTAATATGATAATGGCATCATCATCCGCAGTTAAGTGGCCAACCAACATAAGGTCTGCAGCAGACGTGAGAACGTGGGAATTCAGGGAGTAGACCCCACAGTGGAAAAATCGGAATTTTCCTGAGAAAAATGAGGCAAAATAAAAACAAAATAGATGAAAATAAACAATTTTCTTCTAAAGTGCTTGAAATTGAACAAAAACTGTGGATGCTAGTTTAGCATTTATTCCACTTTTGGACGTTATTTTAGCCAAGAAAAGCTCAATATTAGACCCGACAGACATGCTGACCCCCAGAACGGCCATGTTATGCACCTAGTGGTCTGCATTCTTCACTAGATATTTCGATTAGAAATGAGTTTCTCGTAAAACTTACCGAAAGAAATATTACACGAGGCCAGTGGCAGTGCCTGAATTCTGGGGGAGAGGGAAGGGGGGAATATTATCAGAGATGAAAAAATGAGCACGAATTCAATAGTGAGGGCCAGAAGACATCACTCTTCGACATTTTCCAACGCGCTCTATCCATCAGCGTCAATTAATCGCGAGAAAATGTAAGAAAAATAAATTTAATTCTGGGCTCTCCCAAATTCTAGGATATGTATTTTGGATTCTGGGATGTATAGTCAAGATCACACCTGGGCGTGGGGGTATGGACCAGACAAGCACGTGAGGAGCGTTAGTGGGACCAGCATGGAAAAATGCTGAATTTCCTGGGGAAAATGGGACAAAATGAAGGCCAAAAACGAATGAAGATTAAAAATTTCCATCAAAAGTGCTTAAAATCGACCATAAACTTTGAAATAACGTTATTTAAACGCTATTTCAGCATATATACCAATTCTCCGGTCTTTTTAGCCCAAAAAGCTCCAACGGCTGACCCCCTGATCGGCCATGCTACGCATCTATGGTCAGGCTGTACTCTCCCTAAAAATCAATAAACCACAGAATTGAATTCTGGTGCTATTTTCAGATATTTTGCACCGTCGGACCCCCATTATGTGGTTGCTGCCCATGTGCGGTGCAAACCCCAATGCCAAACATGTAAGGGCGGGAAATTTTGGGAGAGGTCCCCGGCCATTTTTAGGGGGGGGGGTAGATGACTTGCAAAACGGCCAAAATACGGCCAAAAATTCAATTTCTCCTAAAAATAAAGGTCAAAAATTTCCTGGCTTTAGGGGGTATGGGGGCCGGCCGACTTTGGGGGGAATCCGCATACCCAATGTTACATGTATGTCTCATGCTCATTGGTGGTACACACGATTCTTGGACTATCCTTTAAACTATATATAACTTACCACCGTATTCCACGACAGTTTCTTCGACCGCGAAACTGATAGCCTGATTGGGGGGCGATTCTTTGCTGTTTGTTAGAGATAAAGACTCGAAAGCGTTCGAATCGTCGCATTGATCGTCGAATTTAATCGAATTATTAGTTGATTTCACTTTATTCACCAAACTTTCTGTTGGAACCGCTGGAAAAGAAAATTGGAGTAATTCGTTGCGTTTGTGCGCAAAAAACAAATACAACGGATACGATAATTTTAATTAGCAGAAAACAAAAATTGGATTAATAACCAGGCAGTGTAAAGTCGGCCCAATCGTGTAATTCTAGTAGCTCAAGTGCAAAAAATTTAAGTTTTGCACAATTTGTGGAAATTAGTGGAGTTGTGGAAAGTTAATTCGTGTAGAGGAAAATTGGAAAATTGTGGACAAAAATATATAATAAAAATATAAAGGAAAATAACAAAACATAATTATTCATAGAAAAATAAAAAAATGAAATAAGTAAAAAATAAACCAATTGAAAGTTTAGCATCAAAACTAAAGCGAAGACTGAAGCAGAAAAGTTACGGAAAATAATGATTGATCATTGCCCGGACAATTCTTTCAGTAAAAAGTGACCATTCTCTGAGGATGTAATGTAAACACGTGCTTGTCACATTTTTTCTTTTCGTAATGAATAAAAAAGTCGTTTAAATGGATAAATTAAAATCACTAGCATAATTAGCCTTGTAAACTTAATTTCTTCGCTTTATATAAAGTTATGCAAAGTGAAATAAATGTAAATTGTGCAAGATGTAAAGTGTACACGTAGAGTGTCAATAAGTAAGTATGAGAACAATGTAAAGTGCGCTATTTGCTCAGTTGACGTAATAGTAGCATTTATCGTTGCTACAGATAAGAATAGAATCTTAAAGCGCTATTTAATTCTAATACAGCATCCCGAAACAGTGTTAAACTATAAACGGCCTTAAATTCTTACAGTAAGACAAATCGAATGCGATTTTCAGGGCTCCAAAACACGCGAATAGAATCGATAATTACAGTACGGCGCCACAAACGCGATTTCTAATCAATACAGGAGCAGTAAAGCAAAAACAAAATATAGAATGCGTGCAAATAGCCAAATAACGCTTTTAACTTAAACTGCGAGATGGGAAATCAACATTAGTGTAAAGTCACGTAAAAAGTCGTTTAAGCGACCAATTTTGTGAAAAGCAACGGGAAAATACGTAGAAAGAAAAGGTAAAACGTACCCAAGGATTTGAATTGAAAAGCGCCAACATGTGCTATCAAATTATTGCCAAAAAGAAATTTGGAAAATGAGAATCTTCGGTGTAAAGCGAATAATTAATTAGTGTAAACTTCGAATTAATGCAAAGCGTACTCTATCCGAAAATATTTTTTAGCGAGTTACGAGCATTTTTCATCATTCGGCTAAGCACAGCGTTTTATATACTCGAACAAACTGGCCAAAAACCCAAAAAACGGGAAATGTAAAGCCATCGAGCGGAAAAACGATAATCACGGCAATAAGCGGTAGAAAAACCAGCCGTCGTCGCCCAATTTCACGAAATTTTTGTCAAACTTTTCTATTTTATTGAAACGAGGATTAAAAAAACGGAGTCGATCGGCCGAAAAATCGATTTGCATTTGGACGAATTCGACGTATTCCGGTTCCACTTCGAAGGTGACCCAATAATTTGGGCAACTTTCGTACGAGCCCCGTTGACGCGTCTTTTCTTTCAAAGCCAAAATCGATTCGACGCTTTCGGTCGGTGCGCCTAGGGTGACGTAGCCAAACAGTATAATTTCTATTGGGCGAGCGGTGGGGTTCGGGTGGGACAAGACTTGCACGCGTGGATTGAGGGTCCATACCACCCAAGCAGTGTTTTTTGTACAAGGTCCGTTTGTACATGTACAAAGATGGTCCCTAAAAGTCTTTGTACATTTTGTACACACAAATTTTTGGGTACTATAATACGGTAGAGTAGCGATTTTAGTGTGGCAAAAACAGAGCTGTTAGACTTTTGGTGTATTTTAGCTACTTCCTGGGTTTATGAGGGCAAAAATCACTGATAATCGTCTCAAAACGGCGCGAAGCGCCGAAAAATTTGACATTTTTCCTTTCAAATGAAATTTCTGACATTATAAAGATATATAGAACACACAATTATTCATTTCAGTCGCGAAGCGCCAAAAGTTTTTGCGGATTTAAAACCTTTTTTGCAGTTTCCATCTCGCCCAAAAATCTTTGTACATGTACAAAGACGGTCACCAACAATTCTTTGTACATCGGGAAAAATCTTTGCCAAATACAAAAAACAATGCACCCCAGCGCCAAAAAATAACAAATTTGCTAGGGAAAATAAATGAGGCAAAATTAGGACCAAAAATGCATGAAAATGGAATTATTTTCAAAGCAAAAGGATCAAAAATTATTTTGAAAATTTAATTCAATAAATTTCTTCAAAAGTGCTTAAAATTGACCAGAAACTGTGGAATAACGTAGTTTTAACGCTACTTGAGCATAGCGTTTACACCACTTTTTAAAGTCATTCTGGCCCAAAAAATTCACTAACTGACGAGCGTCAAAAGACTGCACCCGGTGCATGTAGAAAAACATAGCTATCGTAATAAATTTTTTTGTTTCTTTGCTCATTTCTTCCCAATAGTGATCTTTCGAGGTGCTTAATCCTTAATTCTTGTTTAGGCTTAGTGAGTGCGAAAAGAGAAGCCAGCAATGAATACCTATTTACTATGTTTTGTACAGCACCGGGTGCAGTCTTTAAATACTCGGAATTAATGACCCCCTAGGCCAGCTAATGACCCCCCAATCACTTATGCTGTGCATCTTTGGGAGGGACCCAGCATGAATAGGAAATTTGGACTCCCATGCATTCGAACTACCTCCCTCAGCACAACAGGCCCCTCACAACAAAACTTTAAACGTTTTTTCGTGATTTTCGATTCAGTAGAACGATTTAAGAAAATGGAGCAGAAGTTGATACGGATAAAGGGGTCCCTCACCCGAAGTCGGCCGTTCCACCGTTCCTCCTAAACCGAGATTCTTTAAGCCCTCCCATTTTTGACACATTTTTGGGCGCTAGTTCCGCCTTTGTTCGGCCGAAAATTGAAGGCCCTTAACACTCCCAAAAAAATTGGTCGCATAGGCCCCCCTTTTCAGGGAAAGGGCATTGAATAATAAGGGAAGGTTAGTCCGGCTCACTCTGGATTTACTAGAAGAACGGAGAATTAAAATCAATCTGAATGAAACTTTCAAATATGTAAAAAAACATCGAAAAAAGGAAATCTTCTGAAATTTTGGAACTTTCAAAGAAGCGCTTTAACATTGATCAAAATATCTGTTTATCAACCACTCCAGGACTGAAATTAGGAAAAATTGGTTTGGTAACCGCGTATGCAATCCGGTACCTCACGAAACTAGATGCTCAGACTCTTTAAACTCTTTTATTAATTAGTTAGAAAAAACCGACCTAACGGCTTTTTGCCGGGAGCCAATTCAAATAGCATCAGTGCCCAAGTGACCTCCTGTAGAACATAATACTAATGAGTTTCCCTCCTATTTATTTTATCGCTTTTTATCGTTTTTTACTACATTTTGCATAACTTATGTTTCTACGAAATAAACATTACATTACATTATTATTACAGAATTTTGACTTGTTACACGTTTGACCAAGACCATACATGGGCAGCGCCAAAATTGAATTCTAGAAGGATGAGGCATGCACACACATTCATGCACATTCTGGGGGGGCTGACACAATATAATTTCTTACGCGCCTTTGTAAGCTCAAAAACTATATACGCGTCAAATACATATTTTTTGGCCTTTCTGACGATGCTCATTTCGTCACAGGCAATTGAGGCAAAAAAATTTTCAAGAAAAATTCAATACGAAACATAGTCAACATCGATATTGATACTATGGAACCAAGAATTCACTTGAACGCTTAAAATAGGTAATGTTCTAGGATTTTTCGAGAAATCGCGAATTCTGGAGTGAAAATATCTTTGCAGAAAAGCTTTTCTTGCGGACGGGTGAAAAAGTTCCGATCCCTTTAAGATCGTTTATGGGCCTGAGTTATGGATCAGCTATTTTTAAAGGTTGAAAAATTTGCCAAAAATGTATGATAAAGGCAACAAAATCCATTTTCTTATTTTCCTCCCAAAGCTATACCTGAAGGCATCGAAAAATCGCTAATAAAACGAAAAAATTAAATGCTGGGGTATCAGAGATTTTAGGGGGTTTCATTATGGAGTATAAAACATAGGTGCATAGCATGGCCGATCTGGGGAGGGGATCAAAGTTTGAGCATTTTTGGCCAAAATGACCTAAAAAATTGGTATAAGCGCTAAAATATCGTTAAAACTACGTTATTACACCGCTTCCGGTCAATTTGAAGCACTTTTGAAGAATATTTTCAGTTTCCATCCGTTTTTGGCCTTCACTTTGCCTCATCATCACCGCTAAATTTTCCATTTTTCCATTCTAAGGGGGGGTCAGGACCCCCTACACCCCACGTGCATGCCTAAAACCATCCACCCTCTCAAACCCCTTCACACGCTTCTAGACATATGCATTCGAATAAAAAAATTTTCACCTCACGTCCTTTTAATTTAGATTTATTAAGAAGCCAAGGATTGTTTTTAAAATTCTATAGGGCACGAATCGCAGCATCTTAAAGCATCAAGGGAGTGTTAAATACACTGCTATCATATAAAGTGATTGCTAAAAATAAAAACAGGTCACGGAATATTTCTGCGAATAGGAAAATCTCAAATCGGAGGACTGTGTACACGATTTGAAAAAAATTTAAATAAATGCTCTCGAAAATTGAATAATTTGATTTAAAATTTAATTTAATTTAAAAGTGAGTGATTGGAGAAACATTTAAAAGATTTCAAAGTGTGGCAGGTAAGCTTACAGGTAAGCTTGTAAGAATAGCCTATTTCAAACGACAGTAATGCTTTACTTTGATTAACTATAGCAGATAGGGTAATCTTGTTCTCGACGGTTGGACACTGGTCAAAGTCCTTATCTCCTTTTAAATATCGCGTTACGATTGCATTTATCCGAACAGACCTCCTTAAGTGCGGCCAAAAAAATACCATGGAAACGTACGGATTATTTTTCATATCTTCAGCCTATTTAATAAGAAAAAAAATTAAATTAATGTTTTATTTTTAAGAAAGTTGTAATTTACGATTCAAGTTTAATTTTTCAATTAATTTTGCAAAAATCTTAATTTCTTTCAAATCAGTCGAGTTCAAAACACTTCGATTTTGATCATAAAATTCAGGTAGTAAAACCTAAAATTGTATAAATTTATACCTCCAACCAGACGTGTTCATGGGGGGTTAGGAGGTTTTGACCCCCCAGAATGGTAAGTGACCCCCGCAAAATGGCTGCGACCCACCCCTAGAATTATCGATTTTTTATATAAGTTGATAAAACTTGTAAAAAGTGTGCCTTTTCAAGCGTTTTTAGCCCATTTGTGGCTCAAAAATATCAAATTTTCGTCGCTTCGCGCCGTATACACGTTTTTTGACCATATTTTGTTTAATTTACTCAATTTTTACAAATTTTTCGAAATTCTTCCAACGCTTTTATGTTCTAGAAAAAACGAGCATTGTCTGAAACGTCAAAAAACAGTGTTTTTGACGTGTATTCATCGTTTTTAGCCCAAAAAAGGCACTTTTTAAAAAATGTTTGGGCCTGACCCCACAGAATTCCCATGCTGTACATGTATGCCTCCAGGTAACCACGTAAACTTGAAAAACGTTCTTTCATAATGAAGGATCTCCGAACGATTTACAACATATCGGTTGAGTTAATGAAAGCAAAATGATTCGAAAAATAGAATGATGCGTCATTTTAGCCATTTAAACAGGTTAGAAATTGTGCTATAATTTTACAACTGGTTGAAGCAGTCTTTTTCTTGCGTAACAGAAAAGTTCAATGACGCAAAATTTAATCGTGATCAAGAAACCAGCAGTGCAAAAATTTAAATAAACAAAGATTTAAATCAATAAAGATAAATAAAAAATAATAGGGGTAAAAACATAAATATTTGCACTGCAGCGTATCCAGTATTACCTCTAATTAATTAAAAGTAAACTAAGCGTAAACAATTAGCGTTGAAATATATTGCTTTAGTTAAGACAAACACGGAATGTCAAAAATTCAATCATATGCATCTAGTATCGGATTAAAAAAATATACGCTTCATAGATGCATGTGTATATGAAAATCATTCGTGCAATCGGCTTTTTAAATTTATTTTCAAATTAAATTAACGTCGCTTCTAAGCAAATACCTGCATTTGCGTTTTTCCCAAATTTTTAAGCTAGCAACAACAGAGTAGAAAGTTCAGTTCGAATTAAATACAGGATTCAAACTATCATTTGATAGACTTTATAAAATATCAATATGAAACAAGGAGGACAAGCAACTTTACGATTAAATTTAAAACTTTCTTTAGAATTCTAATTTTAATTTTTTAATCTATTTTTCTTGTAATTCACCGAAATTAGGGCGGCAATTCCTCAAATACCTAGTAAAGACTGAACGGTTTAGTTTAAGCAGAGTAATGAAATTCTAAGGAGAAATTTGCATTAAATTTTAAAAAAACACAAAATTTTCAGACAAGGGCCATAACCAGTCTCTAAAATGCGCCTTTCACTTTAAATAAACGCCTTTTACAGGCGCTTATACTTCTGCGGGCAGTTAGATATATCAGAAATCCAATTATAAAATTTTAAAAAATTTAACGTCTTTCGAATATTTTAAAACGGTTGAAAATGCTAAAGAAATGACAAGAAGTTTGTTTAAGCAATTTCTGCAGAAATGTTTTGACGCTACATATTTAAGATTAACTTATGTTTAAAAAATCGCATAATTTAATCACGAGTGTCAAAAAATAAATAATTAATAAGTGTAGCGTATTAGCGGGAAACCAACTTCATTTGTAAAGCGGTGCTCATGCCTCAAGTAGGTTTCTTCATCTTTCTGTCCTAATCAATGAGAAATTTAGGACAAAAATCTTTTATTTTTCATTTATTTATTTCAATTTTTAATTATTCTAATGAACAAAAAAGTATTATATTAAAATGTCTAATCTATAAATTCACTTTATAAAATATACACGAAAAAATTATTTAGAAAAATGTTAATCATAAAAATATTAGATCTTTATACTTTAACGTCAAAGCCATTACAGGTCATAGACGCTAGAGAGTTAGGCTGTAAATGATAAAACTTAAGCTGAGTAAATAACTTTAAAAAATTGCGCTAAAAAGGGCAAAAAAGATGAATAATTTCAATTTCTTCCTAAAATGCTATAGAAAGACCCCCGAAATGAAAGGCATGCGTACTTGAGCACCCGATTCCATTGATTCATAATACAGATTTTTTAAAGAAAATTCAGCGACTGCAATTTCTGCTTGAAAAAATAATTCAACAAGAATCGCTCGCAAAGATTATCGTATTTTCTGAGCTAGTTCAATCTACCACAAGATAATGGCCAGTTGAGAAAACATAATTTCGCAAAAATCAATCTACTAAAGCAAAATTATAAATATAAAAATATAAAAATAACATAAATATCAGCAGCATTGCGCTAGCTATTTATTACAGTAGCAAGCGGAGGTTCTCACTACACGGGTAGCGACCGAATTCTGACGGCTGGTGTTGAAATCGATTAAACGCAAGAGACAAAAGATTCCAAAAGTAGGTCTATGGAGGTTTTCAACTAAGGTAAGTTAATCAGTTTTTTGGGTCAAAGTGACCTCAAAAACGGGCATGAAAGGTAAAATAGCGTTAAATGTACGTTATTCCACAGTTCCTGGTGAATTTGAGCTTCAAGAAAATTTTCGGTTTACACTCATTTTCGACCTTCGTTTCGCCCCGTTTTACCCAGAAAACTTCCTATTCTTCCGACTCCAGAATCTATACCAGACATGCACTATGGAAGGGGGTTTGTGGGTCTAGGTCCCCTAGAATGGACAAATAGAAAATTTTTGTGGGGAAAATGATGCAAAATAGAGGCCAAAACGGATGAAAATTAAAACTTTTCTTCATAAGCGTTTCAAATTGACCAGAAACTGTAATAACGTAGATTTAACGCTATTTTAGCGCGTAAACCAGTTTTTGAGGTCACTCTGGCCCAAAAGAGCTTAATTTTTGACCCCCCAGATCGGCCAATGTTGTGCATCTATGGTCTAGGATAGACATGCATGTGAGGGATGGGGAATTGAGGGTCTAGACCCACAGAATGAAAGAATGAGAAATTTCCTGGAGAAAATGAGGCAAAATGAAGGCCAAAAATAAATGATTGAAAATTTTCTTTAAAGTTCATAAAATTGACTAGGAACTGTGAAACAATGCAAGTTTTAACCCTATTTTAGCATTTATACAAGTTTTTGACGTCATGTTGACTAGAAAAGCTAAATTTTCGACCCCCTCAGATTGGCTGGCTGCTTCAGGTCGGCCACGTTGTTAATCTGTCGTCTAGACCCCAGAGTTCCCAAGTGCCCGTCTAGTCGAAATCGCCTAGCCCCCTCCAACAGCAATGATTGGTCACCAATCAACCACTGCAATTTCGCCCTAACCTGTAGCGTAGCCTATTGGGAAAAATTAACAAACCTTTGGGCTATTGTCATTGGTCGAAAATCGAAACGATTTCTCATCGGAACCGGTCAAGAAAAGCATGCGGCTACTTGGTCTACCTTGCTTATCAACGGTTGATAGGCAAAAGAAGCTGAAGCTATCATCGGGGCAGTTTTTTCCCGCTTCCTTATACCACAAATCGAATAGTTTCATAGCATTTTTCGTCCTTAAATCCTGTTCCAACAATCTGGCCGAACTCATTTTAGCGAAGACAGTCGAATTTAGGTTCTTTAACTTATTAAAAATGTTCAACGAAATTCTAAAATAAGTTTAGAAAAAGATTTGCAAAGAAGGATAGACGAGTATATGGACAAAATTCCATAAGCTCATGCAAACGGAAATATGAGCTAAACGGGTAGCTCGCAAATGCATTCCTTTGACTGTCGTTTATGCATTTGAATAGATGTATTTGAAGGTATCTGCCCAGAAATTCCGGAAAAAATTGTCATCAATAAGACAGCGTATTACACGAATTTTACACCACCCCGTTTCAAAATAAACACAAATAAACATTCGCTTTCTAATAATTCTACCGCGTTCTATCTAGGTACTTCGATAATTTAACAACTTTCTTTTGAATCTGATCCGCTGAAGCCAGGATAAAAAAATAACAGGCATACATTATCTTGAGGGAACTTGGTGACTACCCCAAAAAAGTTTTCACCCGCAGAAATTTTCTCATCCCCAGAAATTATGTCGTCCCCCAGAATTCGCGATTATACAAAAGTTTCCGAAATGTTCGCAAGCATTTTTAGCCATCTATAGGCTCAAAAAAGTCAAATTTCCGCGCTTTGAGCCATATCGGTACTCATTTTTCGACTATATTTTGTTCAATTTATTCGAATTTTGAATTTTTCATGTTTTTATGCTCTAAAAGGAAGCTTCAATATGAGTAGCGGTGGTGCTATTTTAAAATATCATTAGCTGGTCAAAATAACTTTACAATTTTGTTTTAATAGGTAATAATTTTTTTTAAAAACAAATAATATTTGCATAACACAAAGTACCGACCACACGGTCAATACACTCGTCGTAAGAGTCAAGAATAATTACATAAAGACTTCACAAGTTTCTAATGTGAATTACAAAGCATTGAATTGAGGATTCCACTAAACGAAAGCGAGACAATGTTAAAATAAAAGTTAGATTGGGCGCGCATAAAGAACAGCTTCACAGCATGGTCAGGTCTTTAGATTAAGTTCATACAAAACT
The DNA here is from genome assembly GCA_036768485.1 of Mermis nigrescens. Lineage (NCBI taxonomy): Eukaryota > Metazoa > Nematoda > Enoplea > Mermithida > Mermithidae > Mermis > Mermis nigrescens. The sequence goes on from JAVLUZ010000223.1 coordinate 1,366,031, forward strand.
TGATGAGGATTAGAAATTTAGAAGCAAATGAAAAGAAAAGTAATAATAAAAAATGATTGGCAAAGGAGACAAATTTTATAAATTATTCCAAATGCTTTTTCAGCCACACACTATCAAAAATCTCCCTTATAATATTTAGGACAATACCCCGACCAAACTCCCACGTATATGCGTAGCCTTGAGCCAGCTTTTACGAAAACGCTTCGACAGATAATTTATATCAATTTATACGCTCGTTTCATGTAAATAAATGCTTATTTCGCGCAATATTGACTTGACGATAAGACCAATACTGCTTAAGCATGAAATAAAATATTAACTCAGCCGATAAAGACGACAATGCTAATTTTTTTGTTCGGAGGAATCGACCAACATTTGCATATTAAAGTACGAATAAATACTGCAAACATCCCACCGAATAGGACACATGTCCGGTTTTTACTTGCGCCAAATGTTATGCACCGATTAGGGGCAAATAATCGACATAAGGGCCGCATTTAATGACTATCGGAAAGACAAAAAGAGGCTTAAGTCCTCTGATGTCAAATTTCCGTGACCAACATCAAGCAATATGGAGTTACCTTATATACAATTTTAAAAAAACTTATGATTCCATTGTATTCACTTTGGTGATATCAGCAGCAAGGTAGAAGAATTGTTGCAAAAAGTGACCGTTTCGAAAAATATATTCACTTTTTGAGACATGAAATTACATTTAAAAAACCAGAATCGGTTCTTATATGATCTAGCTTAAGCTAGGCTTAAACATATCCACTATAAACATAGTTAGGCGGTGTTTAAATTTGAATGTCATTTGTTCCAACATTGTCATTGGAGACATGGCTTCAAAAAAATGAAGATAAGAAAAAACCGACTGAAGATAAGCCTAAATCTGGTCTGGTCGTACGTAAAAAGTTGAACTCCGAGGTTAAGTCTGACTTAAGCATGATAATATAAAATCGGTTTTAGTAGTCTTCGATTCAGTAGCGCTGAAACAGACGTACAATACGGACTTTTTCGAATTTTAAACAGCGTAAAGATTTATAAATTTTGTGTTTAGATACAAGATTAGAGGTAAAAAGAGAACTTGGCAAAAATCAAATGCAAAATTCCGCCTGGAAGCTGATTCAGTCGAGCAAGACCATAATGAATTATAGGCGATAGAGAGGCTTTTCAATAAAAATCCAGCAGTTGCCACGCGAGACCATACATCATCAGCGTTTTTTTGCACGGGCCTTTTTGCAACGTGCAAAAAACCTCACAAAATCCTTTTGCACGACCGAAAATTTATTTTTACTATACATATATATATATATATATATATATATATATATATATATATATATATATATATATATATATATATATATATATATATATATATATATATATATATATATACAAAAATTTCTCTGCGCTTTGCGCGGTAGGATTACATACTGTGTTGTTTACTATAATGCCTTTTACACCATTTTTACACTTAGAAAATCGCTATTTCTGTAACGCTGCGGACACAAATATATTGCATTTTTGATTATTTCTATTTAAATTAAATAGCAAAATCATAAAAACGCTAGTGTCTAAGTCGTTTTCATGGGCATACATAGCTTTTGCCTATTTTCTGTCGCAACTTTTAGAGTTAAAAATAACAGTTCTTAATTTCATGAGCGAATCTGACGTTCGAAATTACACTACTCGTAGTTTTGATTTTCCTAATTTAAACGAAAGATGCGATTAAAACTTGAACATGTAAATAATACGGTTTCCAACAACTTGGAGGTGCTGCTACTGTGATACAAAAATATCAGTAATAATTGTTTAGCGTGTTACTCGCTTATTTACTGCATAAAAATCGGAAAAGGACACACGAAATAAAGTAAAAATTTTCAGCATTTCGTCCATGAAAAAGTTTGTTTTAATGCATTTTTATACGAGTCTGTCAGCATTCGCCAAATCTTTGTTGAAGAAACAGCAATCTTACTACTAATTGTTCAAGAGCTGTTTTGCATTCCACAAGTAAGACATTGTGTAGAAGCGAACGTTCAAAGTTTAGTGAATTTTTTCGAAAGAAAGAAAACGTTAAACCAAATCTATGTTTTGTCTTTCTATTTTTGTAACGCATTTTCTTTCTTCACGATCAAGATGTGTGTTTTTGCCAAAGCGAATAAAAAATTAATTTAATGATGGAATATGCAATGTAGAATAAGAACGTCAATACAAAAGTGATAAAAATAACACGAAAAAAATCATAATAGTATACTTGTCAATGGGAAGAAAATTATCTCTCGAATTATCGACGCGAAGCGCCGAAATTTTAGATATTTAATCATTAAAAGTCACCTGATTGTTCAAAAATCAGCATGTTTTAAACGACTTATTCTCAGATTTTACTTCGCACCGTGCAGAAATTGCCAGAAATTTTCTTTGCACGAGAGCAAACAAGTTTGCACTGTTGCAAAAAACAAAAACACTGCTTCACACGATACCGTTTTCTAAAGAAGAATAAAAAATATTTTTCGTTTTTCGGTCACTTTTTATGCTGGCGTAAGCGGATAGAACCATAGGTGGGGGCAGTACCAAAATTCTGGGGCCTGTAGGATTTTTCAAAGATCAAAAATGGTATTAAAAATGGCGGTATGGCGGAAAAACACCATTTTTCAATGTTTCTCATCGAGCATTATCCATTGGCATCAAAAAAATTGCGAAAAAAACAACAAAGAAATTTCAAAAATCGAATTCGGGGGTGGGTTATTTTAATTTCTAAGGGGAAAGTATTTGGCCTTTTGGGGGGGTTGCATACCCCAAACCCCCATGCCCACTTAAGGATAGAATACCTAGAAAAACATGAAAAATTCCTCTTCTCTTACCCGTGTAATCAACTTTTTATTCTGACATTTTTCTGACCCACTGAAATTTCAGCCTAGCCCTAATGAGGTCATCAGGTACATTTGCTTTCAAGGCAGAATTAACGAAGCAAAATTTAATAGGTTCTCCTCATCCAATACCGCGTGTACACGGCAAGGACTGAATCATTCAATAATGACGTCACAAGAAGGAATTTCGACAGAGCATCAAAAAGCCGATCTGGCGTTCGCTTACGAAAAATAGGTCACGCAGCGAATAAAATATGCCGGTTTTTCCGCGAAAAACGAATAAAAATTATTCAGCACCAAACGCACACAATCGTCAGGATGCTGTCGCCAAGCCAAAGGTCAACAACCCTGCCACACACGGCGATGATCAAAACAGCGTTGGGGTCGCTCTGAAAAGGCTACAGTATCCTCGTTTAAATTTAACTGATGAATGCGTTTCGTATTCTTATATCCGAATTTGGAGCGCGCTTGACTGCTCGCGTGCCTATGGTAATTTCAAGTTTAAGGCCAATAAACTAATTTAAGAATTCGAAATGCAAAATATGCTCGAATGAAGACGTCACCTGTAAGAGGGTTAGTGCGAATTCATTGCGTACGGGATCAGTTATTTATTTCCATTGAATAAGTTAGTAATTTCGCCAACCATTGAGTGGTAACGTTACGTTTTCGAGAATTTTCGTCGAAAAACGCGCATTTTTATGATTTTGAATGATTAAGCCGAAATTCGTCGATTTTGCGTTAATTATTTCACTTTTCGTGCCAGTGATCAGTCGTCTATTTAAATTGAATGTGTTAGTCTAATCTGATCGGCATTAAAAGGTAAATAACTTTACGCTTTCGAGAATTTTCATCGAAAATTATGCTACGCTTTCGATAATTTTCATCGAAAATTATGCGTTTTCAAGATTTTGACCGATTAAGCCGAAATTCGTCAATTTTGTGTTAATCATTGCGCCTTGTCGGGTCAGTTATCAGTCCTTACTTTGCACTGAATGTGTTAGTCTAATTTTGAGGCGATTGAGTGGTATCAAAGTTACTCTTCCGAGAATTTTCATTGAAGACTGCGCATTTTTAAGATTTAATCTAAATATGCCGAAATTCGTCGATTTAGCGCTAATTATTGCGTTATCGGTATCGGTCGCTCAAGCGTTTTGTCCTGCGTTTTTGACCAATGATAAGAGCTGCTCATGTTTTTCCTACTTGGACGGAGCGGTGATAAAATGCAGAGGGCCAAAGGCGACGACGGTGGTCGAAAAATTGAAAGCTATGCCCATTCCGCCCGACATTAGGGAGCTGTCGTTAGAGAATGCCAAAATTGTCGAAGTAAGCAACGGGTTCTACTAGTGGAACATTTAGGGCAGAGGAAAATTTCAGATCGATTTGAGTGATTTTTAAGACGAAAATGGAGATTTTTAGATATAAAATTTCGAGCTTTTCCTACAGATCTTCTCGAAATGAAAAATTTAGAGCCGACGCAGAACGAACGAGATGAAAATGGAAATAACTCGGTGTAAATAAAAACAGTAGAAATTTAAAAGTACAATTAATAATAAGTAAACCTTCAGAGAGAGAAGCAAAAATATTGTGAAACAAAATTTCGAAAGCTCAAAAAATTAGGAATTACGGGAATAAAGCGACAGTCAGTTGCGAACTCAACTCAAACAGGAAGACGTGAAAGTAAAAGAAAATAGATTTTGCCCATATCAGTGAATTAAAATCGTAAATTGTGGATACGGGCGACCGTTTTTAATCAAGGGTAATAATAACTTCTTTTTTTAAATGAATTTACTCAAATCGAAAATGTTCGAATCTCAAGTACCTGAATTGGAACATTAAAAATTCACATCGCCTACGTTCCTATTATTTTATTTTTGTAAATTACTTCTTCTTTTTTACCTTTCTTTTTTCTTGCATCACATTGACGACTTTATATTGCTAATTCAAATTATCATATTTATCCTCTAATAATTTCTAAAAAATTTGCCAAGCGCCCAATATCTTTACTCACCAGATTAACTATTTCATTTGTCCTTCATCAATACGCACCGAATGTTTTTAACATTCAACCAGTGGCGGATCCAGGATTTTCTGACTGGGGAACGGAAACCCAAATTTTTCTAACAGTTTAAAAATTGAACAAAAAAATCCGTTCTTTATGCTTAAAGTCGCGTTTCATTGCCGTCTTTTGATAGGAAGAATCGTTTCATGCGAAGAAAATTAAGTGTTTTTTTAATTCTCTGACAGGTTTTCTATAAAAAAACTTGCAAGGTCAATGCAAAAATCGACACTAAGCGCCGAATAAAACATGGGAAACTATTAGGAATTACAAAATTTTTGCTCTGTACAAAAATATTACTAGGTTTGAGAAATCGTGATAAAAATGGCTAGAATCATAAAAAACACGCATCTATCCTTTAATGCACCCAAATACTTCTGACGACAGGAGGCGGCCGCCCCCACTCCGCTCCCTCTATATCCGCCCTTGCCTTAAACGCACTTGTCCCGAAAATCGTTCCTTTTCAAGATCGGAACGAGAGCTTTCCGAAATTTGCGCATAAAAACGCTAATTTTGGACAATAATCAAATCCGGGCCATTCATCCGGACGCGTTTCGCGGTTTGGAGATCTCGCTCGTTTCGCTGAGTTTGGCCCACAACAAATTGACCGAAGTTCCGACAGACTCGCTAACCGGCATGAACTCCCTACTCATCCTCAGCCTCCAATGCAACAACATCGGCAACATTTATCAGCCTGTATTTCGAAACGTCAGCCGTCTGATCGAACTCAATTTGGCTTGCAACCAAATTTGCAAGATCAATGGCCCGGCATTCGATTCGGTCAAGGATACGATGCAGAGTTTGATATTGGATCAAAATTGCCTGAAGGAGATACCGGCCGAGGCCCTGCGCAATTTTAAGCAACTTCTCGCCTTGCACTTGCAATACAACGAAATCACGAGCATCGACAAATTGCAACTGATGAATATGCTCAGCCTTTTGCTGATTCGTCTGACGGGCAATAAAATCAAAATTCTTGACAGGTGATGAAATGTTTGCTACAAATAGCGGAAATAATTGCATTTCTAAAATAATCCAATTATCGGAACTGATTCAAACGCCTGACCATACATGATTTTGCAAAAATGTTCGCAGAATTGTCAAATTTTTCGAAAATAGTGACACATTTTTCAACTTTTACCTTCCCTCAAACCGATCATGCCTTGAGATTTGCCCTACCCAAGAATTATAGATTCCAGCTGATTATTTGCGCGACAAAGTTAATGACCTTTTCTAAATAATTTGAGGGCAGAGCATTAAATGCCGTAAACAAATTACAGAATTGAGTAAGCTCCTATTAACAATATGAAACACCCATTTTTTTAAATTATTCATCTTTATTAGGACATTAACATATTCTGAAATACAGCTCATCAAGGATCTAACGTTATCAGCAAGCACGTTTGCACTAAGCTATTCAGGTATTTAGCAAATTTCAAATACAAGAAGTAGGTACCTATCAGGAAAGAAATATATAAATCTGGAAAATAAATCTTCATGAAAGTCTTTTAAAAAATACGATATGGGCTAAATAGAATAATGAAATCTTAAAAAATACACAAACATTTATCTGGCGATTTTTTTGTAAATAAAATTCTCGAACTAGAAGACCATCATCTAAATTTTCGGTCGAAACAAAATTGCGCAGTAATTACAGAATTTAAGTCAACTTAAATATAAATTAATTTTATTTTACTGTAAGCAAAAGTTGTTATAACCAATAGCTGAGTTTTCGACTGATAATAATAAAAACTTTGATGGCTCTTTCAGGTACGGGTTCAATAATGTGCCAAACTTGCGCTATTTATTCCTAAATCGGAATGAAATGACGTCAGTCGAACCTAACACGCTGCAACAATTCAAATATTTGGAAGTGATCGACCTGAGTTACAACAACATAGCCGAAATAAGTATCAATGCATTCCAGGGTCTGGAGCGGCTAATGCAACTGAACCTAGAGGGTAATTCAATTAAGGACATCTCACCCGGCGCCTTCGCCCACACGCCCCTCTTACTGCTGCTATTGGGTCACAATTGCCTGACGGCCGTCAATCAGCAAATGTTTCAGGTATAAATAGATGCGCATAAAAAATATCGTCAGAATTTGGGATACCATACCAGACACGCACAGCACGGGAATTCTGGAGGAAGGGATGAGGGGGGTGAAACAAAACATCTCTTCTAAAGTTCCTTTTTTGGGCTCGAAAACGGCAGATACGCGTGAAAAACATCTTTTTTGACATTTATTACAATGCTATAACTTTCTAGAACATAAAAATATGAAGCTACGAAAAAATTTGAATAAACTGAATAAAACATACATAGTCAAGAACGAGCGCATAGTGTGAAGCACCCAAAATTCGACACTTTTGAGCGATCGATAGCTATAAATGTCTAAAACGGCGCCATTTCTACAAATTTTTTTGGGAAATCGCGAATTCTAGAGAAGTAAAAAAATTTCTGGAGGGAGGGGACGGTTAAAAATTTTTCTGATGGCGAAACCCCCCACCCCCCAATTCACGTATGTATAATACTTATATTATGGGTAGTCTGACAAGTCAAAAATCGTCAAAAAAATTCAGTCTGAGGGCTGCGATGGTCCTTAAATTCAAAGGGTCCATTCAAAGTCCACGTCAAGATGTTGATACATTGGAATTAAACACAAATGCAAATTTTGGAAATTGGAGCAAAATAACACCACATACGACATTCTATATTACTTTTATCAGCAACAAGAAAATATAAGCTAGGTAGGTATGTAAGCTCGAGATAGATAAATACAAAAAAGACGTAACCACACAAAAGCGCAGATTAACTTTGACGCTGAGATACCGCGATGACAATAATTCTTAAGAGTCCTACAAAAGTAGCATTGTTTATAGAATACAAATCGTGAAATTTGATTCTCACGAATGTTTATCATCATGTGTAACGGCTAAAAAGTTCGAGACTGGCTAAACGAACATTCAGGAGGACGTAAATCACGACTATCCTTGTTTGGCGAAAAATCACAGTAGAATGCATGTTTTATAAACATAGATTTGGGGATAAAAAATCTCTATCCGTAGGGAAATGGGGTATGGGTGGGGGACATTATGACATATTGGGCTATAGCCCACTAAGCCAGTCCATGGAACGGGCCGACCATACATTCAGACGGTCAAAAGCTCTGAAAGGGGTAAACCGAGTTTCCTTGGTGGGGGAGGGAGTTAAACGGGTAATTTTTCACCTATTTAATGTCAAATTTTTGTACTTAATTCGTCGTATTTTATTTTTCATGAATATTTATGGTTAAATTTGCGTGAAAGGAATAACAATAAGGGCAATGGAATGATCTATAACATCAAATAGGTATTATAGCTTAACCTTCAGAAATACGTATCCTCTAACAATATTTTTCTGCAAAAGTCATCAATTATAGTCATATTTGGTTAGCTGATGACGAATATGACAATTTTTAACAAAAAAGCGTATATCTAATTATACGTGCAAACTTAAGCACATCTAATTCAAATTGTGCATGACCGGTTGTGGCCTGATTTGATTAGATGATTACGAATTTAATAAACATTTTTGATAGAAAGGCGGACATTATTTTGAATTTTTTGTTTTTCTAATTTGTTTTCTCGTCTTCTTATTTTTTATGTCCTTTTATTTTTTATTTTTTCTTGTTTTTATTTTTTCGGTTTTTTAAATTTCAATTTGCTAAATTGAAATTTAAAAACCCCACAGTAGAAGCCAAATATTATTATAGTTTATTCACTTCTCATGTGTTACTTATGATTTTTGATAGTTAAAAATCCATGATTTTTTGTACCTAAATACAAAAAAAAATTAGAAAAATTTAAAAATTAAAAAAGATTAGCACAAATTTGAAAATTAAAAAAACAAAAATTGAAGAAAATTTTAAAAGAATAAAAAAATAAAGAATAAAAAGCCAAAAAATTTAAAATTAAAAACAAAAAATTCAAATCAATACCTACTAGTGATCGACAGGAGCGACTTTTTTGGCCGGGGCTGAACAAAATCGCCGGCCCCGGCCGAGGTGTACAGGGTATAATTTACTATATTATATAGTGTATGAGTACAACAGTATCTTGTATGCTCAACATAGTATAGTAAACATATACATTCAAACTAAGCAGGTATGTATCAAGTAGTGATAGGCAACATGCGGTTTGCATTTCGCTTGGCAAGCAGTGATTAATTATTGTTATTTAATCATACGTGAGCAATGATCAATGAGTAACCCCCGTCCAACTTTCCAAATAAAATGTGGTTGTTCTGGTTCAAAACGTGGTGTGTCCAATTACCAAGCTGCAAATTGTCTTCCATGGTTTGAAAAAATAGTTATCCAGCCTTTGAAAACTAATTGGTTTGGCCTAAAAATGGTTGTCCGAGTCCAAAAATGGGTTCGCCTGGTTCTAAGAAAGTGGTTGTTTAGCTTGAAACGTCGTTGTCTAGGTTCAAGAATTGGATTTTTAGGCTTTACAGTAGAAAAGATATCCCCGTCCAAACGATTCTCCTCTTCGTCTAAGTTTTGGTTCCCATGAACGGGCAGAAACAGGGTATTGCCCTGGTGCGCATTTAATACACCTCAAGTTAGCAGCATTGCTATATTACGTTTTTGTTACTCTTAACGATTCTCAAACATATTTTATGATTCTGAAAGATACACTGTGCAGGTCATCGCTTCTATCATATCCAGGATATTTAATCTATTGGCTCTAAATTTTGAAAAGATGAACCTTTAAGCGAATTCTTATTCGATATTGACCATTACCACCTTAGTGAAAAGGACCACGCTTAAGAGAAGACGTTTAAATTTTGATGTAAACTAATCCAATAGTTTAGACTTAGCCATGGAAAAGTGAGTGAAATTTCGCTTTTTTTGAAAGACTTTGTGGGCGATTCATCGCAATATTACTTTCTTTTGCTGCAATTCAGTCCAAATGTTCACGCTAAATGAACAAAATTCTAGCTTAGTAATATGATAGCAGAAAATCGTAAAGCTTTGAGTTTTTCAGCAGATATATACTCGTAAATATGACCTTAGTACTTGCGCTTTAGGCTTTCCGAACTCGGACCCCGTTTGTTTGATTCTCCTGTGGGAATATGCATTGGCAAATCAAATGCTAAATGACAGTGACTCAGGATACTGATTGATTCTAAAGCCTATCTTAGAACAAGTACGCCAAATTCTTGAGAAAAAATTAACCGTTTCAGTCATTATTAGGCAATCATATAATGTCCAGCCTGAGCTAATGAACAACGATCATATGATTATTCAAAGCAAGCAAATGAATAATCTGATTTATTTAAAGAAAAGAACGCTTGTTATCATACTATAAAACAACTGAAAAAATCAAGTAAATTTTCCCCGGTCCCCAACCATTTTTGAGACTTGTCCCAGCCGGGGCCGGGGGGCCGAAAATGGCCGGGGATAGCCGGGGCCGGAGCCTCGATCGATCACTAATACCTACCCTTCTATTTAAAATGTTTATTATATTCGTAATCAGCTTATCAAATCAGGCCACTACCGGTCATGCCAAATTTCAAATTTGAAAAAAATTGCATAAATTTGCATGTATAACTAGACGCGTGTTTGTTCAAAATGATTAAATATTACTATAATCCATGACTTTAGCAGAAAAATGTCCTTCCGAAAGTGGAGACGTGCTGCGATAATACCCATTAAACATGTATATACCAAATAATGGAAGAAAAGTGTCTGTATGAACGAATTTAAGCGTCTGTTGCTCGAAAAATAAGTATATGTACTAGAAATTACACTCTTAACTGTCATTTAACTTTTTCCTTAGTTCAAGCAACCAGTTTTTGTCCGAAATGGCCTGTGGGGTATGCTTCTCAAATGTTGTGGTAGAGGGGATACCCCAATACCACCCTATCAGTGTGCATACGTGGAGTTGACACAGAAGCTGGACGAGCTGAAGGAGTCCTTTTTGGGTGGACTAAGTTTAAGAAAAACTGAGAGAAATTAGTAAAAAATTAAGCAAAATTGTCTTTTTTAACCAATTTTCAGCCCTATTAAGGGACCAACCAACATTTGACAGTCCATAATTAGAAAAGTCGAAGCTTCAGCTATTGCCAAGGTATGGTGGGGTGGGATCCCCATTCACTACAGTTGCATGTAAGTTCGCCATCATCGAAGTTGAGAAGCCGTCAACTATTGAATGACATTCCCTTTTTTCGTATTTCAGGGCATTCCGTTTCTGAAGCAACTTTCGCTTACGGATAACAACATAAAAATAGTGCAGCCGTTCGCCTTCGCAGGACTGCCAACGCTAAACGTATTGGATTTATCGAAAAATAAACTGCAGAATTTAGAGCCAACCACAGTGACGGCGAGCGGCCAAGCCACCGTTTTGGTTCAAGGTATGACGTCACAATTATATAAGTGCGTTTAGATCAATGGATTTTTTTATAACTGAATAAAGATTTAACCACGATTTTTCTAAGCAATCTCTGATTCAATATGCAGTCATTTTTGGGCAAAAATATAGCGATTCTACCGCTTTTAGACGAATTTTTGGCAAAAATTTTAAAAATTTCTCAAAAATCTCATAACTCAACTATTTCATTGGCTCACGTTTTGAGAGAATGCAGCATTTCTGAACATTGCTAGTTTACGCGATATCTAACTTTTAAGCGCATCCATTGTGGATGCGTTTGGCAAAAAAAGCTTGTGCGAAGAAGAATTTGTGAATCGTATCCTCACGATAAATTAGATTACATATTATTGAAGCTGAGCCGCATAGTGTCATAAACAGACGACGCACGCATGTATTTATGGTATTTATTTAGATTTAATTATTTAGGCATTTATTTACCTATTTAATTATTTATCTATCTATATTTAATTATAAATTTATTTATATTTGACTATATATTTTTTATTTATATTTATTTATATTTAAACATTTATTTATTTATTTATTTACTTATTTATTTATTTATTAATAACAAAATCAAGGCAGCAATTTATGAGGTCAAAAATCTGCAATAAAATGCTTGAAAATGATCAATAACTGTAAATAAGGATAGTTTTATGCTCTTTAGCATTCATGCCAGATTCCAAGACATTTTGCTTAATTTCAGAAAATCCAATGGTGTGCGGTCAAAACGGCTATCATATTATACAGAATAATCAGCCGATTTTGTTGATAAACGAGACGAATATGATATGCAAATCGAAAGGAATCCCGCAAGAAGACTCGTGCCCTAAACGGTAAATTTAACCTGAAAATTATAGCTTCCATAGGAAAAAAACATTAATACAGTGCATATATACTGGGCAATGCCAGCTAATTTTGAAATTCAAGCTGAATTTGAATTTCATTCTCTTCTGCCTCTAGATTCCAGTACAAATAAAAGGAAGACAGAGGTAACATAGGTAAACATTTATCAAATAATATAAAAGATAACATAATAGTATGCTTGAGCAAACTCACGCGAATTTAGATATTAGTGTAAATTTAGCAAGAGCGGCTAATGGTTTTTAACAAAAAAATGAATGAGTAAAATAATGATCAGAAATAAAATATTTATGCCGACAAAAATGATTGTTCATTATTCAAAGCAAAGCACTGAAAAAGCGCTGAAATGTACTTACGTTATGTATACGTGATTTCAAAATATGTTAATTGCAAAGTTGCATTTAGGGGGAGTGGCGTGGTGCACCCCTAAGCCGTCAAAACATTTATAAAGCTATTTAATCAATAAAAATGTAGAAAAGTCTTATCTTTTCGTCAAGAAAGCTTCAAATATTTAGGCATATGTGAATTAATTTTTCTACAATTCTGGCTTAGTCGCGACCAAAAAAGAAGTCTTCAAAATAACTAGCATAGGGAATTAGGATTTCTCGTCCTTCGATTACATAATTCTTTAAACCTAGGTAGATTAAGCAATAATTTTTTATTCAATGCAAGTAACTACTTAAATTGAGCATCATTCGAGCAAAAACTGTATAGAAGTGAATTTGCTTCCATTAAAACTGAAAAACTTGCGAAAAGCATGAAACTTTTTCTCAAAAGCTTCAAATTGCGGTCTCAATGAATAGTGCATCCTGACAAATGTTGAAAAAAACAGGTTTTGTCAGCTATCCCAAAACTGCTTCCGAGATATTGAGCAAATTATTGACGAATCATGTCTAAAAGTAATTCTCGGAACCAGATAAATTTAGGCCGCTTAAATCAAATGAATGAACGTAATTTTAAGCAGTGATAACCAAAAGTGGAGAACAAATATCGTACAAAATGAAGAAAAATGATTAGAAGCGCAGCTTACATTAAGACTGAAAGTTCATAAGATAATGAGACCTTTCATTTTCTGGTAGTAGTAGTATTAGTAGAATTAGTGACTTATTTCTCTTTATTACCTATAAACTTTGCTTTAATCCTACGGTATTAAAATTTTACATAATCTTCAATCGGCAATATACATTATAACATTGCTCTTCGCCTTTTGAATAATACCGTAAAAAATAAAAATCACTGCAGTCAGGCCCGTATCCAAGATTCGGCCATGGAGACGGACCCAACATAAATTGGTCTATATTTCGGAAAATTCGTCGGGATAGCTCGCAAAAAACCGCATTTTTCGACGTATTCGACACGCTCTATTTATTAAGATAATAAAATTTATACTTTTTAAAAAATTTTTTTCCACTCAAAAGGCTATAAAAAGTGTCATTTCTTGGTCACGCTTGGGCCAAAATGATGAAAATAAGACATTCGATTTTAACATCTTTCCGTGCATTATCTTACCTTGCAAAAAAATTTTTCGGCCAAAGAGGGTTGGCCGCCCCCCCCCCGCCCTTTTAAATGCGGCCCTGACTGTAGTATTATTCGACGCCAACAACATACGCCTAATTTACTTGTTAACTTCATCTTAAATAATATAATTCCAATAATCGGATGTTTTCATAAAACAATATGTGAAGTGCTTATAAAATTTAGGCAAAAAATTGACGAAATTCCGCCCTGTTGTCCAATAAAATCAACTTCAAAAATAGCCGCAGTGTCTACGGAGAGACCGGATTTATTCGCTAAATTCACACCCACAACGACCAAGTCCTCGCGTCGAGTGACCACCAGTCCAAGCGAAGAACTACAGGAACAAGACGATACAGGAGCAGCGGAGAGGACGGGAGACGAGGAAGGAATCAACCAGGCTTTAGCATCAACCGTTCAGTCGGTGACCAGGGCCAGTACCCCGAAATTTAGCATTAACATGGAACGTTTCTGGCGTTTCACGGCTCCTCCTCCTCGATCGCCAAAACCTACTGCTGCTACCACTGCTGAGCCCACAGAAGAAGAGGAGGATGAAGAAGGAACCGGAGGGTCGTCGCCTACTACCAAAGACGACGCCGAAGAATCGACCAATGACGTCACGGATAGGCTCGAGAACGCCAGAGCAACGGCAAGGCCCAATGCACCCCAACAGCAGCAACAAAAAACCAGGCAAGACGCCGAGGAGGATTTACCCTCGTGGATGCAAATGAACCGAAAAGATACAACTGGACTGCCGCAAGAAACGCCCAGATTAATAAAAACCAACAATGCGGACGATGGCCAGCAGGGTGCTGCTTTTTCATTGGCACCCCGGCAAAATAATGTCGCCAGAAGACCGCAGTTGCAAGCTCCCGCTGGAGGCTTTAACCATTTACCGCCAAACAGTTTCGGCCCTCCACTGTTGCCTAATGGACCACCCGGCTTCAATGGGCCTTCGCCACGCGACCGATCGCCGAAGCTAAATGGCGGACAAGCTCAATTTGTACATCAGCAGAACAATAGGGGCGGTGGCAATCAGTTGCAATTCCAGCAATTCCATAATCAACCTCCTTCAGGGCAGTTTCAGGGCGGTCAACAAAGATTACCGAATCAGCAGAGAGTTGAAGGAGTGCAACCGTTTGCGCCAGTAGGCCAACAACAACAACCGAGGTTTCAACAACCGTTCAATCATGCTAATGGGCCACGAGAGTTTCAAGGACCCTTTCCAAGACCGTCACTTCCCCAGCAAGTACAACGGCCGGTAGAATTTCAGCAACAGCCTCGAATCCAGCCGCCTCTACCGCCCCAGCCACCCAATCAATTCCTGCAAGAGTCTCAGTTCCAATCGCCTCCACTGCCACCACCACCTAACCAAAACGTACCTTTTCAGCCCAATCAGCCCCAAGCCATTCAAACGTTTGTCCCGCAGCAGGGCTTTCAGCCACTACAACAACAGCAACAGCAACAACATCCTCAATTTGTAGCAAGGTTGCCACAGCTGTCTCCTCCAGGCGAACGAAATCAGCAAACACAAGATATATCACGGGCACCTGTTATTCAACAGCCCGGAATAGAAACACAGCAGAGACAAGTAACGCCTCAATCCACTCCGCCGCAAATTTCTCGTCCAGAACAAATAAACAATCCGTCATTGCAGCCGCAATCACAGCAGCAACAACTACAGCGACAACAGCAGCAGCAGCCGCAACAAGCACAAGTATCGCCTCCACAAACGCAGCCACTTTCGCAGCTAATCGACCAGCAAACTGCGCAGCGCGAAGCTTTTAATGCTAGACAACAACAATTTTTCGCACCATCAAGACAATTTTCTCAACCTCCTCCTCCTCCAGAACAGCAGACACAGCCAAAACAGCAGCAGCAGCAACACCAGCCGCAGCCACCAGAACAACAACAACAGCAGCAGCAGCAGCAACAACAACAACAGCAACAACAACAGCCTCAGTCACAGCCACAACACACAACCAGCAACATCAGCAGCCACAGCCACAACAACAGCAGCAATTACAGCAACAACAAGCGACCACACAGAGGGTAACCACATTTATTGCTCCAGCTCCAACATTCGAAAAACCAACTCAAAGTCCCAATGAAGTTCGTCAACAAGCCGCGGAACAGATACTGCGAAGACCTATTCAACAAGCCAGATTTCAAAGATTCAACCCACAACAATTTCAGCAATTCCGTTCCAAACCATTTCAACCAGAACAATTGGCCCAACAGGAAGACATTCAGCAGAGACAACACGTCGCTCAGCCGGCTCCAGCCAGCTTCAGACCCGAACAGCCGCAATCTCAACAAATTCAAGAAGAGAAAGCCAAAAAATCCTAACCGATTAGAACTTTTAGCATAAGACATGAATCGAGGAGCAACATAAATCAATGATCGAATTAGAGTGCTTTTAATATCATTGTCGTGTTAGTTAAGTAGGATACTAATTTCAAATGAATGCATTCGGATTTTTTTGCTAATGTGGTGAACAAACGTAATCAGAGGTAGCGCGTTAGCACATACCTTTAATATACTTGGCCACCTTGTTTTCTCATGTTTATCACAGTGAGCGCGAATTTTATGACTACCCCTACAGCAACATTGGGACACTCCAGTATTACGCGGTTTTTTTAAAGATATTAATAAAAAAATTCGATGTAGCTTTATTTTTTTACAATTCTACCCATGGTGTAAAGAGCGTGTAAAGTTCTACTGTAACGTTATACCATATAGTTTTTTGAAACTTTGGTCTATCACACGACTTTTCTAATTCAGTTTTGCATTCTATTTAGTCTGATTTTTTTTAATTGTAGGCAATAGAGTAAGCTCGATCTCACCTTTTATATTTTTTCTAAAAGTGACTTATTTCCAGAGTGGCAGTGTGAAGAGTGTCAGTGATATAAAGATGTTTACAACTAACATTTATTCATCTTCAGATCATTTCGGAATTGATTTTTTCATAAATATCGATGATAATAACTCAGTTACTGATCAGACTAAAATGTTCTTCACACTCGGTGGTTGTGTAAAGTTCAAACTGAAAAGTTAATTTTCCTCTAAAGTATTGCGGAGGGCTAAATTTTTGTAAAAAATGTTCTCCGTGACGTCAAAATTAGGAATCTGGCCTTAAAATTATTTCATATCTGTTGTTTATTGAGATTTCTTGAAGCAAAGTATCATAGGTGTGCAAGGTCAAACTTTCAAGGAGGGTGAATTTCAAAACCTGGTGATAGCTAAGTCACTTGTACAAACGATTCTACTGTGAAAAAAAGATGGTATCACTGTTAAAACTATCATTTTCGAGCATTTGTGGCAGATGTATAGCCTTTTGGAACCCATAAACATGTTATATAAGTTTTTCTGACTAAAAAACTATTCAGCCATATGTGAAATCGGAAAAATGGCTTATAAATCCTTTTGTATTCCAGAAAAAAACAATTATACAGAATCTCTGAACTCACACGGTATGTTTACACATTCCACAACAGACTATACAGCTAGTTTTCTGAGCCCGGAAAAGGCAATGTAGCAATGTTTTTTTCAGTGAAAATGGCTATACGGCTATCAGTTTTTTAGAGCTCAGAAGGGAGTAATACCCCCTCTGACCCCTCCCCATGCCCATGTACGCAAAGTATAAATTGAGCGCATGTGTTATATCACATGTGTTGTTGAATGTCCGGTGATAAATCTGGACGTGCAGAGTATAATAAAAATAAAGTATATCTCAAGAGTTACACACCCCACGTAGACGCGCTTCTTTACACTCAATACAGAGATAGATGTAGAGGTGTAAAGTTCACATTCTGGTGAGAAAAAATGTATTGTGCCTGTTTGTTTTGTTTTTTGAACTTCTCCGACAATGAATCGGGTCATGCGAACTATAATAAGTATCAAGGGTCATATGTGGGTGGTCATCGTGTTTAAGATCGGTTCAGCTGTGCATCCATAGTCTATTTTTTATGTTGGTGCTTGAATTCGCCCAGCAAACCGATTTCCTTATTACTGTAACACCCGATTTGTTCAATGCTCGACCCGCCATATCTATATAACAAAAATTTACCACCGACTCCGTCGAGCAAGAAAAGATTGAACACTACAGTAACAAGGATATTAGTCTACCAAGCGAATCTATGCACTAGGTAAAAAAGATTATATGCCCACAATCCCACTCGAGTCTAATGTGAACAGTATGTTGACTGACTATCCACGTGGGTAGACAACTGCACATCCGGCCGCAAACCACCCAAGGAGGGAGGGCATGTTAGGAAACGCTTCCACAAATCAGTAATGTTTGTCTTCACATTACAAGCAGGTTCAAAATAGTTTCGTTTCGAAACCACAAATGTATCAGACATGTTTCTACATTTTCATTTGTTATTGCTATTTATGTATTGGACCTGTCCGATAGTAGATAGAGATAAAATTTACAGTCATTGGAGTCAGCTGGCTAGCGGCTTTGCTTATTTTTTGACCATTTTGTGTTTGTTGCCTGAGTAAGTACTTCCCTCAATTTTTAAAGCGAAATTTTTTTGTTTTTAGTTAATTGATAGCATTAAGATTCCTCAAAAATGTTTTGAAAAACGCAGAAGGTTACTCAATGCATTGTTAATTTAAGTTTTTCGTTATGATGGGTTTTTGGGTGATTTTTTGAAGCTTTCAAAATCAATTTTTGGTATGATAGGAGGAAGAGTCCTTCAATAATGTTTTGAAGGATGCAAAAGTCGTTTAAATGTGCAAAATCAATTCTGAATTTGCAGCTCAGGTGTTCTATTTTTTCATAGATAGGTACTTACTCAGGTATATTTGGTTTTTTGGTTTTACACGGGTATGTAAATGTAGGTATCTAGACACTTCTACAGAATAGTAGTGTAAATTGCTGAAATAATCTGTTGTAATTATTGCCTTGGCTTAGTTAATAGGCAACAAATCGCAACCTACTAAAAACTTACAAAAACTAAAAAAATTCAGGTTTTTGCTAACCCTGGTAGGTGATACCCGGCACTTTTTAGGGGGTGGGCTAAATGACCTCAGTTTTTGGCCAAATATACCAAACAAATTGAAAATGGCATAAACACACAAGTTTTTTTCCAAAAATTGGTGAAGGGGGAATTTTCTGAGTTTTGTTCCCAAGTACTATTTTTTCGAAAATGACTTGCTCTAGGCTTACTATCAGTATGAAAAACGTACCAAAAAGTCAAAAACTAAAATTCCAATATTGTCAGGTTTTGCAGCCCAACCCAACCCTTTTTCCGGGGGTTGACCTCAAATTTTAGGCAAAAAATACCTAAAAACGGCCAAAAATCGCAAGTTTTTCAAAAAATTGGTGAGAAGAGGGTCGAAAATTTTCTGACTTTGGGAAGTGGGCGGATCGAAGAACATAAAAAGATAATCCTGATCTTCAGAACAATATTGTTCTCTGCGTTCATGGACTGCTGTCTTTATTGTGGCATGTTAACGTATTTGTTTACTGACTGATTTACTCAAATTATGATAATTAGAAGCAGGGTACTAGCAAAGAAAAATGCTTCGATGGAACAAAAAGAACGAGCATACTTAGAAGTACGCATCATTAAGGACATAAAAGGATGGAACCAGGGAAAAGTTGCCTATGTATGCATGTGGAAGTTGTACGAATCTACTAAAAATTAGACTTCCGCTAAAAAACGCAAAAAATCGAAGTATATTCTGCGGCTTCTGAAAAAAGCGTGCCTTCACGAAACATCGTTCACTGGCTCAGAAAAAGAGATTGTGGGAAAGCTTTGATGAGTTTTAATAACCGATTTAGTACCTTATCTATATCAAATTTCTCCTTCATTACATAACCAATATTTAGTTAATTGTCAATGAATTCAAAAATGAATTATGACGAGCACACGAACTTGTTTATTGCTGCCCCACAGCAGGCGTGGCATGCTTGCGTAAGAATGCACATTATGTCGTTTTTTTATTAGTGATCGCTTCTTTCTAGGAATAAGCTGTTCATGTTACTTATTTCACGTCAGGGGAGCACCTCCCTTCTGCAGGCCGCAAAAAATACTTCGATTTTTTAAGTTTCTTAAGCGAAAGTCTCATTTTTAGTAGATTCGTTCAACTTTCACAGGCATACATAGGTGACTTTTCCCTAGTCACCTCCCTTTATGTCCTTGATGCATAATTCCGAGTAAATTCTTCCTTGTTTGTTTCATCGGTGCATTTTTCTTCGCTAGTTGAAAAATAATTATTTAGTATTAGTTAGGAAACGACTTCACAATTGTTTCATTTCTAGTTTTTGAGAACACACTGCAACAAAATCTTTATAGCTTTTGAAGAGAACTAGCCCAAATTGCTGAATTTTATATTCAGGTACTTGAGCATTTCTGGTCGGAAAGTTTTGTAGCTTCTAGCATCAAAAGGAACTTTTTAGCTTTACTCTACTTTCAAAGTTGTAGTTAAAAAGCAATATAGAAATGGACGAGTTTGTACGAAGGAATCGTACAAGTAATAAAATAGTGTTGATCCAGTAAATTAATCGAATAAATGAAAAATTCCATGAGCGATAGGTTCGATGGCACAGTTATGCGGAGAACAAGCGAATAAATGTAGCCTCCATACATGCACAGCATGGACACTCTGCGAGGGATCGAACAGAAAGTTTTTCTGAAGTGCCCTTTTTGGGCATAAAAAAACGATGAAAACGCGTCAAAAAGCATCATTTTTTGGCTTTTCTGGCAATTCTCTTCCTTCTAACTAGAAATAATAAAACATATCAATGAACTTTAATAACATTCAACAAAATATAGTCGAAAAAGCGTTTGGCTCGAAGCGCCGAAAGAATTGGCATTTTTGAACTAAAATATCGCTAAAAATGCTTAAACGAACACATTCTCTACGATTTTTTAATCTCAAACTTTGGGGAGCTTTTTTGCGGGGTTGTAATCCCCAAAGTCATGTACGTATGACAGCCTCTCTGTAAGACTATTTTCGTGTACGTAGATAAGTAAAAGGTTATCTGATTTAATTTTTATATGCTTAGATAGATAAAAATTAAAAAAGACATGTTCGAATAATTACAACCTTACGTGGGCGTAGGTGGAGGTTTAAGGGAGTACGCACCCCCAGAGCGCTGAATACCCCCCAGAAATCAAAATATCCCCCCAGAATTATATTTTTGAAATTTTTTTCCGCAATAGTTCGATGCCAATGGATAGCGCTCGATGAAAAAGGTTGAAAAATGGTGTTTTTTCACCATGCCACCATTTTTAAGACCATTTTTTAAGCTTTGAAAAATCTTGCACCCTTCCCCTCCCTAGAATTTTGGTGCTGCCCCCTATGATCACAACCTGCTAGATAAGGGGTTCTCAAAACAATTGCCTCTGGGCGGCAAAAAAACCGACCCTCAAGTTGAGTGTCTGGAAGTCTGGTGAGTACACAAATCAGGTCAAGTATATCGGTTCAGAACGATATATTCTAGGCCATTTTGACATAGCAGCACCATACATGGGTAGCAATCGAATACTGAGGTCCAATATAAGCGAAATCGCGAAAAAAGCACTAAAATTCCAATTCCGAGGGGGTATTTAAAATTCGAGGAAGATCCAGACTACCCCCGACACCCCACTCACACCCAATATGAACAGCATATAAAACTCTTTACCTTTCCCTAACAAGTTTAGCGAAAATGAAGAGTATCTCCACGAACGGTCAAATTTCTACCAGAAACATAAAGCATTTATAACAATTTCTAAGAAAGAATGAAAAAGATCGTTTTTAACAGAAAATTGTATATACGAGTAAAATTATGCTTTATTGAGAGAAACAAATAAAAATAAAGCTCCATCTATCGATTTTTGAATTAAGGAAATTAGTTTAAATGTATCAAATTTTACCTTTAAGAAGGAAATAGAACATTTCGGAATTAAGTAGGAAATAGAACATTTCGGAAGATAAGAATACCGATTTCCACCACCCAAAAACATTATCGTATCGAAAGACACAAGATAAAAAAGTTCTTTATTTATGAATTTATGGCAGAAAATCTGGCGCTCTTCAATTAAGAGCTAAAAATAAGATAATCAGGGCCGTCCCCCTTGGCCGTAAAAACTTTTCGAAAGGTAAGACAATGCACAGAAAGATGAAAAAAATTGCTTGTATTTTTCAAAAGATCTTCGAATTATTGACGCCTCGCGTCATACGGGAAATATTTCCGATAATTTTGCCTCAAGCGCAAACAAAAAATGTTACTTTTTTATATTTCAGGAGAAAAATTTTTTCTTGAAAAAATTGAATTTTATGATCTTAATGGCTAGAGCATGTCGGAAAACGTCCAAAAATGCGGTTTTTGCAGGCTATCCCGACGAATTTTCCAATATAATGCATATAGACCACTTTATGTTAGGCCCGCCTCTCTCCCCATAAAGCGAATCCTGGATACGGGCTCGAAGATGCTTATTAATTTCTATTCAGAAGTCAGACCACTTTCGATTTTTCGACCAATATTTCGGCGGCGGAGAGACAATAAATAAAAACTGGATATTCCCAAACCTCTAATTTACTAGCAATTGCACTTGAGCTACAGGATGGAAATTATTAACGATTTAGCTGTGCGAAATACCTGAAGTAAGATTGAGAAAAGAATAAAGAAAAAAATTCAGCAGTGAATAATTTAAAGGAAACAACCGACTTAGATCTATTTTGCGACACGATTAAACTATGTACGTACAGTAATAATAGAAAGTCATCAATATAATTTAAAAAAATTAAAAGAGATAATAGAAGAAAAAATAAATAAATAAAAAATATATAAATAAATAAATAAATAAATAAAAGGTAAATAATTGAAGCATGCTGTTAGTATAAAAGACACAAAACGACGCGAGAAATAGTACACATGTACATAAAAAGTACATAAAATTATATTATGAGAAATTAAGGGCTTTACGAGGCGCAAGAGTCTAAGTGAAACGAGAAGTTAGCAGGAATTGTTACAGAGAAAATACACAAAAAACATGAAAAATCATATAAACAGGCGAGGTCATCAGAGAGGAACTAGGTTGCTACAGTTTCGTGCCTTTAATTTTCTGTCACCGCAACCTAGCGGCACCAGCATACCTGGGCGTGAGGGGTTTGGAGGTATGCACCCTCAGAAACCAAAATACACCAATAATTCAATTTTTGAAATTTGTTTTGTTTTTTTCGCAAATTTTTGACACCAATAGATAGTGCTCGATGAGAAACGTTGAAAAATGGTGTTTATTCGTCATACCATCATGTTTACGGCTATTTTTGACCATTGAACAAATCTTGCACCGCCCCCAGAACTTTGGTGCCGCCCACCTATGGGCACCAGTCCAGGCGGCTAGACTGCCTCTCAAGCGCAAAGAACAACAATCGGAAGGAAATGCAGACAAAAACGCGAAATCATTTAGAAAATGTAGTCAAAGAAAATAAATGCAACTAAAAGTGTAAACTCATTCCTAGCTACTCGTTTCAGGTGATTTTCTTCATATGACAAGAACACAAAAAAACGAGCACGACAATAATAAAAAGGAGTTTTATTCAATGAATAAGCGGATAAATAATTAATCAAACAAATCAGTCGATCAGATGAAATCTAATTACAATCGTATTTACAAAAGCAGCCTCTAAATTCTAAGGGGACGGGGGCAAAAATTTTCGAAGGTCCTAAAAAAGCCCAAAAAAATAATGGTCAGGGCAAAAACACACAATTTTTCGACTTTTCCTATCCAGCTTTGTCCATTGCTATCAAAAAATAACGGAAAACAAAAAAGTTTGAAAATTCAATTCTAGGGTCTTTAGAATTATAATGGTACCTTTGGGATTCTGAAGGAAGATCCAGAATATTTTCAACAGACCCACACACCAATGTGTGATCCCCACACCTGGGCCTGGGGGTTCGGGGGATATCCCTTCCTCCCCTTCGAGAAACCAAAATATCCCCCAAAATTCGAAATTTGAATTTTTTTGTTTTTTTTCCGTAATTTTTTGATGCCAATGGATAGTGCTCGATGAGAAACGTTAAAAAATTGTGTTTTCTCGCCATACCACCATTTTTAAGGCCATTTTTTGATCTTTGGAAAATCTTGCACCCCTCAGAATTTGGGTGCCGCCCACCTATGGTGATCACGGTATACGAAGAGATAACAAATGAGTGATGCAAAACGCAATGCCTGAGAACAATTGCACAGCGAGAAATACGGTATACAAAATGATGCAAACAAACACGAAATAACATATAAATAACATTCACAGCAGTTTTAGGTCCGGAAAACTAACTCAAGTGGGTAACCGGTATGACAAAATTAGAAATCATAATTGCTTCCGGGAAAATGCATACACAATACCTGCATACATAGTCCAGACAAGCACAGCACGGGGATTCTCAGGCTGGGAGGAGGGGTGCGAAATTTTCAAGTGCCTTTTTGGGCCCACAAATGATGGGTACGCGTCAAAAACTTCGATTTTTGGCGTTTCTGGCGATACTCTATCTTTCTGGAGCATAAAAGCACAAAAAAATTAAAGAAAAATTTAAAAAAAACTTGAATAAATCGAACAAAATAGATTCGAAACATGAGTATTAAAAAGGCTTGAAAAAGCACCTTTTCTACGAATTTTCAGCAAATTTTTGAAAAACTTTCGATAAATCGCGAATTCTGGGGATGAATATTTTTCTGGTGGGGGTGAAAACCCCCAACCCCCAATATCATGTGAGTGCAATATTCGTACATGGGTATTGGGGTGAGAGTGGGATATTACTCCCCCTGAGCATTAAAAAACTGACAGCTATATAGCCATTTGGACCGTAAAATTGCCATTTTTGGCCAGGAAAACCAGCCATATAGCCTTTTTGGACTCAGAAACATAATGTGTGCGTTCAAAAATGCTACTTGATTGTTTTTCTGAGTTTCAAAACGAGTAATAGCTATTTCACCGACTTTAAAAGGGCTTAATCTAAAAGTGCTAATTATTAATCTATGTTTTTGTATTCAAAAAGGCTAGATAATAGCCACAGATGCTCGAAAACGATTGTTTTAAAGCGATGCCATCGTTCTTGAGCAGGCACGTAGCTGGCCCTCTTATTTTGGGGGAGCAACACCAATTTGGGGGTCTAAGCCAAGAATAGCACAAAATCCTATTTTTCCGGTTTTTTCTGAATTTCGGGGGGGGATCTGGACCCCCTATTCCCCCCACAGCTACGTGCCTGTTCTCGAGTCAGAATCGTTTTTAAAAAGCACTTATAGCCATAGGTGGGCAGCACCAAAATTCTGGGGGGAGGGAGGTACAATCTTTGGCAAAGGTAAAAAATTGTCTTAAAAATGGTACATAGTATGGCGAAAAAACACTATTTTTTCAACTTTCTCATCGAGCACTATCCATTGGCGTCAAAGAATTGCGAAAAAACAAAAAACATTCCAAAAATTGAATTCTGAGGGGTAATTAAAATATTTAGTAATGCATAGCCAATTTGAAAAATTTAATTTTAAATGATTAAGTTCGTCGAGTATCACTAGAAAAGAATGTATATATAGGTAAGCATATGAAACCAAAAGGATATTAAATAAAATAAAAAATTTAGATAAAAAACGAAACAAATTTCAAGAAAATCTGAGGAAACGCGGGATATTCGGGAGGCATTCACAATTAATCAGTAAGATTGAAAGCGCATATTAAAAGAGATACCTAATAAAATAATAGTTTAAGGTTTGATTTTTGTCGGATTATTTGATCAAAATTAAGCCGATGTTAAAAGAATGTAATAGAATATAAAAAATATGTAAATTTAAACAAATAATCCTGGCTAATTTGAACAAGAAATGTACGATGTAGACGGATTGTTGTAATACATATGCCGTGAAATGGTTAAAATTTAAAATGATTTATTTACATTAAGTCAATTGAGAGAGTCAAAATCGAATTTATCATTTTTTTGGTAATTCTATAACATCATAATGCAACCCTTTTCTTACGATTTTTCGACGTGAGCTGAAATTCCTTTGAATTTTTTATCGTTTTTTGCAAACTAATATGATTTTTTTATGAGCAGGGAGGCAGGGACAGAACAAAGCCAAAAAAAGACGTCCCCGCTGCTGATATTTCCCCCAATCGCGCCCCTCGCATTTTTTTAAACAAAGATTAGTGCTGAAAATCAGTAATTCTACTCTTAATTTCGATTTTTATCGATTCTTATCATCCTCCACATTTAAGAAACACTGTCGCTGAAAATTGATTATTTAACTTTTACTTTTAATTTTTATCAATTTTAATCACCCCATCCCATTTTACAAATAAATTCGTACTGAAGATCACACATGGGCGTGGGGGTTTAGGGGGTATGCACCCCCTTGAAGTTGAAATACGCCCACCAGAAATCAAAATACCCCCAGAATTCAAATTTTGAAAATTTTTTGCTTTTTTAGCGATTTTTTGATGCCATTGGATAGTGCTCGATGAGAAACGTCGAAAAATGGTGTTTTTTCGCCATACGACCACTTTTAAGACCATTTTTTGACCTTTGAAAATTTTTCCACCCCCTCCCCCAGAATTTCGGTGCTGCCCACCCATGCTGAAGATAAATCATTTTACACTCAATCAATTTTTTATCAATTCCAATCGCCCCACCTCATTAAAAAACATTCTTGCTGAAAATCGGCAATTTTACATTTAATTTTAACTTTTATCTATTCTTACAATGGTAAACATAACGGCTCGAAATGTCGGGAGAGGGTCCCACCAGCCTTTTTCAAAGTGGGGTTAAATGGCCACCAATTTTTGACCGAAAATGGCAAAAGAAGCAGCAAAAATGGCCAAAAACGCGACTATTCGCCAAAAATGGTGGTCGAAAATTTTCTAACTCTAGTGGGACGGTGGTGCTTATGTAATGCAGTGAGAGTAACCGAAATACCGCACTAAAGATGGTTATTAGGTCATAAGTTGACATAGGTGCGCAAGATTAAGCTTTCAGACGGGGGGTGAAAACCAAAAATTGGTAGATAGCTAAGTGCTTCGCAAAAAACGGTTATATATCATTTTTGGGATCAGAAAAATACCTATAGAGCCTTTTGGGACTCACAAACATAGCCGTATAGCCTTTTTGGACTAAAAATAGCTATTTAGCCCCATTTGTAGTCAAGAAAATAGATATGACTATATCCTTCTGAAACTCAAAATAGCGGACTGTATAGCATTTTTGAGCTCAATGTATGTTTCTGAGTCCAGAAAAAGCTATATAGCTAGCTTTCTGAGCCCAAAAAGGTTAAATAGTCAATTTTCTGAGCCTAAAAAGGCATACATATGTATAGCAACGCACTTTCGGCCAAAACGTCTGTATAGCTATCAGTTTTTCAAAGAAGCTCAAGGGAGAGTAATACCTCCCTCTCACACCCCCATGCTCTTATATGTTAGGTACTATAAAACATAAGTACTATGTACAGTATAAGGAATAGGAGCGTCCCTATGTTTAACTTTTATAAATGTTATTTGATGTATAATTTCTAATTTTTTATTTTAATTTTCTCTAGATCTAATTTTACCCAACACAGGTCGATCCTACAGCCACAAAGTGAAAAGCAATGCTCAATCGAATTTCGACCAATCAAGCTTTAATGCGATGCGAAGCGAGTGATGATGGATTGGTTACTTATTTTTGCAGCAGATCCGCTTTGACTCGAAATTTCAAATCAAAATAATTTTGCCAATTTTGTCAACCTGCCAGAATTTTCGGTTTTCCACAAAAATTCACAGAAACTGTGCTTTTTTAAAATCATTTTTAGCTTTTTATTCGCTCAAAAATGTCAAATTTCCCACACTTCGTGCCGTAAACTCATTTTTAGGCAATATTTTGTTCAATATAATCGGATTTTTGTATTTTTTCAAAGATTTAACATTCCACGGAGATAGAGCATCGTCAGAGACGACGAGGAAAAATGTTTTTGACGCGAATCACCGTTTTTAAGCCCTAAAAAGGCAATTCATAAAATTTTTTCGTTTCTTCCCGAAATTCCCAATTGTGCGTGTCCGGTTTACACTCGCATTAAGCCACTATTTTTACTTTACACTCTAAACGTCACTTTTAATTTTCAGCTTTAAACCGCTTGCGCGTAATGTCCAGATTCGCACATCGTGTTTTGCGAACTTGCCTCAGCTGTTCAAAGTACAGTAGGTAAATTGCAGTTCTTTACACACGCACGCACGCACGCAATTACACTTTACACTTTACACCACGTTTTAATTACCAATTTACACTAACCTGACTCGACGCGATAACTCGCCGCTGAACCGCTGCTGCTGCTATTGTGGGACGAACAGGACGATTCGACGAAGTCGATGATTTTAGGTACTTTGAGCAACAGATGAATTTGCAATTGAGAAAATAAACATTGGACGATGAATGATTTCGGTTGCAAAGTTTCGTAGAAAACTTTCGAGTCTTCGTTTATCAACATCGAGAATCGACTAATTTGATCGGATAGCCGGGTTAGAAACAAATACTGTAAAAAATTTATTAATTTTATTAATCTTAACGATTCATCGCTGAATAACTTATACATTTTTATTTATTTATTTGTTTACATATATATTAATTGATTAATTTATTTATTTAATGAATTAATTAGTTCATTTATTTATATATTCATTTATTCATTCATTTATTTGATTTATTTGATTTGTTTATCTATTTATTTACTTATTTATTTGTTTGTTTATTTATATGATGACATCGAAAATTCGTCAATTAGAAACCTAGAATTTTATTTTCCTTGAACGTCAAAAAAGACTTTTTTGAGACAAAAAATTGCTACAAACGCTTGAAATACATTACACCTTTACCTCGAAAAATCAAGCATTCTGAGGGAGGGCGGTTAAACCTCAAATTTATACCCCAAAATCAAGAACGGCTCATTTTATTTTTACATCTAAAGCTCTACGCTAAAAATTTAATTTTTGCAGCAAAAGCTCTTTTTATATAAAATTTCCGTGAAATTCCGATTTCTCAGAAAAAGCGCTGCACTAGAACTTATTCTGAAAAAAATCAAATAGCGGAAAATTGCGAAGAAAAGAACTTCACCCGTTAATAGCAGATTTGGGGACTATTTTAGATTTACCAAGTTCTGTGGGGGTCTCGATGGGACAACAGCATACATGATCTGAAGGGGGTGGAAGGGGCTTTCAGCCCCACCCAAATAATTTCCACCCCTAGCAGAAATTTTTCGACCCCCCAGTATTGGCAATTTGTTAAATTTCTAAAATTTTCCAGAAAACCAAAAAGTGCTTTTTTAAGCGTTTTTTTACCGACATATGTATTTACTCAAAAAAGTCAAATGTTTTGGCGCTTTGCGCTTTATATTCATGTTTTAATCTATAAATTGTTAAATTTGTTCGACTTTTTGATTTTTTCTCGACATTTTTCCATGTTTTTATGCTCTAGAAAGGTAGAGCATCGTCAGATTCGCTAAAAAACCATGTGTTTGATGCATATCTACCATTTCTAGGCCGAAAAAGGTACTTCAAAATTTCACCTCCACCAAGAATTCCCATGCAGTGCATGTCGGAGCAACAGTCGAAAACAATCGCAAGGAAATAAGTCAAAAGTTCAATTTTTTCAGGGTCTATCGATTTTGCACACTCTGCCGGATTCTGAGGGTGTATTTTTCCCTCCCCAAACCAACGTAAGAGCGAAATCATAAGCACATATACAATATGAAAAAATAGGAGAAAATACATTAAAATGTAAAAATACGTATGAGAAACAGGCACGTAGTTGGCCGTCCTATTTTGGGGGAACCAACACCAATTTTGGGGGACTAAGCCCAAAAAGGCCAAAAATAGCACAAAATAACGTTTAAAAAGTCCTATTTTTCCGGTTTTTTCTGAATTTTGGGGAGGGTCCGGACCCCCGCAATTCTCCCCAGAGCTACGTGCCTGAGTAGAAAACATATAAGTAATGCAAAAACAGGCGAAAAGCACATAAAAATGTTGAAATAGGAGAAAAACGTATAAAAAATATCATAGACAGCGACTGAATTCTGGGGGTCAGAATGGGGCGAAAGATCAAAAGGTTACAACCTCCCTCCACCGTCCAAATGTGAAAATTACCCCTTCCTGACAAAAATCCACGATCCCTCACCGTCAATGCCTTTAGATCTGCGAAGAGCGTAATAACATATAAGTATAAAATACGCTAAAATAGGAGAAAAACACGTACGAAACGTAAAAATAGGATTTAACACATTAAAAATGTAAAATTAGGAGAAAAACGCATGATAATGTGTTTAAATCGAAGGAAACCGCAAAAAATTTAAAAAATAGCAGAGACCGTATAAAGAATCTTAAAATGGAGCAAAACCTACAAAAATGTAAAAATATAAGAAAAAAGCGTATAAAATACGAAAAATATGTAGAAAAACACCTGGCAGCGATCCAAAGAAAACTTTACGCCGTTGTTGGGCCGGGCGAAGCAATAAAAATCCGCATTTTCGATCGCCTGATCCGATTTATTACCCAAAAAGGACCAACCGTGAAAAACCGTGTCGATTAAAAGCGGCTTAACGATCGGAGAAGAGTTTTTCGGCCTATTTTTTGTTTCCGGGGCGTAATCGATCCAAATCGGATTCAATTCGAAGCACCAAACGTCGTTGGAGGCCCATTTTCCCAAATCGTCGAAATCGAGCGAAAAATTTGGCAATTTTTTCGGGCAGCCGCCGAAATTCAAGATTCGATGACGTAGGAATAAATTTAAAGCCCGATTGTCCAATGGGATTTGGCTAAATTTCATTTTTTTACACCGAGTTTGAAAGACTCCGTTGAATATGCCGATTTCGAGCAATTTTTCCAGATAATTGCCGAACGCAGACGGCTGACAATTATCCGAAATGTCCACCAAAACGTTAGTTATTACGCACGAAGACACGTTAATTATAGCGCATTCTGATTCTTCGCTATTATTATTTTGGTAATCTGTCAGATTTGCGTTTCGTCGAAGAGGCACAATAACTTTTGACATAAATACGTACATATGACGGCCATGCATGATCTTCGGGGGCGGAGTTCAACCCCCCCGTTCCAGGAGAATTTTCACCCCGCAAGAATTTCCGAAATTTTTTTTTAAATTTTCTCAAAAATTTTCAAGAAAAAAATTTTTCAACCACCTTCGCGCCCCAGAATTGGCGATTTTTTTAAAGGTTGGTTCCTGAAAATTTTCTAAAAATTTGTAGAACAGATGAACAGATGCTTTTTAGAGCATTTTTAGCCATCTATTTGCTCGAGAGTGCGAAATTTTCGGCGCTTCGCGCCATTATACTCATCTTTTGACTATATTTTTTTAAATTTGTTCCGACTTTTCTGATTTTTTTTTAATTATGCTTTTTTTACGATGTTTTCGACGCGTACCTACCATTTTTAGACCCGAAAAAGGCACTTTAAATTTTCACCCTTCCCCCCTCCCCCAGAATTCCCATGCTGTGCACTTATGATAAAGGCTCGAAATTTAGGGAGGCAAATATGTAGCATAAGAAGGTGGGTCTTTCGACCGAAAGATGCCCATTCTCCATCCTCCCGAAGTCAGAAAATTTTTGACTCGTCTTCCCTATTTTTAGCGAAAACTTACGTTTTTTAGCCATTTTTATGCGTTTTTCGATTTTTGGCCAAAGTCACTTACCCCCCTCGCCCAATCCCTGAAAATAGCTGAGGACCCCTCCCGGAGTTCCCAGCCTTCAAATTTACGCATAAATGATCATGGGACTAGCCCCGAGCCCGGAAAAACCTCTCCTTCACCCCGATTCGCGATTTTTAAAAAAAATTCGTAGAAAACGTGCCGGTTTAGGCGTTTTTTAGCAATCGGATTGCTCGAAAGTGTCAAATTTTCGGCGTTTCGCGCCACACACTCATTTTTTCGCTATAATTCGTTCAATTTACCCTGATTTATTGGAACATTTTCGAAGTTTTTCATGTTTTAACGTTCAAGAGAGATAGAGCATCGGCAGAAACCCCCAAAAAACAAGCTTACGGCGCGCATCCGCCGTTTTTGAGCCTAAAAAGGCGCTTTAAAAAAAATTTCAAGGTTTCATTCCCATCAGAATTCCCACGCTGAGCATTTATAATAACAGGTCAAGATTTTTGGGAGAGTGGCCGGCCAGTTTTTAAGAGCATCGCCTTCAACTTTTTGCCAAAATGTCGAAAAAGCACCTAAAAATAGTCTGAAGCGCAAATTTTTGCCGAAAAACGGGAAATGGGGATATACATTCTCCTTTTTTTAAGGGAAATCAGGTGAGGGCCGACGTTGAGTACAGCATTCCCAATTACTCACCTCCTGTTACAAAAAGGGAGGCGGTAGTCGGCCATTATAATAGAAGTATGAATAAAACCATTTGTTTGACGAAAAACGGCAAAAAATAACACCTAAATATGGCATAGAAACGCAAGTTTCTGCCCAAAAGTCGGACAAGGGCATACAATGATTAGGGGAGGGAATTTAGGGATTTTCACACCCTCCCAGAAATTTTTCACCCTCTCCCAGAATTCGCGATTTTTCGAAAATTTTCAAAAACTTTTTAGAAATTCGTCGTAAAGTTGCTTTTTTGAGTGTTTTTAGCTATCTATCGGCTCAGAAGTGTCAAATTTTCGGCGCTTTGCGCCAATATACTCATGTTTTGGCTATAGTTAGTTCAATTTGTTTGATTTTTTTCATTTTTTTCCAATATTTTTTTGTTTTTACGCTTCAAAAGATAGCATATCATCAGAAACGCCAAAAACGATTTTGTTTGGCGCGTACCCATCATTTTTGGGCCAAAAAAAGCAGTTTGAAATTTCATGCCCCACGGAATTCCAATGCTGTGCGTGCCTAGACAATGGCGGCAAAAATTTTAGCCTGGGGTAGGAAGACGGAGTTTAGGTTTGGGATCACTTCCACTCCTCCCAATCGGCTCAAAATTTCAGATGAAGCAGAAGACATTTCTCAGAATTTTTTGTAACCTTCAAAAATATTTTCGAAACTTTTAGCAATCCGCTTCTCCATCCATACTACAATTTTTTATTAAAATTTTTGCGTTTTTTAATTTTAATTTTTTTTCTTTTTTGAGTGGTAAGTTCACAAGTGTTTATTTATATATGTATTTTATTAATTTATTGATTTTCTAAATTTGGTCAGAAATGCCACAAAAAACCTTGAAAACCATAAAAGCAAGCATGCTATAGCAAAAAGTCAGGAAGGGGCGAAAAAACGTAAGCAATATGATGATGATGATACATCATTTGACAGTGTGTCTCACTTTTGACATAATAGTTTCCATTCGAACATCAGTGTGCGGAATCCAATCGATAGAGCTCGTGTCCAGACCCTAAATAATGAAAAAATACATTAGGCATGCAGGCACGTAGCTCTGGGGGAATGGGGGGTCCGGACCCCCCCCCAAATTCAGAAAAATCGGAAAAATAGGAGAGAAAAATGGCCTTTTTGGGCTTGGTCCCCCCAAAAATTGGTGTTGGTTCCCCCCCAAAATAGGACGGCCAGCTACGTGCCTGTAGGTAAGCACGTAGCTGACCGTCCTATTTTGGGGGGACCTAAACTAATTTTGGGGGACTCAGCCCAAAAAAGGCCTAAAATATCACATAATAAAATTTAAAAAGTCCCATTTTTCCGATTTGTCTGAATTTTGGTGGTCCAAACCCCCCCCATTCCCCCAGAGATACGTGCCTGACATTAGGGTATTAGATAACATTCTATTTAGATAAAAAATTCATTAGAATATTAATATAATATTACTTGAATTTTACTCATTAATTTTATTAATTTTTTCAAAATTATTTTATTTACATATTTTACATCTAGTTTTATTTATTAAATTGATCTTTCTAACTTAACTTATACAGAGTGGCTCAGAAAAACAAACGGCATATCGATCTATATAACTTCTCTCATGCTTGACTAAACTAAATGCGGTTAGCTCCTCCTAAGAGCCTATCACCTCCGCAAAAACGTGCCAAAGTTTTAATTATGCCGGTTAAGCTGATCTTGGTTACCATTAAAAAAAGCAGAAGTTGCTTTTTTTCCATCTTTTTGCAGATTTTTCGCCTAAATAAGCTATCTTTACAACCGTTTGACTCTCAAACGAAAGAATAATTCAACGCGCTTTTGTTTACATGTAGCCAAAATTATTTGTATACTGCTCTGTTTGTTTTTATTTTGATCGGTTTTATCTGTGTGGAAGAGCAGCACCGTTATAAAGGGTTCTTGTTAGGCACGTAGCTGGCCGTTATGTTTTGGGGGACCAACATCAATTTTGGGGGACTAAGCTCAAAAAACCCAAAAATATCACCAAAATAACGTTTAAAAAGTCCTATTTTTCCGATTTTTCTGAATTTTAGAGGGTCCTAACCCCCCCATTTCCCCCAGAGATACATGATACATGCCTGGTTGTTGCATTCATGCATCAACGTTTCAAATTTGCTAGCAGTTGCCAAAATATGCAAGCTTAAATTAAGCTTCAATTATTAAGTAGCAACTTTAGTACCATGAAGCGACTCATATGAGTGATAGACAAACAAAAGGGCTTCAAAATAAATGAAGTTGCGTTTACCTGTCTTAAGATTCTGTTAAAGTTAAAGGGTAATAAACACACCTGAGCGTGGGGGTTTAAGAGGGTAAACCAAAACACCCCCAGAATTCAATTTTTGAAATTTTTCATTTTTTCGCAATTTTTTGATGCCAATGGATAATGCTCGATGAGAAACGTTGAAAACTTGTGTTTTTTCGCCATACTACTATTTCTAAGGCCATTTTTTGATCTTTGAAAAATCTTGCACCCCCCCCCACTCCCCCGGAATTTCGGTGCCGCCCACCTATGGTGATAAAGGCCAATAATGCTTCTGGCAGATGCTTTCGTAAATCAAAAACCCACTTCTGCTTAATTTATTATAGACCAACAGCAGTTCAACCCGCATAAATAAATTTTCCAACATTTTAACAGAGTTTAGGCACTTGAACAAAGCAAGCCGCGTTAAATTTAGTCCAGTATGAAAGAAATTATAAGGGCTAATACGCCATTCGTTTTTTAGCCACCCCGTATTATTAAAATATATTGATATATTATTATTATTAATATGTATTCCATTAGTACGTAAAATATTATATATTATTAATATGTATTATAAACTTTTAATTAAAACTTAATATTACATCAAGTTTTAATTCCACAAGTGCTGAAATTGTAGGCAAAATGATACAGCCAATTTGATCGTAATTTAAATACAGTCGAACATCGGTAATAAACACCCAGACGGGAGCAACGGGCTCCGTGTTTACTAACCCAGTGTGTTTACTAACCGAGCTGACTATTGTTGATGTTTAAATATCACATAGCGCTCTAAGGACAAAATGATACTGTATCCCTCTGAATAGTAGTGATTTTGACCATTACTGTGCACAAAGCGTGTTTAGCATACAAAATGATAATGTACTAACCGGGTTAATTTAACAAAAAATCAATTACTGTGACGTTTGGTCACGTGTTCTCGTCAGGTGTTTATTAAGCGGGGCCTTTAACGCGTTGACATATACCCACGATCTTATGGAACCGTGCTTATTATCTGTTAATCGAGTGCTTATTGAGCGGGTTTCTAAATGTGATAAAACTTAGATGTTCAGCCGGTACCGAAGAAAAGGGTGTTCATTAAGCGGGAGTGTCTACTATCCGTGTTTATTAACGAGCTTCGACTGTACATCGTTTATGGAGCAAATAAAGGTCTACTGTAAAACGCGAGTAAATTTGCATATCATATAATTCAGAGATGCCGCTCGTGAGTAGATTTTAAAAAAACACATTCGAGTTTTTACCAGCATTCCAAGCTTCTTCACCTATTCATAACAAAGTGTAAACCTATCACAGCATATGTACAAGCACACAGTGAGGGGTGAGAGGGGGTATTACCCCCTCCGCTGTTGAGTCCAGAAGTTATGTACTGTCAAGCAATTTGACCCAAAAATAATGTATTTTTAAGCGATTTCGACGTAAAAATAGTCAAAACAGTAATTTGTTGTAATAAAAATCCTAGATTTTACCCTACCTGACAGGCACCCGGAGAGAATGGGGGGTTCGGACCCCCAAAATTCAGAAAAATCGGAAAAATATGAGTTTTTAAACGTTATTTTGTGCTATTTTTAGCCTTTTTGGGCTTAATCCCCAAAATTGGTGTTGGTCACCCAAAATAAGACGGCCAGCTATGTGCCTGCTCCCTGAACCCCAACATCTCAATTTCATCCCTCCCCGGACAGCCTGACCTTGTACATCTATGTATCACGGACTATGCATGTAAAGTTTAAAAGTTTAAATTTAAAATTTTAAACTCCAATTTGGTGCTGGCTAAGCGAAGGTAAACTCGGATTGCAATCTTACTAAGGTTTTGCACATATCCAAGTAAACGAAAGACATCCAACGAAGCGTCCTGAGGTCCAAATAAATCCGAAACGGATTGATTTGAATGTGCGTACTACCCGGGGGTACTATAAGCGAATGAAGCGTTTAAAAGCCAAAAGAAAAGCTTTAAATGAGAAATAAATAAATAAATAGGTAAATAAATAATTAAGCAAACAAATGAATAAATTGGTAAATAAACAAGTAAACAAATAAATAAATAAATAAATAAATAATCAAATAAATAGATAAATAAATAAATGAATACATAAGTAAAGAAATAGATAAATAGATAAATAAATAAACAAATAAAAAATTAAAAATAAGTAAAAAAATAAATAAATAAATGAGTAATAAATAAATATTAAGTAAATCAATTCATAAATGAAAAACAAATGAACAAATAAATAAAAAATCAATAAAAAAGTAATAAAATAACTCGCCGGGCGCCTCCTGCAAAGAAACGGGATAATAGCAGCTAACGAACTCCAAGGTAATCAATGGCTGGGGTTCGCCGGGCAATTTGAGGAATTCGTGGTCGGCTTCGAAAAACAAGGGCAATTTTTTGAGCGCCCGATTTTTCGGCGACGTCTCCGAAACGCAATGAATTTTCAAATCGTGCAAGCGCACCAAGCAACACATTGCAACCATTTTTGACCAAATTTGGCTCGGTGCCAAATCGGACAAACTCGGAGCGTCAAATTCTAGAAAATCCTTCCGATCGTTTGCCAGAAAGGCGCAGTATGGGAATTCTGGCGGGAAGTAGGGCTAGAAATTTTTTCTGAAGCGCCTTTTTGGGAAAACATTTGAAAAATTCGGAAAAGTGAAAATTCGATAAAAGACCGATAAAACGATTTTTGAAAAGAATGAGAAAAATCGAGATTTTTATTTTATTTTATAATTGATTATTCTCCAAATGATCGTTAAGAAGCATCTTTTCTGCCATTTTTTCTAAAACAAAAATTCTAAGAGGTGAAACATTTCTAGGAGCGTGGGTGGGGGGGGTTAAACCCCTTACAAACTCCCCTCCAAACCTCCCAGGACTGGTACGTTCTAGCAGACCAACTTAATTTTTTATTATACGTAAACATGTTTCCACGTGTGTGAAAAGTAGGTAAATGTATTATGCACTATACAGAATGGCTTGAAAAAAGTTTTCACGCCAATGCTACATCATAACTTGGGATCATATGAACATAGAATTTGAAACTTATTGCACTACATACGATTACAATCACACCTGGGCGAGGGGGTTTAGGGGTATGCATCCCCCTTGCCCGAGAAACCAAAATAACATCCAGAAACCAAAATACCCCCCAGAATTCAATTTTTGGAATTTTTTTGGTTTTCTCGCAACTTTTTGATGCCAATGGATAGTGCTCGATGAGAAACGTTGAAAAATTGTGTTTTTCGTCACATCAACATATTTACGGCCATTTTTTGACCTTTGAAAAATCTTGCACACCCCCCCCCTTAGAATTTTGGTGCTGCATCACGTATGATAACAAAATCTTTGTTTAAATGTCATGTGAAAAAACATTTATCAGCTTTTGACTTACATGCTTTGCAGCGGTTTTTTTACACTATTTTTTGATACTGTTTAAACCCCAGGGTTATCAAACAGAAAAATTATATTTACCGCATTGTTTACAACCCCAGACTGTGTACTTAAAATGGTCTCCAAACGACGCAAAAACTGCAAGATATAGTCCCAAAAGGGTGGGCATATTGATGACGGAACCGTATGCGCTTTCGGTAACTTAAATTAGGGGGTAAGATGGTGTTTAAACTAATCGCTGTAATCACGAATCGTTGGCAAAGGGCCAATTAAATTAAATTTGAGCTGAATTAAAATCAAAATTAAAATTGCTTAAAATTGTGATTAAAAGTTAGAATTAAAATTGAAATTAATTTCAATTAAAATCAAATCAAACCCAACAAACAAACCAACTAAAAACAAACAATGCTAAAAATACGACAAACTTTTCGATTTTTGGAAATCCGCCAAATAGTGAGCAAGCAGTTGCTTGATCCAGCCACTCGATTTAGATTCCTCGTAGTGGACCCAATTATGACGGCCACCACCTGTAAAAAATATATAGTGAAAGCTGGTGTATGTTATAGCACGAAACAGCAAATCAACTGTAGATACTATCGTATCGACCAGCAACATGATTTGCCGAGCTTGAAATCTCAACCTGATATTTCAAATTAAAATTCTAAAAAAATCCAAAGTACCTAAAATTCTTTCGGAAGAAGGAAAAAAGAAAGAAGAGAGGTGGGGCTAAAGACCCCAAGTTTTTGGAGACAGGTGGCGTGACGACCGACTTAAAATACAATATGTAGATATATGATAAAATATGATAGAAAAAACTGATATTTTTTACATAATATTTGATTATCTTATGATAGAGTATCCTGCGTATTTTAGTAATATTTTATATAATATTTATACAGGGTGGGCCAAAAAAGGCTGCACCCGATGTTACATCATAATTTGGGAAATTAGGCTCACAGAATTTCAAGACCAGCTGAATTAGATAGATAAACGTGTCTCGGTTCAAATGGCATAAAAGTTGTAGCCAGGTGCCAGCAGTTAGTACGCTAGGGCGATTTGTACATACATCACTCTGGTGTTTGAATCCCAGACTTTCTGCAAAATTTATTAACACAGTTTAAAGACCCCTAGAGTAAAAACGCGTCCTATTAGGTGTAAAAAGTCCATGATATTGTCAAAAGAGTGAGTATATTGATGACTGCACCAATGACACTTTCGGCGTTTAAACAATATCAGAGTAGCGTGTAAACAAAGCACGATAACGCCCGAACCGTTGGCAACTAGCCAAAATTTTTTTGCATAGTTAAAAAAAGAGGCTTCTATCTATTAAATGAAGTTGGTCCTGAAGCTTTCTGTTTATATCGGCTGAATTTGTGATCCGTAACATCGAGGTGTACCTTTTTAGGCCCACCCTGTACAATATTTTATGATGTGACATATGATACATATTTTTTATATACAGCCTAAAATATGATCCTGATTGTTAACCTCAAAGTACAAGGGACGCGTGTTTAGGGAAGGGATAGGCAGTGCAAATAATGCATTGTAACACACACGCATCGCGAGGCAAGGCAAGTCTGATGGGTCAGCCAGGTTTTGAACTAAAACGAGTTTTAAAATTAATATAGACGTCAAAATAGCGTAAAAGCTGTCTTATTCACATATTCTAATCAATTTCAAGCACTTTTGCAAAATACGAGGATTCTGCCCTTTTTGACGCTAATCTTGCCTTACTTACCTCGAAAAAAATTTTCCGATTCCCGGAGGAATCAAAACCCCAAATATTTCATATGCATATCGGCACATGATGTATGACATACACACATACATACATAAACATACATACTTGCATACAAATGGGCAAACACTATACCACAAAGCAAATGACAAGGTACATATACATAGATAGCAATATATGGCGAAAAGCGATCCACATGAAGAAGGATAATTTATCTGTATGGTTATTACGTATTTAGATATTTGTTTATATTTATTTATTTACTATTTATTTTATATATTGATATTCATATACATTTTTTATTTACACGTACATATTTATTCATATTTTTTATTTGATTTATATTTATATATTTTATTTATATTATTCAAATCTATTTTATCCTCAAAAAACATTTTTCAGTCCATAAACATAATTAATGCATAGAACACGCGCACTAAATACATTAACAATATGAACATATGTTATGTGTACATACCAATGATGTGACACGGATAAAAATCGCAGACGAGCCTGGTCAGTGTAGCTTGCAAAGCACCTGATTTGAAATCCCACGAATCGGGATAATCTGAAAATTCGATGGACCGATTCGAAAAAAGGAAAAATGCACGTAAATAAATGATCAAGGAAAATAATTTGAAAGCAAGGATTCAATATTCCGTTCAGACTTGAATTATTTCAATTTATGTAAAAGTTTATAGTTCCCTCAGCATAGGTGGGCAACATCGAAATTCTGGGGCTCGCATGATTTTAAAGGTCAAAAAATGGTCTTAATATAAGGTATTGCGGAAAAACGCCATTTTTCTACATTTCTCATCGAGCACTATCCATCGGCATCAAAAACTTGCGAAAAAAACAAAAAATAATTTCGAAAATCGAATTCTAGGGGTATTTTGTTTGGGGAGTATTAGGTCTTCTAGAGGGTTGCATACTCCCCAAACCCCCCCCCACGCCCATGTGTGTCCCCACGACTTTTAACACTAAAAAATGAAGAAATTGTTTTATTTTGGGCGCTTTCTGAGTAAAAAATACATTAAAGTGCTAATCACTGCTTTTGAATTCAAAAATGATTTTAAAAAACGTTCCGTCAGCTTAAAATCGCCGGACAGTACATAACTGTGACATTTGTCACAAATGCTCGAATACAATGGTTTTAAAGCGACAACATATTAAAGTCTGACCTTAAAGGCTGACCTTGCGCACCCATGCAAGAAAGTCAGAAAATTTCCGACCCCTCCCCGATTTTTGTTCAAAACATACGTTTTTTGACCATTTTTATGTGTTTTTTGCCACTTTTGACCAGACCTTCAAGTAATTTACTCCCCCTAGAAATAACCGGGGACCCCCAGCCAAAATGTCTAACCTTACGTGTGTGTGATTACCACGGAAACAAAACATAGCCGGTCTGAGAAGGCCAGTCGATCTGGGGGTAGGTAGAGCCAAGAAACCTATTTTGAGCTCATTACCGTAAAAACTATTATGAAAAATTATTATTATGAAAATTATAGAAAATTATGCATTAAAAGCTATTGAAAACAATAACGCGTGAATACTGAAATAGCACGACATCATATTTTAGTCCTCAGTTTCGTTTCATTTTCAGGCAATTTCGCGCAATATTTTTTTGTATGCATTTTTAACCTTCATTCTGCCTTTTTCCCCTATAATTCCCCATTTTTCATTATGAGGATATTACGTAGGCCCAAAAATTCTAATAATAAAAGCAAAGACCAATAAATAAATAGTAAAAACGAGCAAGTAAATAGAGAACAGAAATAATCAATAAATAATCCAACGAGAATTACATAAATAAAAATATATACGCTAACTTTGTGTGTGCATTTTGCTGATCCTGCAAGCTTGTTGCATCAATGCATTGTTTTATCGCGACATATTTTGATTAAATAATCTCGGTATGCACGTAAATAGGATTTTTTAAAGTCTAGATACGAAAAAAGGAAATAGGCTTGTATAAAGACAGGCACATATCTTTGGGGGAATGGGGGGTTTCGGACCCCCCCCCCAAATTCAGGAAAATCGGAAAATTTTAAACGTTATTTTGTGCTATTTTTGGCCTTTTTGGGCTAAGTCCCCCAAAAAGTGGTGTTGGTCCCCCCAAAATAGGACGGCCAGCTACGCCCCTGTATAAAAAAGGTAAAGACTATGGCCAAAAAAGTCAAAAATAAAAGGCACTTGTGGAATAAACCAGAATATAGAGAGATACAATGTGTAATGATTCTTTGGCTATTCTAACCAGTAGTCTGTACATATATAACAATCCGAAAAAATAATGGAAATCGATCAACTCGGTAAATGAAATCACGCCATACGGTAGAAAAAAATGAATAAAAATACAAAATCGGGGATAAATCAATAACCGTTCAAAGAATAAATCAAAGTCAAGATATTAAGCAATCAATGATTACAATTTAATAAAAGTGTGTATAGGAGACATACACGTAACGGCTCATAATTTTGGGTGGGGTATCGGGCAATTTTTAGGGGAACGGGGGTAAATGACCTCCAATTTTCAGCCAAAAATAGTAAAAAAGACTTAAAAATGGCCAAAAAACGCAAATTTTTTTAAAATGGGAGGGTCAAAAATTCTTCCGACTTTTGAGGGGACCAAGTTTGATCGGGGCTCCCTCCATCCCCCGTGTTACATGTTTGATATGAGACGCGGAGGTCATCAAAACTGTATAATTAATTTCAAAAACGCGTTTCGTACGGGTTTCGCTGTTAGTTTCGTCGCAGATATGCAAATCGATACAATCGACGTACAAATGATAGGAAGACTGTACGACGTCGAATTGCCTAAAAATAGGACTAACAGCAGCCTGATTAATTTGGCTGTTCGGAGCTGCCGAGTTAAGTTTGGTATCGGAAGCTGATGCTGATAAGGATCGATTAGCTCCAGGCAAATTTTGCCGACTTTCCTGGCCTAAAAATATAACGAATCGAAAAATTAATTAGAAATAAAATACGAAAAATAAATTTAAAAATTTAACCATAAAACTTGGAAAATTTTATAATATTTTAGTGTCCGAAGATGTATCTTTAATTACGTTGTCTAGCGTCACTGTCCGACCAGATATGTATATTTAATAGCTCAAAATTTAGGGTGGGGTCGGGTTAGTCGGCCGTTTTTACGGAGAGGCGAATGACCTTAAATTTTCGGCTGAAAATGGCAAAAAAGTACGTAAAAATTACCCAAAAATCCGGTGTACAAAATTTCCGACTCGAGGGACAGAGTGATGGTCGATTTTGGGTGGAGATCCCCTTCATTTTCCCAATATTCTATTTTTAGTAACATTTTTGACGATTTTACCCACCTGACTCACAGAATTTTCTTGCTGACATGTGGGTATCCAACATTACGCTTGATTTTGAGAAAATCAACATGTCAGACTTTTTTTGATTATGCATACATATGTAGCATGCCTTACGCAGAATCAGGGCCGCATGTTTGAATGAGGGGCGGCCGTTCCCCACCCTGGCCGTAAAAAATTTGACGGGTAAGATAAGGCACAAAAAGATAAGGACATTGCACCTCTTCGCCAGAAAATCGTCAAAATTTGCGGCGTACGTGCAGTATTTTCTATAGTTTTGTCTCAAACGCGACCATTAAATACCACTTTACACAGCCTATTTAGAGGAAAGAAATTTCTCTGCAAATATATTAAATTTTATATGAAAAACGTCGGAAAATGCAGTTTTAATGGGCTATCCCCGCGAAATTTCTGAGATATTAGCAATTTACTATGGATCCCCCTCAGCAGGATCCTAAATACGGGCCTGCACAGAATAATAATGCATTGGCATTATTTGAGTTGAGAATCTTAATTATTCAACAAAAAACAAAATTTCACTCTGTAGAAGACTCTTCAGAAAAAATGATGACAGTCATAGTTTGAAAGCTAAAACATTGAACAAAAAAAGTGAGCCTATAAAATTTGAAACCCTAGAAATGATGATGTACTCAAAATATACATATATTCATATATACAGCTTGGCCCATAAAAAAGGTTACATTCCGATTAAACGGGTCAGTCATAACTCCAGCTGATGTGAACATAAAACTTTAAAACTGACTGCATCAGATAGATAAAAAAGTCTTCTTCCGAACCGTGTAAAAAAATTTGGCCAGATGTCAACGGTTGGGGCGCTATGGCAATCCATTTACACCCTACTTTAGCATTTTTAGACCGCAGAGTTGCTGCTTTGTATCACATTACTGCTTTCATAAGTGACCTTTCTTGACACTTTTGACAACATATTTGGTCACATAATTTTATTAGCCTATTTTTTTAATCCTCAGAGTATGTATATGCACATCCTTGTAAGTGCAAAAATTTCATAATATCGTCGGCAGAGGGTGCCAATTTATAGCAGGACGAATGATGCTATCGTAGTTTAGAAAACATATTACAGTACGGTGTAAACAAATTGCCGTAGCGCCCGAACTGTTGGCATCTAGCCAAAATTTTTTGCACGATCTGAAAGAAGAAGCTTTTATCTATTCAGTGCAAGTGGTCCTAAAGTCCGTTGTTCATATCAGCCGAAGTTATGACGTGTTAAATTGGAATGTGGCCTTTTTAATAAGCCACTCTGTATATAGGTATATTGATGCAAAAGCAAGCAAAAATAATCACGAAAATTTGATAAACAAACTAGAGCTGTGCCGGGGCCAGGCCCCGGCCCCGCCCCGGCGCCGGGCCGGCTCCGGCCCCGGGCCGGGGCCAGCTGGCCCCGGCACCGGGGCCGGGGCCAATGTTAGAGTTGATTATAATGTAGAAAATTGATAATGTTTTGGGCAGATTTACCTTCAAACTCAATTTCAAGCAAACCACAGATCTTGCATAATTCAAATCTTTATTTCACTATGTCAGATTGGTGCAAATTTCTATTAATAATCAAAATTGACATATTTTAAATTGCAATTCATATAGACGAGCATTT
Source organism: Mermis nigrescens (assembly GCA_036768485.1). Taxonomy (NCBI): domain Eukaryota; kingdom Metazoa; phylum Nematoda; class Enoplea; order Mermithida; family Mermithidae; genus Mermis; species Mermis nigrescens. The sequence continues at coordinate 1,410,416 of JAVLUZ010000223.1, forward strand.
CCAGCTTGCTTGGTAGCAGACAGCTACGTCTATCAGAACAAATAGAATAATAAGCCTAAAAAGTGCAAAGTAAAGCACATTGAAAAACGCATCCAAGTCAGAGGAGTTAAATCCATACATGGGGCAGCTCAAAAATTCTAGGGGTCCAACATTTTTCAAAGTCAAAAAGTGCCTGATAATATATGGTAGAGCGAAAAAACACCGTTTTCTCGCGTCTCTCAATGAGCTATCCATTAGCATCAAAAAACCGCAGAAAAACAAAAAATTTGAAAATCAATTTTTGGGGGGTCTAGCGGATTTTTTTTTGGGGGGGAAATGAGAATTCTGTAGTCTGATCCCCCGATGCCCATGTTCTGTTATATATTGTAATCCGATCAAATATTAACGCTTGACGTGCATATCTACAAGCAAGAATATATGCATAGGTACATTACATATAAGGGGTAGGGCAGGGTCGTACTATGAGTATGGTAAAGCACGCTATTATTGGCCCCGGTCAAGCCTGCTCCGGCTCCCGGCCCGGCACCGGGGCCTAGGCCCCGGCCCCGGCCCCGGCCCCGGCAAAAAAGGCGGCCCCGGCACAGCTCTAAAACAAACATAAACTTTGACCTTTCAAAACGTTGGAGATCTCTGAACATAAATGTATCAAAATCACAAAATTTCCGAAGTCATCCATACTCCGAAATAATCCTTCCACACTGAGCCATTTCGACAATTTAATCTATTGTTTGAGATGAATCGAGCAAAAATTGTTTGAAATTTTTCGATTTGTTTATTTAGTTGCATTATTTTTCTCAATTTTAGTTGTTTATTACTGTAGCCCGATAAGAGTGCGTTGTTAAAAGTTTACTAAATTCAAGACTGCCTCGGCGTTTTCGTTTCGGCTCCGGTCGCTAGCCGCCTGTATCAGCTTCAAAACATAATGATAGAAGCTGATAGCCGACCGAAGCTGCGACAAAGTTGCCACCCACAATAAGTCATTTAGTATTATTTGAATTCGACCCGTGAGGACGGCACCGGCTGAACGTGAGAAAATTTTCATACATTAAAATTTACAGTAAATTACATACATGCACAAGGTCAAAAGTTCAGCGGGGTCAATCGATTTTCCTTCGTAATGGGGTGAATCAATACTCAATTTTACTATTTAATGTCAAACTTGTATACTTAATGCATTGTATTTTATTTTTCATCAATTTTTATGGTTAAATTTGCATGGAAACAAATGACAGTAAGCGCGATTAAATGACCTGTAGCACCAAATATACGTATACAAGATGGTAGGAGAAAAATGTCAGGATGAACTGACTGAACATTCTACTGCTCGAAAAATAAGTACATATTTGTGCTTGAAATTACGCTGTTAGAAGCAGAGATGGTTCTTCATGATTCGAGCAACAGGCGTGGTCTCAAAATCGTGGTAATCTCGCATTTTAAAGCATTTTTAGTCCATCTCGACTGCGTTCATATCATTTTTAACACTAAAAAATACAGAAATTGATCAACTATGGGAACATTTTGAGTAAAAAGTACAAAAAAGTACTAATCCGGTAAAGTTTTGACATTTTTACTGCTTTGACCTCAAAATGATGCAAGGACGTCCCATCAGCACAAAATCGCCGGACAGTATCTGTCTGTCCGACCCTTCAGCGATAGATAATATGTGCATATATGATGTATATTCCAAATAATACAAAAACTATTAACTTTTTTAATTTTCCAACGTTTTTGCTTTTTTTTGCACTATGAATAATAACAGAAAGTTATCAATATGAAAAAATAAATAAATAAATAAATAAAAGGTAAATAAATTAGGCATGTTGTTAGTATAAAAGAAATAAAAAGACGCGAGAAGGTATACTTATTCAGTGCAGAATGATATGTGCAGGCCCGCAACCATGGGGGGCAAGGGAAGCAGTTCCCCTCCTCCACTCCCAAAGCCAAAAAAATTTTTCAGATACTCACAAGGATCCCCCAAAGAAGAAAGTGACAAATTTTCGAAGTGCATTTATGTAGAAGGTCGCCAAAACAGCTTTTTTGGCGAACTTTCGAGCTAGTAAACATAAAATTTTGCGGCGCTGTGGGCGGGATTAATTGCTCATGTCTAGTTTTTGTCCATTAAAGCGCTCAAATTTGAGTAAGACATAGAGAGAAATGTCAAATTTTTCCGGCTAATCGCTAATTTTCTATTTGTTTTCCTTTGCAGAGCACAAAGATTAAGTAAGAGCACGAAAACTTGAGAAATTATTCAATCAGTCGCGCGGGTACTTTATGCGATAGCTTTTTGTGTATTACTATGAAATAACCCGAAATATGTTTAAAAATTTGTTTTCTCCGCCATTTTGTATTTTGTAGAACTCGTTGAGAAACGTTCACAAATGCCTTTATTTTTGACTACTGCCCAATAGCTTCTAACTTTCAAAATTTTTTCATCCCCCCAAATAAAATCCTGGCTAAGGGCCTGCATATGTATCTATAAAATTCGATGAAAATTATACCTATGTATTAATGATTAATATGGCGCCTTTCATCTTTTGTTAATTATTTCCGTAATTTACTGCATTCCGCAAACCAGCGCAACGGAGTTTCATTACTTCGTTATTATAACATCAAATAATAACGTTCAATTGGAGCATATACGTTTCGAATCAAAAATTAAAAATAAAATTGAGTCAAAAATCGAATTTAAGTCGCATTCAATCCTGTTTAAAAAAATAAAAAGCAAAGCCCAATTCAATTGAATAATTGAATTGAAGAATTTACTCATGTATATGTACACATTTGCAATTTTATCAGTATTTTCTCAATAAATCCATATAATTATGAACATATGTACGTTAAAGACTTCAGGTTTCAGGTCGTGGATACAAGACGTCATTTATATAAACGTACTAGATGAGCTGCCCGGCGTTGCCCGGGCTGAACTTAGGCCTGATATATAGCTATGTGGAATAGATATGTAAAAAAATCCATAATTTTGATGTTTCTTGGAAAAATCCATAATTTTGATGTTTTTTTTATTAATCCGTAATTTTGATGTTATTTTAAAAAAATCCGTAATTTTGATGTGATTTTAAAAAAATCCATAATTTTGATGTTTTAAAAAAAATTCATAATTTTGATATTTTTAAAAAAATCCATGTTTTTTAAAAAGAATCCATAATTTTGATGCTATTTTGAAAAATCCATAATTCTGATGTTTTTTAAAAAAATCCATGATTTTGATGTTTTTTAAAAAATCCATAATTTTGATGTTTCAAAAAATTTCCATAATGTCGGTGTTTCATCGTGCCCTATGTTATAGCGTTGAGTATGCTATAGCATTGGGTACTTTATACCGTGTCATATCTTATAGCATTGGGTATGTTATAGCATTAGGTATCTTATAGCATTGGGTATGCTATACCGTATCCTATCTTGTAGCATAGTTGAGCTGCTCGGCGTTGCCCGGGCTGAACTTAGGCCTGATAGCTATATGGAATTAATATGTCTCTTGTATTTTTATTTTTCAAGACTTTTGATGTTTTTGGGATATTTCTAAAAAATTGTTGGTACAAACCATATTTTATTTTTGATTTTTTTAAAATGTCTTTTGTCAACCATTTTTTTGATCAAATCCATATTTTTGACGTTACAGAATGGTTTTGAAAATTGTTTAGCCATAATCATATTTTTGATGTTCTGGGGTGTTCTGAAATTTTTTAATAAAACCCATATTGTTGATGTTTTGTGATGTTTTTGGAAAATTTTTTTCGTCTAAACCATATTTTTGATGTTTTAGGATGTTTTGGAAAATTTTTTTAATCAAACCCATATTTTTGATGTTTTGGGATGTTTTGGAAAATTTTTTTCGTCAAACCATATTTTTGATGTTTTAGGATGTTTTGAAAATTTTTGCGGTCAAAAACCATATTTTTGATGTTTGAAAAATTTTTTGTTTGTTGTAGCAAAGGGTGTCATATATCACGTGATATGTTATAGCTGATGGTATCTCCTATCTTATATCACTGCATGTTATGGCACAGACAGGGTATCTATACCAAACCTATCTTATAGAATTACCTATTCTCGTAGCACAGGGTATCTTATATCCCATACTATCTTATAACATTGCCTATCTTGCAGCTCGGGGTATCTTATATCACTTCCTATCTTATAGCATTGCCTATCTTATAGCACGGGGTATCTTTTATAACGTTCTATCTTATAGCATTGCCTATCTTGTAGCACGGGGTGTCTTATATCACGTCCTATCTTATAGTATTGCCTATCCTGTAGCACAGAGTATCTTATATCACGTCCTATCTTATAGCATTGCTTATCTTGTTGCACATAGTATCTCATACCATGCCTATCTTATAAAATTGCCTATGTTATAGCATCATTTGGTTAAACCTGTATTTTGATGTTTCACAGTGCCGACCAATGCTATAACATATAACAATGTACATAGTGTCGCCAGGCATGCTCCTCTTGGCCGGGGTATCCCTATACAAACAGTATAAACTAATTTTTGAAAAAAATAGCAAAAAATCGGCCATCTCCCGAAATCGTGGAGGCTTATAGCACAGGGGCCAAACCCTGCTCCCTCCCTGCCCAGGGCCGATGGGTGCGTTTGTCGAAATTTCAAGATCGCTACGGCTCCTTCCCCCATCGGACCGACCTCGGCCCAAAATATCAGCCCACCAAATTTCATTGGGCCGGAGCCAACCCGGCACAAACATACGAACATACGAACATACGAACATACATACATACAAACAAACAAACTTTCAAAAATATATAGTAGATCTATACGTATTTTAGTTTTGATGTTTTTCCCTAATTTTTTCAATCATTTTTGATTTAAGTAATAATTTACTTTATAGTTTTAATTCTATATTCTCACGTTTCTGCCAGAAGTAAAATGACGAAAAATATTAAAATAATCTACGCAAAACGCTGTTACGCGGTAAAACCGCGCTTATAAGGATTTTTAGCCCATTTTGACTGCATTATGTATGTATAACGCTAGCCAACGATAAAACATGTAGAAATTGATTAGTCATCCGGCCGGATTTAATTTTTCGCACCAATTTTTACGCACTTTTTGACGCTTTTTAGTAGGAATCACAGGGCATTAAATTAAATTTCTACATTATAATTGGTTTTGCCCTCAAAAATGAAGCGAAAATGCATCGGAAATTAAGTTTGAAATCGCCTGACAGTACTTATCTGTCTAACCCAGTCCAAAATTTTCCGTGGGAGGGTAGCCGAGCCATAGATGCACAAGGTCAGGTTAGCCAGGGAGTGAAATTGAGATTTTGGGGTCAGGGAGGGGTAAAATCCGGGATTTACACCATAGTAAATTGAGTTTTTTGGCTATTTTGCGTCAAAATCGCTTGGACATGCACTACTTTCGGCTCATATCGCTCGACAGTACATAAATTTTAGCACCTTCATTGGGAAGTATTTTTTCCTCATATTCGTTTCCTCTGTTATCCACTTGATAATTCTCATGTTCATTTACAGATTTCAACTATGCTTTTTTATTTATTTTTAATCCAAAAAGTCCCGAAAGACTGAATCCTCCATTTCTTTTATGAAAATATGTGTCTGGTCGTTTTTAGGCGTTTTCTGGACGTTTTTGGCCGAAAATTGGAGGTCATTCACCCCCCCACCCCCTATAAAAGAGGCCGCGAGCCCCCAATTTCGATGTGTTACATGTATGCAATGCACATACAAGTAGGCGTACATAATTCGAAATGCTGAATTAAGGAATAAAAAATTACCATGCAATCTAAATAATTTGGACAAAATCGGTTCGAAATAAATCAATAAGATATTTAATTGAAACTAAATTTGGTAGAATTACAAAAAATATTAAAATTAAAGTAAAATCAGACTGAGACAATAATGCACGCATATTGCTACGTAAAACTAGCCTATCACTCTATTCATGATATGCACGTACTGTAAAAATCGAACTCAAATTTATAATTGGATATCCTAAAAAACTGCAACCAAGAGCCCGGCGTCCCACAAAAATTTCGGCTTAATTTGAAAAATCCTAAATTTTTCAATTTTTTCAGTTTTCCAACTTTCAATCATCAAATCTTCGAACTTTCTAAAAAACTTTTAGAGTTTTTAGATATCTAAATTTGCTCAAAATTTGGAAATTTCCCAAATTTGCTCACTTTTTAGTAATCGTGTACGTATATTTGAAAAATAACGAATAAGAATAACAGGTAAAAAAACGAGAAAGCAGACGTATAGAGTCGAAAAAAGCTAAGGATTTGTTTAAATTATACAAAAAAATTTTAACAACAAAAAAATTTATGTAATTATATGATTAGTATATATACACACTTGTATTTAAATACTAATTTTAAATTGTGATTATTATACATACATGTATATATATATATATATATATATATATATATATATATATATATATATATATATATATATATATATATATATATATATATATATATATATATATATATATATATATATATAGTCCTGTTGTTCATTAAAAATACAGTCTTGTCTTACTGTAGATATTAAAATAAGATTGGTAGCATTCTATTGTTAAACAGAGATGAGAAAAACGTATTGATTGACCAATTGACCAAAATATTATTTTCGACAGCAAAACGATAAGTGTGCCATTATGAAGCTTTACATTTTTCATAAAAAAATTTGATATTTTCTTACTGTACACCTTACGGTAAGAATTATATCGCTTTTATTTACATTTTTATTTGCATATTTTCTCTGATTGCATCACGCACATCCTTAAGTGCGGGAGGCAGCCTCGTCGAGCTACGCTGATACCAGTCCATTATTTATTCATTTTATTTTTATTTATTTTTTTAATATTTATTTTATTTTTATTTTTTATAATTTATTTACTTATGGCCGATTTTTTGATCGTAACTCTCGATCGACCCTGGCTAGTTATGAATCTCAACGGAGCGTTGACGTTATAAGCTGTTGCTAGGGATTCGGTCAAATTCGAAGCCTCAACCCTGAGCAATTGCCAAGTGACTAATTTGAATATCAACACTTCGTTCGAACCAACGTCTTTCAACCTCGTTTGATGCAGATCAACGTTTGGAGAAATGGGTTGCCAAAAAGGCGAACAAGAAGAAATGTTCAGCTGATTAAGCTGAATGAAAGATTTTGTGCTAAATTTTAAAATTTAATCGAAAAAAGCAAAAGAGCACCAAAAAGGCTTAAAACCCGAGAAAGTTTCTCGGTTAGCGGAAAAATTTGGTAAAGATGAACGTCCAAAAAGGCTATAAAGAATAAAACTTGTTTCGCTTAGTAAAAAAAGTTGGTAAGAAATGGCAAAAAAACACCCAAAGGGGCTCTAAATTTTCAAATTTTATAAAAAATGACAAAAAGCATCCAAACGGCTCTAAAAATTAGAGATTTTTTTCGGTTAGTAAAAAAATTTGATGAAAAATGGCAAAAATACCAAAAAATGCTTGAAGTGGCAAAAAAATTTTCGGTAAGTAAAAAAATCGGTACAAAATGACAAAAAGTACCCAAAGAAGCAGGAAATTTTTTCGGTTAGTAAAAAATTTGGTAGAAAATGGCAAAAAAAACATCCAAAGAGACTTCAAAAGACAAAAAATATCAGTAAATAACTGGCAAAAACAGCCAACAAACGCTTTAAAAACTAAAAAATTTCTTCGTTTTGTTTAAAAATTTATGAAAATAGCGAAAAATACCCAAACAGACTTTGAAGAATGGAAAATTTTCGGTCGACAAAAAAATTTAGCAAAAATGACAGAAATATAGAAAAAACCTTAAAAACAATACATTTTTTCGGTTAACGAGAAATTTGTTAAAAAATGGTAAAAACAAACAACCAAAAAACCTTTAGAAAACCAAAACTTTTTCAGTGAGCAAAAAAATTTGATAAAAAAATGGCGAAAAACACCCAAATAGGTTTAAAAACAAGAAATTTCTTCGATTAATACAAAATATTGGTAAAAAATGGCCAAAAAAACACTCAAAGAGGCTTTCAAAAAACGGGAAATGTGTTCCGGTTAGTGAAAAATTTGATAAAAAATGGCAATAACAACCCAAAAAGGCTATAGCAGATAGCAAATTTCTTAGGTTAGTAAAAAAATTTAGTAAATAAATAAATATGGCAAAAAGTAGTGATCGACCGGAGATCCGGCTCCGGCCTCCAGCAAATCCGGCCGTTTTATCCACTCCGGTGGTCCGGCCATTTTTTCCACTCCGCTGGTCCGGCCGGAGGACATCCAAAAATCGGCCGGAGGCCGGAGAACTTTTTTCGTTTATTGCATAGTGACCGAACTTACTAATTGCTGACATTATGCTTATTAAATTTAGTCAGAGCACAATACAATAGCAGAAAAAGGAAATAGCACCAAATAAAGTGTCTATCACCACCACAATCGTAAAATATTCATTTTTAGGAGGGAAGAAAATTACTCTATTGATCGATTCGTGCAATCGCTGTGAAAATCGCTGCAGGAAATTCCTGTTAACACCGGAACTAATAGAGTAGCATAAGATGCAATCTGGCCTGCACTGCACATGCTATACTGATTTTCCAGATTATGTTGCTGTCCATCCTGTACGTCATATTCGCGGTTCAATGAAGATAATATAGTATGTAACGTACGTATATGTATGTGCGGTCACACACAATCATGCTTTAACATCAAATATTGCCTATTGACGCTATATTTAGGGCAGGCTACGGAGATAACTAGCTGCTATGCAGTTGAGATGCATGTGCACTATGGTCTAGGTCTTGGTCACAAAGATGTCCTATTTATCCACACGTGTAAAATAATATTTCTCCGGCTCCGGCCGGAGCAACATCGTCCAATCCGGCTCCGGTCGGATCTCCGGCTCCGGCCGGATCTCCGGCTTCGGCCATTTTGGCCGCTCCGGTCGATCACTTGCAAAAAGTACCCAAAAAACTCTTTTAAAAAACAGGCTTCCACCAAAAAATCGCGATCTGGATAAAAAATTCCTACTTATACATAAGACTAAAAGACCGGCCGAATCATTAATAGAATTAGCCATCGCCTTGCTCAAAGTGTGGGACAATTCCAAACAGAAATTGTCAAAATTACGAATTTTGAACCTCACTTTCAAAATTTCCTGGCATAAAAAATTCGTTTTTTTTAATTTTTTCGCCATTTTTCATAGTTTCCAACCAGAAATAAGAAGAATCAGCCAATTAACCACCCAGCCCAGCGCCCAAAATTCAAAATCACTATTTGTATAAAACAATCAAATAAGTCTAGCAGTTGTATTAAGAGAAACTGCAGGGCACGAGTAATGAGGACAAGTGAAGCGAGAAATTTCGCTCAAAAAAATAATATTTAAATAATGTAAACGAAAAAAATATTAAATTAATTTTTAAAAAGTAAAAGTGGCCCGAAAACACAGCTTTTTGATAAAAGTTAGGACGGGGGCAAGAATTAAATTTAATCAAATTATTATAAGTAAAAATTATAGTAAATTAAATATAAAATAAAGAGGTATGTGTATAAAGTTTAGATTTACGTAAAAAATTCAAAAATTTATCAGAAAATTTATTTATAATAAATTATAAATTTTGCCCATAAAAATAGCCTAAAAAACAGGATTTTGTCCAAAAGTCGGGAGGGGGGGTAAAAATCTCAGCCTTTAGGGGATGAGGGTGGCGTGCGGAAGATGACGGACTCTGGGTGGGGATCCCCATTCACCGTTATACTATGGGTGAATAAGTGAGGCAAGAAAATTCGCTCAAAAAATTATCTTTAAATAATGTAAATGAAAAAATATTAAATTAATGCTTGAAAAGTAAAAGTGGCCTGAAAACACAGCTTTTTGATAAAAGTTAAGACGGAGGCAAGAACTAAATTTTATCAAATTATTATAAGTAAAAATTATAGTAAATTATAGTGTAAAATAAATATGTAGGTATATATGTGTATAAAATTTAGATTCACATAAAAAAATTTAAAAATTAATAGAAAATTTATTTATAATAAATTATGAATTTTGCCCATAAAAATAGCCTAAAAAACAGGATCTTGTCCAAAAGTCGGGAGGCGGGTCAAAAATCGCAGCCTCTAGGGGATAAGGGGGCGTGCGGAAGATGACATACTCTGGGTGGGGATCCCCTTTCCCCCGTTACACTAAGGATGAATTGCAGCATTAGGGTATTGATTACGGTAAAAGAGCCGCCGAAATGTTCGGACGAGAAGCTTATCTCCAGCAAATTTATATTAAGACCAATGCCTTCGATAACTTTATTGACCCAGCCGTATCCGGTATAATCCATATTGCTAAAAACGCAACCAATCAATCAAATGTTATAAAATAATTTGAAGAATATCTTTAATATTATATGTAATAATTCGATATTAGTGGATTAGTTATTAAAGTAACAAAATAATTTAGCATTCATTAAAATAAGACGATTCGTTAGGCTTAGGGCAAACAACGATTGTTTATTTTTTAAATCCTCTGTTTCCCCTTGAATGCATAAGACAGAATTCAGTGGACAATGCTACGGATGTATAAATTTTACTGAAGGACATGGACCCAATGAACAAGCATGGCCAAGGTTTTAATTTTCAGTCAATTTTTTAAATTTGCATTAATTTATTAATTTGCTTTATTTATTTTTTTAAATTTAATCGTTTTACTCTGTTTCTCTAAATGAATTTAACGATTTCGTTAAATGTCAATATTAATTTTTGAAGTTTCAAGTCTTAAATGTCAATATTAATTTTTGAAGTTTCAAGTCTTAACAAACCTATATGCACTGAGGGACAAACTGCCAGCAGTTGTATTCGAGGACCGACTAGTCCTCATTTTAGACGACATAATAATGCACACCCTGACTTCATCCATGAACAAAAAAATCAGTAAAAAAGCAGGCAATAGAACGAATATAAAAATGTACAATATGTACTCAAAACCTAATACAAAATAAAAATTTTAAAAATAATAAAAATAAAATTTAAAAAAAGAATAAAATGCGGTCTGTCCGCACACTAAATACATATGTATAAGGTGCACATGCGATACAGCAAAACGTAAGGTCGAAAAAGCCACAATATGGTCTTTTCGTGTAGTGTTTTAATTACAAAAGGACATCTGAAGATTTGTTGAGATTGACGACCCACATAATTTCCTCGATGTATATATGTCACGGCAGATTTTTAACCACCTTATTTAAATTAGCCATTTTTTAATAAAATTTTTTATTTTGGAACTTTCTTAAAGAACTTAAAATCAGATGATAAACTTTTTGGTGTTAACATATACAGGACACACTCTTCAATATAGAGTAGTTTTTAAAAGAATTGAAATATGTTTTTTTAATAGCGATGTGCGTTTTTTAACTCCGACTTTTATGGTATCACTGTAGCCTGAGATCAAGAGTAAGAGAAGCAAAAATTTTTCCTGAATAGCCTTCTAGGGGGAATAAGATAAAAACATTATAAGACTTGTCATTTGCGATTCGTATTAAAGTGGTATTCATCCAAAATCAGCCAATCTTTCCTTCAAAATGACGTCATTTTTTAGAACATAGTATTATTACGTATTATTAAGTGTTAATAATATTAAGTAGTATTATTTTTATTAAGTATTAATACTTTTTCTTATTTTGTTTAGTTCAATTATTAAGTATCCCAAAACACAATTATTACGATGAAAATGAAAACAAAATTGAATGAAAAAATGAAATGACAATTAGGTACCTATCAGCTTAGGATGCTAGCAAAAAATTTTGCGATTGGCACTCAAATTGGGAAGCACTGTGGTGGGGTTTCTTTAAGATCCATTTTGTTTAAAGGACCAGCACTATAAAACCATATATTTAACAGAGGGATCCTCACCACCAAAAGCTGGGCGTCCCCTTTTTCCCTCCGTGTCGGAAAATTTTTAACCGTTCCCCCGATCTTTTGAAAAAAGTCACGTTTTTTGTACTATTTTTACGTGCTTTTTGGCCGTTTTTTGCCGAAAATTGAGAGCCCTTCCTGAACCCCCTACTCCCCCACACCACGCAAAATTCCGAGGCTTAACATATAAGCTATAAACGTACAAAGGTATGTACATACGAACAGGGCTTACCAAAACGATTGGCTGTGTCTTAAGGCTTGTCCACGGAACCTAAAATTGCCTTTGACATTTACAAGTAAAAATTAAAGGCTACATCGACTAATCTTACCTTTAGCGAAATTCTGTTGCATATGATTTGCCGAATACTGACCCACGCAGGTAATTCAAGTATTTCGGTGAAGAGAATTTCGTTTAATTCGACGTTGTGTAAAGCGCCCTTACCTTTCAGTACATCGACGCTAATGTTATCGGGATTTAGGTTTTTGGCATATCTTAACGTAAGGAGTAAACCACTCGTACATATATTTGTACACTAGGGTCCAACCCAGAAAATTTAGTAAATTTTTTACATATCACGCTCAGTGTGTCGAATACATGTATGTACGTATATGAAAAAGAAATTTTAGCCGGGAACTTGTTCAAATTCTTCATCGTCATTTTTTGCAAAAGCGCCGAAAGGGAGACATGTTCATCAGAATCTTGAATTTTCTGAAAAAGGATGGGCAGTTTTAAAATCGAATCTTTTTTCGCGCTTAGTTTCCAGGCCATACCACAAACATACTTAGAGGGTTCATTTCCGAGCTGTAACCGATGGTTTAGGAAGCTTTGTTTGGGCCGCATTGATTGCTCCTCTTATATTTATTATTTAAGTTATAAAATTTCATTCTGTTCTACACTCGGCAAACCCAAAAGTAAAATAATTTTAAAATTCTAGATTATAAATTCTTGCTTTTAAATGACTTTTCTTAATTTACTATAAATCTTTACGATTAATACTGACTAGATTAGTGACACGGACATGGTAATTGCAAATCACAAATTGTATAAAGGGCCTATTGCACTTGAGTCTAATATTATATAACTGAGCAACTAATTTATGGAACTATTAGGTAGGCTTATTTAATGCAATCAGACTTATTTAATGTAAAAAGGTTTACCTAGTCAAGAAAAACCCAAAACTGAATGACCTTAGCACTTAAAAATGTACAAAAGAGAAATCCAAAACCCAAAAACACAGGACGTGCCAACCAAGATGCACACGGTATTTGTAAGTAGGTCGGTACAATGTAAGTAGATAGGCTTAATAAACGTCTGTCTTACTTTGACAAGTGTTTAATGATTTGGTTTTTGATCAGTGTCGCCATCTTCGAAAAGAGCGAACAGACAGCAGTGTCAACGATAATTTCAAATTATATTTATCTTGTCATCAGCAGCCTAAAGAGAGCGCGATTACTCTCAAATCAAACATATATCCCTTCACAGAATGAACAGATTAGCAGTAACAAGATCATCGATATCAAGAGTTTATTCGCGAATTGACAGTGGCGTAGCCAGTCGGGTGTGAGAGAAAAGGGGATTCTTCCGTAAGCAAATTTCGTAATTTTTAGAAAAATAAGTAAGCAACGCGGTTGCGTCACGCTGTGAGCGACGATTTTTTGGGAATAAACTTAAAAAAATTGGCGCTTTGCATGATTTCTCCAAGCTTCGGCAATTACTTCGACTTAAAGACAAGTAAGAGAGAGCTACAAAATTTTGGCAACACCTATTTTTAAACCGATATTTGATCGGTACCGGTCGACCGGAAAGCTGCTTTCTATTCTTTTACCTAGTTGAGTCTAACATATGCCCAAAGTCAAAATGGATCGGTTCCCAGATAGTTCATAGGTAGGTTATCGTAAAAAGTTGGTGTGCACACCGTTTTTTCCTAGCGATCTGATTCACAAGTGAACAATACCCAAACTTTTTTCAACATTTCTTTCAACATTTCACATTTTGATTCACATTTTCGGGGAAGGGGAGTCTAGAAACGTTCAAAAATTAGACGCTTATGTTGAAAAACCAATATTTTTCGCAGAAACTCCATCCTAAATGTGACGACGAGACCCAAAACGAGTCTGATCATTTTGTTATTGCAAATATAGTGTACTACAATGAATATAATAATCAGTAATACGTTCAATCTCCTAAAACTGCGTTTTCAGACCTTCAATGGGGCTCTTCAGCCGATTTTAAGAGTCCAATCGAACAATAAAAGATACAATAATTTGTTAATCTTTTAAGCGTTCTTAAGTCGAATTCGCGGTCCTTTTAGTAACTGATGTTGTATAAATTCAGTTGGCGCGAAGCATTATAGAATGGCATTCCTACAATCTCGTCTAAAAAATTATTTTGAAATTTTGCTCGAAAACAAAGGAAACAAACTTACAAAGCTATCACGAAATAAAGTTCAGAGTTTCCACAAATATTGAGAATATCAATGTTCCTTGTAAATCGCTTTATAGCACAAAAATACTTTGGCTTGTTTAAGCAATTAATGTTGAAGCTTTAAAAAGGGAATATGTACATAGTATAAAAACCGGCGCGAAGCGCCAAAAAATTTGAAGATTTTTGCCGTTTAATCTAGATTTTGTGCAATCTAAAAGAATGCAGAACAGAAAATCTTGATTCGAAGTAAGCAACGTTAGGTAGGTTAGCTGGCATTCGTGTTACAGGTTCACACGTATTGAGATAGTCATATTTTGAAGGCGTATCTTTGCACAGGTTGCATCCGAAAAAATGGAAGAAAGTCACTGCCAGCCAACCGGATTGGAAACGTGGACCCCGTGCTCCAAAGCCCAGAATCTTACCCAATCAACTAACACTGATTCATTTTGATAATGAACGCAACTTATTCGTAATGCTTTGCATTAGTTTACCAGCTTGTTAGGCTTAGGCTTACCTGCTTATTAGGCTTAGGCTTAGTAATTTGTATTCATGACTGACCAAAATGTTTTTGCCATCATTCGAAATAAGCCTGAGTAGTGGGACGCGAGTAACCAGGTCCGTATCCAAGATTTTATTTCAGGAGAATATGAAGTAATAAAAGAGTGTCATTCATTGCAAAAATTTTATTCGAGAGCGCAATAAATTCTCTTCATTAGCATTGATTTCATTATTAGACATTTCATGTATATCAGCAGCTAATATGTATTGATCATCATCAGATTCACTATCCTGAATATATAAAAATCTAATGTATTATTAGGAATAAAGCCTGGAATTCCTGAGAATTATAAAAACAATTGATTAATTCCTAATTTTCCTGCTGATACTTAAATTTGTAGGAGGTAGACATAAAAGCAAATAGAGATTTCTTCCCGTTATAGATGCAGATGTTTTAGAAAGTTAACACGTCGACCATGGAGCAATTATTTAATACAAAAGAGAATGGTACACAGTAGGGATGTGCTGGTTAACCGGAACCGGAACCGGCTGTAACCGACCATTTTTTCGGAACTAGAACCGGAACCGATTTTTCGATTTTCTAAGAACCGGAACCGAAACCGGAACCGATCTTTTTTTAGTCGGTTATCGGTTTTTTAAAATTAGAGTTAAAAATCGAACTTCATAAAATTTAGTGAAGACATGAAGCAGCAATTCAACCTATTATTACCTAAACGTTTACAGACTAAAACTTAGTATTGTTCCGGGTAAATTATATTTTAAAAATAACAGTCGTTCTGCTTTTTCGCCATGTAGCCTGTTTCTGAGAGGCTCGTAAATGATTCCAGTGCAACTGAACAGCTGTTCCGATGTAACGCTTGTAGCTGGCCCTGCAAGCAGGGTTGGATCTAAGGGTGCGGGGGCCGCCCCCCATTGGCTAAAAATATTTGGCGAGATAAAGAATGGATATACAATTTGCAATTATTTTTTGGCCCTCAGTGACCATAATTTCTCAAATTTTTTCGGCGGTACGCGCCGGATGATACCTATTAATGACATTTATTTACTTTCTTGGCCACCTGGAAGCCATTTTCTGTTCATGTAGGTTTCAAAACAATTTTAGCAGCAGAAACAGCTATTTTTGCATATTTTTCTTCTATTTTCAATTAAAAATTTTGATGTTTCGCATCAAATGCTATAAATACAGTAAATCAAGCTGTAAATCATGCTTCTTGACGTCTATCCGTCTTAATCTCACAAAATTTCCGGCGCTTCGCGCCACGGTTTTTTTTGTATTCGGCAAAGATTTTTCCCGATGTGCAAAGACTTTTTGGGACCGTCTTTGTACATGTACGAAGATTTTTGGAGAGACAAAAATTACTAAAAAGGTCTAAAATTCGCAGAAATTTACGGCGCTTCGCGTCGAAATGACTGATTGTGTGCTCTATTTATCTTTATAATGGCAGAAACTGCATTTCGAAAGGAAAAATGTCAAATTTTTAGGCGCTTTGCGCCGTTTTAAAACGATTCTTAGTGATTTTTGCCCTTAGAGACCCATGAATTAGCTGAAATACACTACCAAAAGTCGAACAACTCTGTTTTTACCACACTAAAATCGCTACTGTATCATATTATAGTACCCAAAAATTAGTGTGTACACAATGTACAAAGACTTTTGGGGATCATCTTTGTACATGTCAAACGGACCTTGTACAGAAAAAAACTGCTTCGCGCCAGAATTCTGATAAAGTCAAAGAATTTTAGTGATTTTTAGCACGTACATACTTTAACACAGGAACCGAGAACCGGAACTGGAACCGACGGTTCTCTAGTTAAAGAACCGCAACCGGAACCGACGGTTCCAACTTACGCAAGGACCGGAACCGGAACCGGAACCGAAATTCTTGTTTCCCAAGAACCGGAACCGAACCGGAACCGATTTTTCTGAAAAACCTGGAACCGGAACATCCCTAGTACACAGCAGTCTTTTTTGTAATCGGCAAAGATTTTTACCATTGTACAAAGATTTATTGGGACTGTCTTTGTACATTCACAAAGATTTTTGGGAAGACAAAAATTGCCAAAAAGGTCTGAAATTCGCAAATTTTAGGCGCTACGCGCCGAAATCAGTAATTGTGTATTCTACATACCTTTATAATGACAGAAATTGCATTTCAAAAGTAAATATGTCAAATATTTCGGCGCTTCGCACCGTTTTAAGACGATCCTTAGTGATTTTTGCCCTTAGAGACCCAGAAATTAGCTAAAATACACTGCCAAAAGTCAAACAACTCTGTTTTTACCACACTGAAATCGCCACTGTACCATATTCTAGTAACCAAAAATTTGTGTATACAAACTTTACAACAATTTTTGGGCAAACAAAAACTATAAAAGCGTGTATAATTCCCAAAAATTTTCGGTGTTCGCGCCGAAATGAGCGATTTTTTTGTCCTATATATCTTTAAAATGGCAGAATGTGCATTTAGAATGGAAAAATGTCAAATTTTTTCGGCGCCGTTTTGAGACAATTTTTAGTAAGTTTTGGCGTCAGACACCCAGAAATTAGATAAAATACACTACCAAAGATCGAAAGCCCTGTTTAACCACACTAAAATCGCCACTGTACTATAATATAGTACACGAAAATTTGCGTGTACAAAATGTACAAAGACTTTTGGGGACCATCTTTGTACATGTACAAACTAGGTATGCACCGGGGACGCCTTTTTGACCGGGGCCTGGGCCCGGCGCCGGGACTTGTACTAGAGACTGGGACCAACCGGGGCCAACTATTTTTGCTATATCCAAGATATACCATGTATACATATGTATTTGGCAAAATGTGACTTAAAAAAATAGCGTCTGGGCAAATCTATGGCATCCGTTCCACATGCATTTTCGAGTTCAATTAATTATCATAGCTTACATAGGCCAAAAATTTTTCCTACCATTTATAGAATTTGGCCCAATTCACGTAACTTGCATCATTATCAGCCGAAATACTCATGTTTTAGATCAGTCAGGATAGATATTTCGCGTGCATAGTTTATTATGTTGACAGCCAATCCAGCACAAAAAACATCTTTTGGAATTTCATCCGCAGACATGTAGCTGGCCGTCCTATTTTGGGGTGACCAACACCAATTTTGGAGGGACTAAGCCCAAAAAGGCCAAAAATAGCACAAAATAACGTTTAAAAAGTCATATTTTTATGGTTTTTCTGAATTTTATGGGGTCCGGCCGGACCCCCCATTCTCCCCAGAGCTACGTACCTGTTTGTCCGGCAAACAAACCTACAGGAATGACACAAAATGTTAAACGTGTGCTTTTTCTCATACAGAAGAAAAAGTCGGAACAGAATTGGATCCAATGGGCTTTTTGCGGACAAAATTAGAAACTTACCCGGCCCTGGCACATATAACTGACAAGGAAATATTTGAGCCCCCGCCCTATGTACCCCGACTGAACGCTTCTTCAGTACAAGCGGCAATATTTGCTCGGATTCCCGTTCTCGTTTGCTGCATGAGCGATTAGAAACGCTAGTGTATTTGGCGAAAAACTTATAGATTATCGGTTTTGACTATTGAATTGCTGCAGCTATAAACGTGAATAAGCTTAATTTATGAAACAAAATTTGTGACCAATGTTTTGTCATACATGAATGATATGCACAGGCGATTATGCACGATTTTTCCACAAAATATCGCCAAAATCCGAAAAAAAACGTTGAGATAATTCTAAATAATAGGCTGAAAGTTGCGTATTTTGGCCCCGGGCCGGGGCCTGGCCCTGATGCATCCCTAGCACAAACGGACATTGTTAAAATAAAAACACTAGTACACAGTAGTCACACGATATACAACAAATACAAAGATGGCGTTGGAATTTTGAGTAAACAAAGACATGCCTTCAAATGTGAGACATGTAGGAATAAAGGTGTGGCTTTTCCTTAAGTGTTTCATCATTTTCGCGATCGCTAGTGATTCATTCATAGTCGAACTCTTTTAAAAATGGAAACAGATGCGGAGCAGATACAATGCTTAGATGAGTCACCTTTTGTTATTAGTACATGGTTGTTTGCTGTTTATATAGTCAAAGTTACTGTTGTGAGCATATTTTCAACAAAATTTAAAGTGATTGAGATAAATTGAGCTAAATGGCATCGCCTGGGGTTAGTTATATTGCACATTGTCTAAATTTTAATGCGAATAAAAAATTGCCGTGAAAAAAAGCTTCGGCCTCCAGCCTTTTTTTCCTTTTTGCTTCAGCCGAAGGCCGAAGCTAGAAAACACCCCACCTTCGGCCGAAGCCGAAGCTTCAGTCGTTCCCTGGCACATGCCCCCTATCTTCCCTCTGGATACGGGCCTGCGAGTGACCCTGATAAAAAGCATTAAAAATAACCAATCCTGTGCCGGAATATTTTCGAATTTTACCTTTTTAAGACGCATTCTTGCATTAACTACAAGAAATTTCCACAATGTGAACCTAACCCAAACTTTTTTCAACATCTCAAAATTTTGGTTCACAAATCCCTAAAATGTGGGGAAAACGGCGATAGAAGACGATAGACAGTGTTGCCAACGTCAAGCTGTGAAAAATCTAAAAAATTCAACTTACAAAAAAATCTCAAAAATGCTAGTCAAAACTTTAAATATTCAAAAAAAATTTAATTAATTTTTTTGAGCATCGAAGCAATAATTTTCGCTATTTAGCAGCTCGAATCTCGATAAACGTAAGTAAGCAATGCAAATAAATGTGATTTACCTGAATCGGCACTGAGCTCGAGCTATCGAATCTTCAATTTATTTGAAAAAAATAGCGTTATTTGGCCATTTTTAGGTGTTTTTAGGCCGTTTTTGGTCAAAAAGCATCTGGAATTGCATAAAACAAAAACTCATTTCAGTGGAAATTCTACAAGTAAAATTCAAAAAAATCAAAAAACTCACAAAAAAACGCAACTAAAAACCTCAAAGCTAAAAAACTCATGTTTTGAGAAAAAACTAACAGTTGGCAACAGTGACGTCACTGTGGCTAAATTTCGTTATTTGTGATTTTTGGAAAGTACCAAACATCGACAGGAAAATCATCCACATGGTCAAAGTAGACTCTAGAGTTGATTTCCGTGCACGGGAAAGAAGCCGAAGTCTTTTGCTAAATTAGTGAGAATGCAATGTAGTTTCTGGATTTCTGGCAGTTGGAGTTCAGAAAAGTACAGGAAATTTTTCAAAATTTTGCCAAAATCAGTCAATTATAAGTAAATCCGGGGTGCTGGTCACGAATATGTTACTAGTTTATAATCAAAACGATTATTTCTGGTTCCAAAAAATTTTTCTTCGTAAATCATGAAAGTGTGAAAAATTGATGTCGCTGATCACGAAAATAGTGGTGAAAAGAATCATTGGATTGTTGCTGCCAATGTCTTAGGCTAAGGCTTAGTTATGTGCATTCACATTGATGCCAGCGCATGGACTGAGCCTGAGATAAATGGAGCGAAATTGCGGAGCGAGTGAAGCGAGTGGGTCGCCCCATTTATGCCTTTGGCTTACCAGTTGTCCGTTCCAATGCTCACCTCAACGACTTTTCCCAAAGATGTTTAAAAATTTAGAGCAAGTTACCTGATGATGTCATCGCTTCTCCTAACGTTGGTTCGTTCAAAAAGAAGCTGTTAAGCATTGATTTTACAATTTTATTGTCAGGACATAGGTACCTAGTTGTATCACACTCCGTGATCTGTAGGTATGTCCTTTTGTACAGTCGCTGTTTTATAATGTATTTGTGTTTTAACAAATTTTGTGTGCTTTCCAAACAGTATGAATGAATCAGATCAAATCAAAATTTATTCGTCATCAATGAAAGTGAACAGATACATGAAATGTTACATAAAAAATATGGTATAATTGCTTACGATACTATGTAAAATAAAATTTGATGGACACTGGACGCGTAAAGGCAAATGAAGAATGCGCTTAATTACGGCCCTTAAGAAAATTGGCAAACTCAAGTTGTTTCAATCTTATCATAAACACTTTCGAGTTAGGAGCTTGTATAACTTACCCAGGCAAAAAATTTTAAAAATCGCATTTTCTAATATTCAAATTCTGATTTGTTAATTATTAGTTTACGAGAGTTTACTGCACGATTTGGCAGCATATTGAAGTTAAAAAATTCTTCAAAAGGCAAAGTCTGAAAATTGACGATGGAATAGACCAAAACTTGGGCAATGCCCCATATCGGCCCATCACCAGGACGGGCCGAACCAAAAGTTGGACGGGGCGAAGGGGTAACTTGGACGGGGCTATGTTTTGTACAGGGAGAAAATTTTTGGAGTTAATCTAAGGAAATGCTAGGTACAGTATATCATGATCAGTTTGCAAAACATGCACAGGAACCATCTTATTACACTCTTCGACACCTTTTTCATGGATGGACCCACCTTTTTTCAGTGACTGACCCACAGATCAAGCTGAACGACTTACCTTTCTCAGGCACGGACCCACCTTTTTTAAGGGACAGACCCACCTTTTTCAGAGTCTAGGGACCCACCCACCCTTTTGGCTGGAAGTTGGATGGGGCGAACCGTCAGCCATTGCCCAGGTATGGAATAGACCATGCTTAAATCAAAGTGAAGCCGCCAGAGTTCTAAGCGTTCAAGACACAATTCTTTCAATCTAAAATCATAAGATAACGTTTTAATAAAATAACTGTTTGGTAAACCTTCGTTGTACACTTTCGACTAAATTAATGTCCGTAATGATAGGGGTTCCAAATCACAGTACTGTATTCAAGAATAGGTCTGACATAAGTTTTGAAAGCCTTGATCAGCATGGCTTTATTTCTTGGAATGAAAGTCCGAAAAATCAGGTTCGAGATTCTCATCTGTGCCTGATCTTGAATCAAATGGTCAGGTTTTTTCTAATGAAACCAAAAAAGCTAACGCTTTCAATGAATTTTTTGGTTCAGTTTTTACTATTGATAATGGCATTCTACCATTAGATATCAATTCAATTGAGGTAGACTATCGGCCTATAGTTAAATTTGAACATAGCACAGTTGCTGCAATTTTAAATAAGATAAAGCCCACTCACTCAGCTGGTCCCAATGGGCTGTCAGCTTATTTTTTGAAACAAATTCGAGTTGCTTTAGTTGAACCCCTTTCAACTATTTTTGAGGTATCATATCGTTCTGGTGTGCTTCCACGTTTGTGGTTAGAAGCTTTAGTAATTCCAATTTTTTAAAAAGGCGATCCACACTCAGTTGAAAACTATAGGCCAATATCTCTATGTTGTGTTTTGTGTAGAGTTATGGAATCAATAATCAATAATGCCATTCTGGACAATTTTGACAAGAGTGATTTAATAAATCAGCAACAATTTGGATTTCTGAAGAACAAATCCTGTACATCTCAGCTTTTAAAGTACAGAAACCTGTGGACAAAAACTTTGGACAATCATGTTCCAATGGACGTGGTTTATATTGATTTTTGTAAGGCATTTGATTCTGTTGTTCATTCAACACTAATATTGAAATTAAAATCTTTAGGTATCTCGGGTACTTTGCTCAACTGGGTTAAAGCTTTTTTGATGGGTAGGTCACAGAAGGTGGAAATAAATGGTTTTCTTTCAGCCCCTATTCCGGTAATTAGTGGTGTTCCGCAGGGTAGTGTGCTAGGGCCTACATTATTTTTGGTTTTCATTAACGACCTGGTCGATAGTATCAAGCATAGGAATATCATGCTCTTTGCTGATGATTTAAAAGTATTTAATTTTTCACGTGATTTCAGATCCTTGCAAGCAGACCTTGATTCATTGCATGGGTGGACCGAAAAATGGCAACTGCACATAAGTTATGGCAAATGTGCAACCTTGTATTTGGGATATGGCAACCCTAAAAACATCTATAACCTTTTCTTATAAGATTTAGCTGATGCAGAAGCTTCTAACAAGGATTTAGGAGTTTTTGTTAGTAATGACCTGTCCTCTAGCCAGGCACGTAGCTGGTCCTCCTATTTTGGGGGGACCAATACCAATTTGGGGGGTCTAAGCAAGAAATAGCACAAAATAACGTGTGAAAAAACCAATTTTTCCGTTTTTTTCTGAATTTTGGGGGTCCGGACCCCCCCTTTCCCCCCACAGCTACGTCCCTGCCTCTAGCATTCATTGTGTGAATATTGCATCCAAAGCTTCCAGAGTTGCTTCTTTGATACAAAAAACTTTTATTTCCAGAAATATTGATTTGATGGTGAAAGCATTTAAAGTTTATGTAAGACCGATACTAGAGTATAGCACGGTGGTTTGGAATCCTTACCTGATAAAAGACATCAACCAAATTGAAAATCGTCAACGTAAATTTACAAAACGAATACTTTGGCGACATCAACAGCAGGATTTGTCTTATAGCAAACGATAGGATTTGTTAGATCTTGAAAGACTCAAAACACGGCGTATCTATTTTGACCTTACTTTTGCTTATAGGATCATTAAGGGACAGTTGCTTTCTGTTTCAGATTTTTTTCGAATCTGCACCTAACACGGGCACTAGGTCAAATAACGACATAAAGTTGTATATTAGAAAATCTCATTTGGATTGTAGAAAGAACGATTTTGCAAACAGGGTGGCTAGAATTTGGAATACATTGCCACAATGTATTGTTGACTGCAGAAATTTTAAACAGTTTAGGGTTTTGGTTTCAAAGCTTAATTTATTAGAATTTCTTAAGGGGCGTATGTAAGTGCACTGCCTGTACGCCTTGGCTTCACTTACATACCAATACACTTTACTTTTTTCGCATTTATTTGACAAGTTTCGCAATTTTTTGTTTATTTAGCACTTCAATTTCATCTACTTTTTATTATTTTTTTGTATGTACCAGTAACCACGTGTCATGCATGTTCTCATATGTTTCTATTTGCGAGCGCTTTTTACATTATTGGGTGCGTAAACTGTAGTATTTAAAGTAACAGCCAATAAATATTATTATTATTATTATTATTATTATTATTATTATTATTATTATTATTATTATTATTATTATTATTATTATTATTATTATTATTATTATTATTATTATTATTATCGATTTTTAACTAGAGTGCATTTCACAATGCAATTAATCGAGAGTGCATTTCACAATGCACTCCAGATTGAATGAATGAAATAGTTTATTGCTGAAAACGCGACAAATATGAAGGATGCAAGAAATAATAAACATACGGTCAATAAAGTAAAAGCGTACAGCAAAAGGCGGCTAAAGTTAAGAATATGGTACTTATAGAAAAGGATTAAAACGAATACGGAATGCCAAAATTTTTGTGCCAAACTGGTAGAACATGATAAATTGAAGCGCGGAAAAAAATTTGGTGAAAATCTGAGCCATACTTGCAAAGTTGCAGGCAACTGTCGATTTGAGTTTTGGGTGGGACGATTAAACGGCTCGATCCAAGGACTTACACATCTGTCAGAAAGAAAAACTTTCATTTTTTTGCATGTTTAATCGGTTGTACGTGATAAGATATAGGAAATCTAAGTTTTTGCTTCTAATATACTTAGGCTTAGGCATAGTATATCTAAAAAGGTTTTAAGCTGCTTAGGTCGAGGTCGCTCCCACTCAGGTCAATATATAGATGCTTAGGTCGATGTATAGATGCTTAGTTCGATGTATAGATGCTTAGGTCGATGTATAGATGCTTAGGTCGATGTGTAGATGCTTAGGTAGATGTATAGATGCTTAGGTCGATGTATAGACGCTTATATCGACGTAAATTGAGTATCTACATGTGATTCTGCATTCAGCTGTTTGAATCTTCAAATACTTAGGTCGAGTAGAAGCTTGCGTAGGTTGAGAAGAGGCTAATTAACGAAACCCATAGCTTTTTAATATTGATAACTGACGGATGAATATTTTTTTCAGCGCTTTCTTTCAACATGTTCTAAGTACTGAGCGAAAAATCCGCTCTTCTGAAGTTTATTTCATAGTATCCTGAAAGTACCATATTGTTAACTTACTCCGCAAAAGGCGACGAGCGAGTCATAAAAATGACGATTCAAACTCGCCCTACAATAAATTTGGATAAGTCGACATCAATTAATCTAGATTTAAATAAATTTAAGTTAGGGGAAGAAACTACAAAATCAGGTAGGTAATTCCAAACAGAGATATACTTATAAAAAATCGAATTGTCTAAAAAATATTATTTTAACTAAATTTGATCAATATTGCAATTCTGCCTACGTCTTTCTTTTGATTTTTACCATGGGTAAAAGAAATTGCGCTTCAAAAAATATCGATACCAGTTTTTAAGTGCCAGGTCACCATCACGTACGTCTAACTTTGCTGTATTAAATGCTGCAAATGATAATTCTGCCGACTGTGTTATTTGCTACAAGTTAGTCACTGATGACAATACTGCTTTATTATGTGATTTTTGTGAACACTGGGGTCATACATCTTGCTTAAAAGTTGACGATCATGACTATGAAACTTATTCAAAGCCCCATTCCACTTTCTATTGTTTCCATTGTAGACCGATCGTGAAAAATATCTTCATATTGAACAACGTTTAGACAATTTTGCTACTCAGCTTGCTGACTTACAAAATAAAATTGATCACCTTGAACGTTCACGAAATTGTTCTACTGATTATGATAAAAACGATTTGTCTGCCATGATAAATGATGCGATTGAAAGGGATTCTAAAAAGTGCAATGCCGTTTTATTCAATTTGCCTTTATCGAACAGTGTCGAGGATATAAATCAGGTAAAATCTCTGATTGACTCTTATTCTGATGGTCACGATCTAGTGTCGTCCGATGTTACTCGCGTCTTTCGTGATAGTCCCATTCATGAAAATCGCGTTCAATTTGTCAAAGTTTGCCTGACTTCGGCTCAGGCAAGGCATCGCTTTATCTCACTAATTAATAAGACAGTCCGTGTCCAATCCAAAGGCCCACTTTTGCATCTACGTTGTCATCCTGACCTATCCTTTCTACAACAAAAATGGCAACACGAGCTGGTTTATGAGCTGAATGATCGCAAATCTCGAGGTGAACAAGGATTATACATCGATTTTCGTGCTGATTCCGTAAAATGTAAACCTAATGTAAATACTAATAGCCCACGACTCGCTCATTAGGTATCCGCGCCCCAAGATTATTTAAAATTTCAATGTTTTTATGCTAATGCTCGAAGTCTTTTGAACAAACTTAGCAACTTACATTTTTTGCTGAATGAAGAAAGTTTTGATGCTCTATTTTTTCTGAAACATGGTTTCATATTGATATTTCTGATGGATTATTGTGCCCTGGTAAAAATTATCGCATTTTCCGCTGTGATCAAAACTGTAAACGTGGTGGGGGTGTAGCTTTATTTCTTAAAACTTCTTTTAATGCAAATTAAAATAAATCCTCCACCCGCTTTTAAAGCTCCCGAAATTCTAATAACTGATATTTTTGATTCTAATAGAAAGATCAGATTTATTTTGGTTTACCGACCTCCTGATTTTGATCTAGCTTATGCTGAAATTTTATGTAGATGTATTGAATGGGCTTGTTCTGTTCCTTTCCCTTTTGTAATCTTAGGAGATTTTAATTTGCCAAAAATCAATTGGTGTATAAGTTCGGTTCCTACTGATAATCTAAATACCCTATTTTTCGACACACTTTCGGGCACTGGTTTACATCAATTAATAACAGAAAATACTCATGAAAAAAATATAAGAATATTCTCTTTGCATCTGATCAAATTTCTAACGTAAAAGTTGATATTCCTTTTTCTAATAGTGATCATAATTCAATTATATTTGATTGTCTTTTGATGCCAGTCCATAATCCTAGATCATCTTTTTTTAACTTTCGTAAAGCTGATTTTGATGCGTTAGGTCTAGCACTGTCTCAGATTTCTTGGCCTGATCTTTTTGATGCCTGTTCTAATGTAAATGATATGTATAATTTGTTTGTTGGAGTGCTTCACTCTTTAATTTATGCATTTGTTCCATTAACTCACCCCAAGCCCATGAAACGTAAATATCCCAAACTAATTAAAAGAATGTTAACTAAAAAACGTATGCTTTGGAAGAAACATAAACTTTATCACTCCACGGATACAAAAATCAAATATAAATCTTTTTGTAGAAAATTGGATTTTGAAATTAAAAATTTCTCTGCTTCTGAAGAAATTAATCTTCTTTCTGACAAAAGTTTAAAATCATTTTATAAATTTGTCAATAATCGGTTGAATAATCATCGCTCTTTTCCACCTCTTTTTCATGACCACAAAATCGTTTCTGATCCTTTAGAAAAGGTAAATTTATTTAATAACTACTTTTCTTCTGTTTTTTCTGTTGATAATAATCATCTTCCTTTTTGATTCGATGACTGGTTTTGCTTTGTAAACAATTCATTTTGACGCTTGGAACATGCAACTGGTTTTAAATCAAATAAAAGGTTCTTTTTCTATTGGTCCCAATGGACTCTGTCATTTTTTCTTGAAAAAACTTTCAAATTATCTTGCTGAGCCTTTAGCTAGTATCTTTAATGTTTCTTTTTTGACTAGCACTATCCCCAATTTATGGAAATTAGCAAATGTAACCCCAGTCTTTAAAAAAGGTGACGCGGCTTTAGTGAGTAATTACAGGCCGATTTCTATTTGCTGCTCATCAAGTAAAATCATGGAAAATTTGATTAATCCAAAAATTGTCGATTTTCTCACTACAAACAGACTCTTATGTTCTTCGCAGTTTGGTTTTCAAAAATCAAAGTCTTGTGAATTACAACTAGTTAAATGTAAACACAGTTGGACGGTATCTTTGAGTAATAGGACTCCTGTCGATGTAGCATACATCGACTTTTCTAAAGCTTTCGATAAAATCCCATTATCTAAGCTTTTATATAAGCTCTCAAAATATGGAATAAAAGGTCTACTTTTTAATTGGCTTGGTTCCTTTTTACATGGTCGTTCTCAGCGTGTTTGTATTGACGGAGTTTTTTCTGATTTCATGCCTGTTGGCAGTGGTGTGGTGTCCCCCAAGGTAGTTGTATTAGTCCTACTTTATTCTTAATTTATATTAATGACCTATGTAATTTGATTGAATATAGTAAAATTTACCTCTTTGCCGATGATGTCAAAATCTTTGGTCCATCTTCTGATTATCATTTAATACAAAAAGATCTGGACAATATTTATATTTGATCTATAAATTGGCAACTTCCTGTTGCTTCGGAAAAATGCGCAGTTTTACATCTTGGTAAAAATAATCCAAAAAAGCTTTATTCTTTGAATAATATAAATATTCCAAATGATATTTGTTCCGGTCGTGATCTGGGTGTTTATTTTTCCCATAATCTCAATTGTAAGGAACATTTAAATCACGTAATTAGAAAAGCTGTTTCTCGTTGTTTTCTATACAATACAATACAAATATTTTATTTTCGTCGCACAAAAAAAGAACACAATAAGAAGAGAAACATTAATATACAATGAAATACAATTATAAACTAGCAAAGAAAAATGCTCCGATGGAACAAAAAAGATGAATATACTTGGAATTGTGGATTATTATGGATGTAAAAGGAGGGGACTAGGAAAAATCTACCTAAAGTCGGAAAATCTGCTAAAAATCACACTTTCTCTAAGCAACGCAAAAAATCGATGTATATTCTGCGGCCAAAATAAATATTCAACCATAACAATGATTGAAACAGCAGCACGTTAGCTATGCAGTAGCTATGGGAAATGATATTAAGTAAACTAACAGTCTTCCAAGCCAATTGAATGAAATAGCAAACATCGAAGACAATTGAAGACATGGTTGGTTAAAAACAGTAGGAAACACGTAAGTTGACTTGAAACAGACTTAATGTAGATACACTAGCATGCCCGAAACGATTGTGTGCACTAATCAATCGGCTCCTGCTTTGCTTGCTATAATGCTCATAAAACAAAACAACTTTAAATACAATACCTCTTAGTTTTCTATCAATCAGGTGCCAGCAATTTAAAAAAGTAACCTTGATAGATTTCGTTTATACACTCTTATCTGAAACTTCGAACATTATTTAAAAAAGACACTTTTTTAGAGGCCGCAGAATATACGTCGATTTTTTGCGTTGCTTAGAGAAAGTGTGATTTTTAGCAGATTTTCCGACTTTAGGTAGATTTTTCCTAGTCCCCTCCTTTTACATCCATAATAATCCACAATTCCAAGTATATTCATCTTTTTTGTTCCATCGGAGCATTTTTCTTTGCTAGTACACTGCTTTTAATTAGCGTGATTTCAGTACATCAGTCAGTAAACACAATCAGTAACATGCCACAATAATGACAACAGTCCAAGAACGCGGAAAACAATATTGTTCTTAACATCAGCATTATCCTTTTTAAACAAGACAACCTTATTGACACCATCCATTTTCAAATTAAAACTGCATTAAGTTATTTCTTCTTAATGTGCAGTTCACTTATAATCAAGCACAAAAATTTAACCAACGAATTCACATTGCAAATCCTCACTCAATCAATACACAAGCACAATGTGTTGTGACTTTTGAAATTGAAAACACCCAATTTTCAATTTTCAAATTGAAAATTGGATCAATTTTCAAATTGAAAATTGGGTCAATTTTCAAATTGAAAATTAGGTGTTTGAATTTGCGATGAAGAAAATAATCAAAAGATAGTCACTTGGTTTATTTAAGCCGAGTAATAAAATAACGACCGTCCACCAATTCCAAACTAAACGCAACTAATCTGATCACTATGAAAAAGTTTTGAAAAATGAGCTTGCTAAGCGAGAGTTGTAAACCAAGAGAAACTTAAAGTTAAAACCTACCATTAAATTATGAGAGAATTATAAAAGATTTTAAACTTCAAGAAAATGGAAAAGGCGGGATGTTGGTAAATTAGAAGGCAAAGATTTTCGGCAAAAATTCAAAAACTTCACGCAAATATCAAATGTAAGGAACACTAACGCTTTGATTTGGTAGTAAAATAAATTTGTAGTATAGACTACATATTAACAACAAATGAATAGTGCAAACTTTACACAACTACTAGGTGTAGAGAATACTAACAGTTTACGGCTTATTAATGTACATGATTACAATAAAGCTGTATATCTTTGTCGACTTCTGTGCACAGTAGTGTGATTGCTGGTTCATTTTAAACCACTTTTGCAGGCAATTTACATCAATTAAACGATAGCTCTCCATGTGCAAGATTTTGTGAAACATATTATAAACACGGCTAAGAAAGATTTAACTTTAATGCAACCCATTTAAGACAAAATTACATCTCTTCAATGATCTAAGGACACTTGAACATAATTTTTAAATCACTTTAGATTATTTTTGAGGGTAAACAAACTCACTTAATTGATGTCTCACATATGAATCCTTGAAAATTTCTTGACTTCAGTTACAAAGTCTCTGCAAGACTATCAAATTAGGGTTAACACGTAATGTAAACTTTACACAAACACATAGCGTAAAGAATATTTTAGTCGGATTCGTAATTTTGATATTGCTCCGATATTTCTTTCAACATTTATGGAAAAATGAGTCTCCATAATGTTTTAAAGACAATAAACATTAGGTTTAAACCACTTTGCAATACTGCTGAGTGTAAGCAAGCGCGCCCAATTGACGTATATATTTCATTCCCTGTAAATTTTTATATCTCAAGAAAAAATTTCGATTTTTGCAATGCTCTAGAACAAAGGCTAACATGCAGTGTAAAAAATTACTCGGATATTATGATCAACATTCATGAAAAAATTATGTCTCTACAATGGTCTGAGGACATATAAACAATGAATGTAAACTACTTTACATCACTGTTGGATGTAAACAAACGCGCCTACGTGACGTCTCACATTTGATCCTTTGAAAACTTCTAGGTTCCAAGAAAAAATTAGGTTTCAGGAATGCTCAAAAACGAAGATAAATATATATGTAGTGTAAACTTCATGTAAACACCTAGTGTAAAGAAGATTTTAGTCAGATTCGTAATTTTGATATTGTTCCGATATTACGATTAATATTTATGAAAAAATTAAGTCTACATAATGTTCTATGGGCAAACTAACAATTGGTGTAAACTACTTTACAACACCGTAGAGTGTAAACATATGCGCCAGACTGGCATATCAAATTTGATTCCTGGTCCATTTCTAGACTTGATAAACGTGTCCCTGACTCGTAACCGGAGAAGCAGGCAGAAAAAACAAGACAGAAACGCATTTAAAACTCCAAATTTTTGACTTTACACTCGCTAAATATTAATGTATAGACAATTTGCTTTGACATGCACCCGATATAAAGCACTTTATTTTTATTCTATTAGACTTATCCCGACTTCTGGACGGAGAAAGTGGCGAACAAAAAACGCAACAAAAACGTATTTTCCACCATTTAGAACACTGTAAACTTTAAAATTCCGTACCGAACTCCCCATTGAGTTTAAAGAAATTCGGTTTGGTACAATTTGTAGCTTTTAAATCGTAGTACATTCCTGTGTGCCAAAATTCTGTTGCAAAAATTATTTGGCATGATTTATCAATCAAACTTCGAAAAAAACGTGTTTTTTTAGCCCATTTTTTACCTCTGATTTCGAACTTTACACCCCCATAAATAACTCAATATTGCGTTTTTTTAAATGCGGTTTGCTGCGATGTTTAGCCCCTGTGAGGCACTTTATTAATGCTGTCTTCGATTTGCACTGACTCATAAGCGGAAAAATTTGGCAGAGAAATCTTAGTTAAAATCCATTTTTTTACACCATCCACTAGAGTGTAAACTTTAAACCCCAGGATCTAACTCCCCATAGAGCATAGAAGACTTTGCTTATATGCAGAATGTAGCCCTTGATCCGCTCTACATTTCTGTCAGAAAACATTTTAAAAACCTCATAACCGGAGTTAGTATCGGACATAGGAAGGTTGAAAACTCGACCAAAAAGTGCTTTTTCACCCCCAGATTTTCGCACTCTTTACACTGCCGTTCGATAAATAATGCGAATTTCAAAAACAAAAAAAGTGTCATCTGTAGAATTCATCCCTCTATTATCCTATTCTGTTCAATCCTTCGAGTCATCAATACTCAGTTGTCCACATGCCGCAGTAAAAAGGTCCCAAAATTTGTCCTATGTTATAACGTTACACAAAAACTTTACACCTTCTTTACACAGTCAATTTTGAGTTTCAAGAAAAACAAAAAAACACGGGCAGCGAATTTTTTTATTATCTTTCTTTTAAAAAAACCGCACCTTCCAGAAGTGTCCCGTTATAGCTGTAGAGGGGTGCCCAGGTGTTGGGGGTACCCAAGTATATTATAGGTACGCGCTAACGCGCTACCTATGATAAACATTCGACATGAATCATCATACAAAATCACATATTCTAAAAGCAAGAAATTATTAATTAAAGTACATTTATACGAGATTAGTGCAAAGACAAAGGTAGGCGCGCAGGCTAAATAAATTATGCACTTAGAACACGCCCCCTAGCAAATACCCCGTTAGATCAACTTTTTTCAACTTTTCACGGAGGGAAGCAACACTAGGAGATCTTACAACAGCTTCAGGGAGAGAATTCCATACGTGAATCCACCTATTGGATAAATCATACCCACGAACATCAAGCCGAAAAGGAGTGCATTCACATTTCATTGAATTTTGAGCACGCGTGTTGTTTTCACAAAAAGTAAAAAAGTCGGCTTGCTGCAAAACGCATCTACCACTCAATATCTGATACATCATACACAGATCACTACGCAACCTGCGAATCTCCAGGCTATCCAATTCTAAGGAACTGAGTCTTTCAGCATAAGAAAGTCCCCGAAACCCAATAATTTTACGTGTAAATTTCCTTTGAACATTTTCGATCATTGAAACATGGGTCTTACGGTATGGATTCCAAACAGTGCTACAATACTCAAGAAGCGGTCTGACGTAAACAGTAAAAGCCCTAGACATATTTAGTTTATTTTTAGAAGCAAATGATTTCGATATTAGCATAGCCCTAGCATAAGCTCTACGCGTTATATCATTATAGTGGAAATTAAAATCAAGTTTACTTGATACGTAAACACCCAAATCCTTTACAGAATTTACACTCTGTTCTACAGTCAGGTCAGAAATTCTATAAGAATGCTTGGGATTTCCAAAACCTAGATATAACGCGTAGCATTTTTCAGTAGCAATTTTTAACTGCCAATCCTTGGACCAGACTACGAGTTTAGCGATATTATCTTGAAGTTGGGTGTGATTGCTAGATAAATTATAAAGCTTGACGTCATCGGCAAAAAAGGCAAACTTTGCTATTTAAGCGGTCGCTAATGTCATTTATGAATAAAACAAAAAGAATCGGGCCAAGTATACTGCCCTGAGGAACACCGCTAGTGACAGATTTTTCGCTCGAAAACTGACCGTTAATAACAACCCTTTGAGTCCTATCGCTCAAAAAACAAGTTAACCAACTCAATAAATCTCCAGAAAATCCAAAAGTTTCCAGTTTATAAATTAATTTACGGTGAACTACAGTATCGAAAGCGAAAAAAACGCAGGGTGCCGTAATGAGTTGACTCTTGTCAATGTCTTTCGACTGCGAACTAGTCGAATCTTTTGTCTGACGTTTAGGACCAGGGTTCGTTTCGACGTCGCCATACACAAAGCTTTTCTTTCTTGTGATAAAGAAATTTTAGTTAGGGCTTATACTACTTATGTAAGACCTATGCTTGAGTATGCTGTTTCTGTATGGAATCCATATTATGCAAATGATATAAATCGTCTTGAAAATGTTCAGCGTAAATTTACTAAACATCTTTTTGGTTTTAATAGCAATTTATCCTATCTTGAACGCCTAAAGCTTCTTAACCTGCCTTCTTTAGAACTTCGTCGTCTTCACATATGTCTATGTCTCATGTATCAAATTATTAATGGTTTATCTTGTATTGATGCTAATGAATTCTTCATTTTTAGCCGACCAGTTAATAGTCGTAAAGTTACACTACCAGTTGTCCGTTCCAATGCTCACCTCAACGATTTTTCGCAAAGATACCGAAAAATCTGGAACTCCTTACCTGATCAAATTGTCTCTTCAAAATCGGTTTGTTCAAAAAAGAGCTCCTAAACATTGATTTTACAAATTTATTGTTGGGGCATACTCTAGTTGTATCACTTTCGTGATCTGTGTATGTCCTTTTGTTCAGTCGCTATTTTATCATGTATTTGTGTTTTATCAATTTTCGTGTATTTTTCTGACAATAAACCCTTTCTTCTTATATGAATTAAATCAATCCGCGACGGGAAATTTTGAAGTTTTACCTCTCTAAAACACAAGACAAAAAACAAGACGCGTTTTTGCATTACGAAAATTTTCTACAAATCCTAAACATTCCAAAAATTCCTTCCATTTCCCAAAATTTTGGTTGACAAAGAGACCAAAATGTGGAAAAACGGTGAGTGACGATAGGAATCCGATTGACGAATAGAATTGGATAAATCAAACATACAGTATCTATGATAAATGCTTTATTATTTTACCTTGACATCTTTCCGATTTCATACAGAAAGATAAATTTTGTGTTTACAGTTTGCATATGTGCATCGCCTTAGGCAAAGAATCATGGTTCCACTATTTGCTGTTCTGTTCAATTTACACAACAAGTTTCTGGTTATATTTTAGGGCTAGAGCTGGCGCAGTTAGATAAAATGCTGTAGCTTGATAAATGCATAAGTTTCGTAGAAGTAGCGATGGCATACTTTTGTTAAGTGAAATACAGCTACGTAGGTACATACCACGCTAATTTGTTATTCATTGCAAATGTATAGCCGACGTCTTTAGCAAGTTTAATTAGTTTTATATACCAAGAAGTGACTTCTTGAATTAATCGCGCACAAAATGACTGCGAGGTTTGACACATTCAGAAGTCCATATCCTGTAGGACATACGTAACCTACAAATAGACTACATTTCAATGTAAATCAATCACAAAAGCGGTTTTAACTGGAGCGAAAATAACAATACTGCGCAAATAAACTGATAAGCAAGTAGTATACCGTGCCATTCTGGGGACGGACAATGCTTAAGCATAGGCGATGCTAAAGCATAAGCAGAGGAGTGTGTTTTTGGTTTTTTTTCCTGGCTCAAAATCGAGGTCGCACCAGAAAGAGAATGGCTGGGGACCTGCCCGAACCTACCCATATGCCTAAGGAGTGCTTGGGTAGCCACCATTAAGGCTAGGGGTACCAGGAGGGTCCTGAAAAGTTGATTCCTCCGCCATTTTATTGATTTTTTACAGTAACAGTTTGTTCCGAAACATCTTGTTTCGAAACAACTTGTTCCGAAACAACATTGGCGGTGTGTGTGTTTTTTATTAGAGAAAATCGGTTCGCGCCATGAAGAAAAGGGGCGCTTAACAATAAAGTTAAGAGGGGTCAGTATAAAAATTAATAAACCTTACGAACAAAAATAATATACAGTAATACAATAAACGCTGCAAGGGTCAGTAAAAGTACAGAATAGTCACTAAATAGCATTTTTTAAATTTCATTGAGCAACAAATCTTTAATTTTAGCTTTAATATACGATGAATGCGTTTCCATCAGTGAAAATAATTCTTTATTATTGTAACAAGATATCTCCAAAATTCAACTAATTTTTCATTCTTTTCTAAATAATTTCTTGTGACCCAAATACAAGTATGCGCTTATTGTATAAGGATATTTAAACATTTTTCTAATAAATTATCTGATATAATATACCCAAAAACTTTATTTTCTACGCAAACTTGTAATTTATTTCGCGTCAAAACACCAGAAAATTTTTGCCAAAACATTTGAAGACGTTCGCAATCTAATAAGGCATGAACATTTGTTTCAGCAAATTCCTCCCAATAAATAAACAATAAACAATACTTACAAGAAGACGTAACATTTCTCCATCGACTTAATCGGTCACGAGTCTGGAATGCATTATTTAAAAAACAAAAATGTATTTGTTTAGCAAATCCTTTAATTTCTCTCGGAAAACTCAGCTTAGAGTAAGAAACAAAATTAATTTCATATCCTAAAAAATTATTCCATTTAATTAAAAGCTTTTTAATTGCTAAATCAAAAGATTTTTTAATAATATTTGAATAAATGAATTTTGTTGAAATTTTGTTTGAATCATAAAGCGAACCTTCTAAATTAAAATGAGTCTGATTATATGAAAAATGATATTTTTCTTCCACGTATAAAAATTTCTTGAAATAAGGCGTAAAATTTATGTATTCCAAACACACTGAATCCATTAATTTCAATTGCATGTATTTTAGCATAAAAAATCGTACCAAATTTGATTTTCAAGCTTATTTAACTTAAATAAAAACATAAGTCTCATAGCATCGACTTTTTCTCTATATTTTCTATACCAATTCCTCCTGATTTCGCAGAATTTTGAATTATCTCACGTTTAATTTTTGGCTTACGTGCAGGGTACCATAAAAACTTTTGAACCGCTTTATTCGCGAATTTAATTATCTTATTTGGTGGTCTAATGAATGTTGCAATGTACCACATTTTTGAAAAATAATATGTATCGATAAAATTTGCTTTAGACTCTAAAGAAAATTAACAATACGGTGTTGACTTCATCAACTTATGCAAATTGCTTTCAACACTTATAAAATTAGAATTTTCTGCAAAACCTGTCTTATTAAAAATTATTCCATAAGTTTTAATTGCATCAACCAGATATTTTTTATAATCTTCAGGAACATTATGATACTCACGAATTATTAATAAATTAGTGTTTTTTTCTAAATTTAAGGAGGCCTCACTAGCCTCACTAAATTTGTCATATTCTTCAAAAAAATTTTCTACAGAAGCACTACTTTTTAGTATAAAATTAGTATCATCAGCATAATTACTCAATTTAATTTCATCATTTATTAATGAAATTCCGCATATATAAGGATTCTATCTAATTTTATTACAAAAAAGTTCTGCAACTAATACGTATAAAATTGGTGTTAATGGACAACCCTGCCTTATCCCTCTTTCAATGTGAAAACAAGGAGATAAAAAACCATTAACTAAAACTGTTGAACAAACTTTCCCTTTTTTATATATAGCATTTATGATAGTACGGAATCTTAATGGAAAATTAAAATACTCAAAGGTTTTTCCCAAATAATTCCATTCTATTACATCAAAGGCAGATCTCTGATCAACTGATAAAATCAAACCTGAACATTTATTATCATTTATTGCTAATATAGACGAAAATATAGCACAAATTCCATCTCTTATATTCCTCAATTGAACTGCGCATATCTGATTTAAATTAATTAATTTAGAGAAACTGCCTTTATTCGATTATACAAAATTTTTGTAAAAATTTTTTAATCAACATTTAATAAAGTAATAGGTCTCCAATTACTTAGTAAAGCTCTATCTCCTTTACCTTTATATATTAGACTAATTATTCCCTTATACATTGACGGTGTTAATTCACCTATTACACAAATACTATTAAAAACTTTATCTAATATCGGTATAACTTCATCTAAAAACATTAAGTAAAATTCAGTAGAAATTCCATCACAATCTGGCGATTTTCCCATTTTAAACCTTTAACAGCAATTTTAATTTCATCTTCACTTACTTCAGCTTCTAAATTATTATTATCTTCATTTAACTTAGGTAATTCTCACAGTCCATAAAATATTTAATAGCATTTTTATTAGTACCAAATTCCTTCATAATAACGCTATACTGATTTTTCACTTCACTCAGAATCTCAAATTGATCATTGATTGCTGAACCATCTAATTTTCTAATGCATGTCATACGCCTAAAAGAAGCAGAAGATTTTTGCGCTTGCTTAGCCGTTATCATTGTATGCCTATCTAAGATCAAATTTTGATAATGCGTCTTATGAAGACGAGAATTTATTTCAGCCACTTCATAATCACTCATTACTTTTAATTTCTGATTTAACTCTTTCATAAGCATTAAATTATTAAGGTAAAAAGAAAGCTTTTCTTTCAAAAATTCAATGTCTTTTTCTGGAAAAATCTCACTTTCTTTTTCTGTCTAGAAACTTCAATACTAATTTGCTTACATTTTTCGGCGATCTTAATTTTCATTGATTCCATCTGTTTTAACAAAAACTAATATTTATCTTTTTTCGAAAATACCTTCTAAAATATCTATTAACGATTTTTTTAATTCATCGTTTTGTTTCAAAAGTAAAATATTCATCTTCCAAAAAGAGGTACCTATCAAAGCAGATTTATCCGATAAAAAATTGGCAATAACTGCTTTATGTTGCAAAAACATATATTAATAACATAATGTCTTATCAGGTTTTTCCGCATATAATCGGTAAAATATATTCTATCTATTCTAGATAAACTATGCTGTGTCGACGTGAAAGTACAGAATGTTTCCCGCTTATGTTCACAGAGATCTACTACTAAAAAATCCTGTTTAATTTCATCAAATTCTACTTTCCCTATTTCATTGCTTCCAGTCCATTTAAGCATTCTATCCTTTTCTGAATCTTCTACAAAATTAAAATCACC
This sequence comes from Mermis nigrescens, assembly GCA_036768485.1. NCBI lineage: Eukaryota > Metazoa > Nematoda > Enoplea > Mermithida > Mermithidae > Mermis > Mermis nigrescens. The sequence goes on from JAVLUZ010000223.1 coordinate 1,448,780, forward strand.
GGCAAAAATAATTTCATCGTAATGTTCATATTTAATTGGAATATTCTTTAAGAATTTGAAAGATTGAACTCTTTCATTTCTTTTAGCAGGAGCATATAATCCAATTAATGAAAAATCTATTTCAACAATCTTCAAATTAAAAGCAAGACAACGACCAGGAATTTCGAAAAGCTTAACACATTCTTTAATAAAAAATAATTTATTTATCAATAAATTTATCCCGGAAAAAACGCTGTTCTGCAAAACTATGATAAATTTGGAAATGTTTTTCAAAAACATTATCAAAAAATAAACTTTCTCTTTTATTATAAAAATGTGTTTCTTGTAAAACAATTAAACTATGTGTGTGTTTGTGTGTGTGTGTGTGTGTTTGTGTGTGTGTGTGTGTGTGTGTTTGTGTGTGTGTGTGTGTTTGTGTGTGTGGGTGTGTGTCTTTTTTTATTCTAGGGAAGATTTCGCGCTGTGGAGTACCTACACAGGGGAGCGCTGTTGTACAAAAGTTATACGATTGAGGGGTGTTTACCAAATAAAAGAAAACGAAATAACATCTTTTACAGATTATAAGTAATTATATTCATTTTCAAGTTCTCACAGCTTGCTGATATAGAAGATGCAAAAATTTCACTATTTTCCTACCGAAAAGGAAAAATTCCCAGTTTATTCCAAATTACCTCCATTAATGAATTTCTATCTATGATTACTTCCTGTAATTCCGTAGAAAAAGATATGACTGCTTATAATCTGTAGAATTTACACGTCAATCACATAAATAAATCTAATAATCACAATTTCACCGCTGAAAATGAGTAAGTATTAAAACACTGAATCACGAAATCAATAAGAAGTAAATTTAAGCACATTCAGTTCATAGATTAGCACATATTTAAATTCGTCATATAAAGTGCGTTTATTTCGTTTGGTATCCGCCTGCAATTAGTGCGCCTCCACCATTTTAGATAATTTTTTGTCACTGACGCGAAATTTCTCCACGCGTCAATAATTTTATTATTTTTTTATCATTTCTTGTAATCCAAACGCACGTTTGAGCTATTTATATCAGCGCATTAACGCCCGTTTCAATCGGTTTATTTGGCGACAAAAAACCAAAAGTTTCATTTTCTTTGTCTAACCGTATATTGATGCGTAAAAACATGTCGGAAAATTTTTGCCAAAAATTATTTACGTTCATGATCTGGCACACGAGCGCAAACAAATCAGCCTATTCCGATGCTACTTCTCATCCGCATGAACACCTTCTGATTGATCTCACTCAAAATTCTAGAGACGAGCTTAGGCTAAAAACAAATATTTTTAGTGATAGTCCCACTGTTTATATACAAAAATCGATAAATACTAAGAAAAACACTAATGAATTAATGTAAAAATGGGTAAAGAACGATTAAAAACCAATATTGTATGTATACATCTCTTAAGTAAAACAAAGAAACCTCAAAGAGACGTTATTATAAATACTGCAACTAAAGATCAAATCATTTGTCTCTGCGACTGTGCAAGCAATTTCCTGAACAGTAATATTCATTTTTCTGAGAAAGATATCAACAAACTTAGAAGATAGCAGAATCAAATAAGATACTTGGCAAACAATAGAGAGGCAAGCACGAAAGAAATAAAAAATATCATAATACAAGACGGTGGTTTTCTTCCACTTTTACTTACTCTATACTTATTGCAGGCAGTTTACTAGCTGACGCAATAACAGGTAGAAAATGAAACACACTGAAAAAATGATTTTAATACCCGCTGAAATCAGCGAACGTTATAAGCCAGTGGACATTCTGCTCGATTCCTTGGATAATGAGGAGCAAAAAATCCTGAATAACAAAAAATGTATCACCTGAGTAGTATAGCCTGCGACCCTGGCGTGTAACGTTATAATATAGCCCATGTTATAAGATAGGTGGAACTAGGTTCGGGAACTTTTTTCCTGTGTTATAGTATAGGCGGCCGTGGTAGGCAGCTGGAAAATGGGGGTTGAAATGTGCGCCCTGGCTCTGAGAATGTGCGCCCTGAGGGGGTTCCTGTGTTATAATATAGGCGGGGGTGAGGGGTGCGCCCTGAGTGCGCCCTGGGTATTTTGCCGAAAAAATAGTTGTCCTTGGTGGGGAAGGGGGAAGTTCGGGAACTTTCAAAAATTGTCCCTAGGGAAGGGGGTAGTTCGGGAAGTTTTGTCCTTGGGGGAAGGGGAGTTCGGGAACTTTCAAAAAATTGTCCCAGGGGGAGCGGCCACCAACAAGGGTTCATTAGCGCCTTCTCTTTAAACTTAGGATAAGAGGGGCCGAGGGAGGGTAGTATAAGGTAGGCCTATGATAGGAATAGGATAAGAATGGGATGGTGAACCACTTTACACCACTTTACACTTTACACTAGTTTACACTTTACACTACTTTACACCACTTTACACTTAACACTACTTTACACAAGTTTACACTTTACACTACTTTACACTTTACACCACTTTACACTTTACACGACTTTACACCTCTTTACACTGAACGTTACATTTTTTGCTGCTCTTTAAGCATGAGCATAGAATGAGAGGATTTGCACGGGTCACAAGCACCACCAAAGCGCTGTTTTTGGAGGAAAAAACTTACTGCACTTGAGGCATTTTTGTAATCAGATCATAATGATGATTATTAGCAGCATGTAAATCAAGCACCTTATCAGCCACAGGTCCTTGAAAAAACAAAATATTATTATAATATACTTTTATTTGGTAGTCGGGCACTAGAACTTTTTGTATTTTTTGAACAGCCTCAAGACCATATTTATCTTCATTGATGTTAATATTAGCCTTATGCATTAAATCTAAAGCTAGCTGTTTTTGCAGAGTGTGACGTGCCCTGTCACCTTTCCGAATAGATTCCCATTTTGGGCTACTGTCCAGCTTCGCTATTCCTGTTACAATAGCTCTGGGTAGCGATAAATTATCATTTGATGTAATTTTAATAAATGCTCCTCCATTTTTGCAGAACTCACTCACATCAAATTCCAGACCACAACCTATTTGTGGTCTTCTATCAACGAGTACTACCTTAAATTCCATGTCTTCGTTGAAGCAAAGCTCATTCTTCGATTGAGCCACATTTTCTATAATACTCAAAACCTTATCAGCATTAATATACTGGCGCTCAGTAAATGGAACTAACACAGGCGTATTAAGGCTTGGCTGTCTAATTTCAATGCCTACCATACTGTCGGAAGGGCAGCCATGTAACATCTTGTTAATAGCTTCCTCAAAAATCTGTTCAAAAATCTCAAAGAGATTAGGGCATTCATGAAGGTTCTTAAAACGCAACAAAAATGCCTTGGCAGTTGTCCTAAACCTACGAACAGAAATGCTCGGGAGTTTATGTATTTCAAAGTACTGATTCAGATCCATTTTTGAGTAAAATTATATGTATGTATATCCATATTTATAGACAAAAATCTATAAATACTAATATTTTGTTACTTAAAATATAATAAAAATGGAGGAAATTCAGGAAATAAAAAAGCGTTCATTCGTGGACACGGAAAGGAAACCGTATGGGAGGTCAATAAAGCCGCCCATTGAGATATGTGGTCGTAATATGGAGAGGCCCATGTACCCTTTGATGATTCAACTTTGTTATTTTTGCCAAAAAGCATCGTGTGAACGGGAATTTTTTGAAACTAACGGGGGTCTATGGTACATTAATATTCAGATGTGCCCTAGATGTGGGGAATATAATAGAGCAGCGCAGGAGGCTGGAACTAAAGTGCTCAAACGGTATGCATCAGAAGCAGCCGAAGAACTAAAAGCTAAAATTGCTCAAGAAAAAAGTCTATAAATATGAACCCACTAGCGTAATTTCAATAATCTCTTAAAAACATGGCTTCCCCCGGAGAGCTTACCTACCAGCAATTTATCCTTAAGCTTGTTGAAAAAGCCTGTAAACGGTTTGTGACGAATCGTGATGTTCATAGTATAGGTGCCTTTTTCTGGAGAATTGTTAATGATGAGTTTAAGGAGCAAAGAAAAGAAGAGCTCAAACGCGACGCGTTTTGGCAGTTTGCGTTAGACTTGAAAGATTGTATTCTGGAAAAGAAAATGGAACAGCTGTTCAGCATATGGCAACAGTTCAATTCAAACGGGAAGAACCTGTTTGAAAATATGTACGATAATTGTATTTGGTACAACGTAAATTGTCTTATATAGCTCTCCCATTATAAATATTAAACTAGTTTTCTCGTAAAAAATGGACAAAAAATTGAAAAAGTTGTATTACGATACTAAATCGGGGTACTCTGGTGTAAACCAGCTGTACCTCAGAGCCAAAAAAGTATTTCCAAAATCAAAAATAAAACAATGGTTAGAAAAGCAACCATCATATACTTTGCACAAACCTGCATTAAGAAAATATTTGCGGAACAGGGTTTTAGTAAGCAGTATTGATGAACAGTGGCAAGCTGATCTGGTTGATCTCCAATCACTATCTCAGCATAATGATGGGTACAAGTATTTATTGAACTGTATAGACATTTTCTCAAAATACTCATGGTCTATACCCTTAAAAAGCAAATTTTCTAATGATATTGTTGAAGCTTTCCAGAAAATCTTTAAAGATCGAAAACCGTATAAATTACAGACTGATGCAGGTAAAGAATTCGTGAACAAAGAGTTTCAGAAATTTTTAAAATCTGAATCTGTTGACTTTTTTGTTACTAAAAGCGAACTGAAAGCATCGGTAGTAGAACGATTTAATCGCACATTAAAAGAGAAAATGTGGCGGTACTTTACTAAAAAGAATACGTACAGGTACATTGACGTCTTAGACAATCTCATGCATAATTATAATCATTCTATGCATAGAACTATAGGTACATTTCCAGCAAACGTTACGCCAAAAAACGAGCAAGAAATTTTAAATAAAGCCTTTCGCATTACAAAAACAGATGCAGTATTTAAGTTCAATGTTGGCGATAAGATACGTCTAAGTAAAGTTAAGCGCACTTTTGAAAAAGGATACTGGCCCAATTGGACTGAAGAATTTTATATCGTTAAAGAGAGATACGCTAGAACACCACCAGTGTATAGTTTAGAAGACCAAATGGGTGAAAAATTAGAAGGTATTTTCTATGAACCAGAACTGCAAAAAATTGACGTTTCAACTGAAGATTTATTCATTGTCGAAAAAATTCTAAAAACTCGAAAACGCGGCAACAAAACTGATTATTTTGTTCGATGGAGAGGTTACCCGCCCAAATTTGATTCTTGGGTCCCTGATCTGATAAACGTATAAATGGTAATTTTGAATCTGATTTTGAAACAGGAAAAATGGAGGCTGGTCATTGTTTCTTCAAGCAAATTGCAAAATGTCTACTTTTCTGACACGCTATTTTAGTCTTTTCAAGCTTCATTAGGAAATGCTTAGAAAAAGGCGACGTGTGCACCCTGTCCAAGTTATGCCAGTATTTAAGCCCCAAGGCTGAATTTTATTCTGCTAATCTTTATGCAAAAAGCTTTATTATGATCACATTTCTTCATCTAAAAAGCGCAAATTTTTTGTAAAGTTTGGAAAATTTCTTGCAAAGTTTTGGAAAATTTTTTGTAAAGTTTGAAAAATTTCTTGCAGAGTTTGGAATCAATTTTATATGCTTAAGGATAGCAAATTTGTAGACATTAGAAAATTTCTTGTAAAGTTTGAAAAATTTCTTGCTGGAATTGAAAAATTTTTGCAATGAATGAAACTTTAGTTCATCCAATTTGGCATTGCTCAAGCATTGATTCAACTATTTTATGTGCTATATGCAATTCATGTTCTCTTTTTGCACCAGTGAGAATCATTTTTCCGCTTGTAAAGAGTAAAAACGTTACATTTCTGAATTTATATATTAAGCCAGGAAAGAGTTCTACTTCATACATGCAATTTCTTTTAACCAACTCATAAAATTTGCAAAGATTTATGCGAAATCCTAAATCAGCAGAGCCTACAAACAGCTGAGGCTGTATTTTTAGGTAACAGGCTTGTGCATTTATTAGCTCTATAAAATGTTTTATTGCATTTTCGCCATCTTTAACTTTTTTAGCTCCTACGCATACTATTTTACCTGACTTGAATATCAATAATGTAGCATGAGGTGGTCGATATATGATACCTGGAAATTTCTGAGGGTTATATTGTGCAGTATTTGGTAATTTTGCAGATATCTCATCTAGATCAAGTGTGTCTTTAAGTGCTGCAGTAAGCACTATGTTCTGAATAGTAACCATTTTCTATATATACCCACCTGTTTCTTAATACATATTTATACACCATGATTTTTCAACACCCTTTTACTTGCCTTGTTTCTGGGCCAACAAAGTCTGGCAAGACAACTTTTGTCAGGCAATTATTAGAAAACAGAGCACACTTGTTTGATACAAAAATTAAAAAGATTTGTTGGTGCTTTGCCGAAAATCAGCCGCTGTATAGGGAAATGCAAGATGTTTCATTTATAGAAGGGCTTCATGCCTTGCGTGTTTCAATTTTTGTGAAATAATCACAAAAATGCATGTTCAATTTACTCCCGACAATTACAACATTTGGCTGGAATATTATACAGGGCAGGCTGCCCAAACTGGTTATGGATTGGATAGGTTTAAAGGCATCCCATATCAGCGGGGCGTTGGTCTTGGCAACTTTTTCCGCTCCCTATCCAGAATGGCCATCCCTGTTCTGCAATCAATTGGTAAGCAAGTTGGAAAGCATGCTTTAGTTGCAGGTTCAAATATAGCATCCGATTCGGCCCAGGGAAAACCTCTTTTTGAGTCTACTAAAAAGCATTCAAAGCGAGAAGCTGCCCAACTTTTTGATGAAGCCTCTCATGCCCTAGAACATCAGCAAGGAGAGGGTCTTGGTAGTCGCCCAAAGTCTATAAATACTAATGCACTTGATGCGTTTTCTAAAAAACATGGCTCTCATAGACGTAAAATCTATTCCGAGTACTAAAACTGAGTTAGACCTTTTCACGGTCCCTCCTACCCAAGTGGTAGTAAAGCGAGGCTTTTGGCATGAAATTCACCCTGCGCATCCCATAACTAATGAGGGACCATATGAATTTAGAATACCTCCCGATCCTCATTACCTTCAGCTAAATAAAAATTACATTTATATGCTATTAAGAATTAAAAACCAACAGTTGCTGCAGGAACAGCGGTACCAGACTATGCCCCTATCAATCTTATAGGTAAAACTTTTTCAAGCAAGTGAAATGTTTTCTAGGAGGCCGCTTAGTCTTTGATAGCTCTGATAAATATGCATATAGATCTTATTCTGAAACTGAATTAAATTATGGATTTGATGCAAAGCACTCACACTTACAGGCAGCATTATATTTTCATGATGGTGGCACTAATGTTGACACAAAAGATAGTGGATCATTCAAAAAGCGAGCTGCTATGTTTAAAGATGAGAATTTTGTAGAAGTTGCGGCTCCACTTCATATTGATATGTTCTTGCAAGATAGGTATTTAGTCAATTTTACCGATTTTCGCTTAGAATTACACAGAAATAGTAATGCATTTGCTTTGCAGTAACTTTAGAACTTGAAAGTCTACCAAATGAAATTTTTCATTCGAAAAGTTGGTTTTGGACACTAATAATTTAGCTCTAGAGCAAACAATGCTTTCATACAAAACCAAATATCCTACAAGGCGCGTAGCTATCACTAACTTACATATATCAAACCCTGCTAGGGAAACGCCAAGTCGCCATTGTTCACTGGTCAGCTACCTAGACGTATTGTATTTGCTTGTGTTGAAGGCAAGTGCTTATCGAACAAACTAGCAAAATCGCCTTTCAACTCAAACCTTTCAGCATATATGATGCAAAAGTAACGTGTGAAGGTATAACCTACCCTGCTTACCCACTTGGCATTGCATTTAAGCATGATAGTTACTTGCAAGCCTATAATCAAATGTATGATGCACTTTCGATATAGGCCGTGAAGGTAATTCCATCAGCAGAGATGAATTTAAAACAAGTCACTGCTTTTTTTGTATTCGACTTGACTCCCGATGCAGATGATGAAGCGGGCATTGGGATCTTGCTCATGAAGGAACAACAAGCATAACTGTGAGTTTGCTGATAATTTACCTGATTCTGGTGTAGAAATCATTATATATGCTGAATTTGATAATTGGTAATGATTGATAAGAATCCGAAACACGTTTCATGACATATAGTGCTTAAACATGAATACCATTGAAATATTCAAAATTCTTGAATATAATATCAAAATGAATATATTTTTAGTGCTTTTTTCCATTAGATCGATTGCCACCTACCCAAAAATCCTGCAGCTCTAGTGGTCAATTTGGACAATAGCAATGAGCCTGGCTCACACTGGAGTTGCTTTGTATTTTGTAAGCGAAACGCTGTGACTTTTATGATAGCTACGGCTTAGAGCCACCTGCGCAGTTGAAGCTTTACATTTCTGATAATGCGCTTTCATTTACATACAATAATGTCCAAACACAAGGAATTTTTTCCATTAGTTGTGGACATATGTGCATCGCCTACATATGCAGGAGTAATGATATTCCCTTCAAAATATTGTTCTATCTATGCTGAGCGAAAAATTTATAAATACTTTGATAAGCTTAAATTATAAAAATGGATACTAAACAATTCTATTTAACGCTTCGAGCAATTCACAGGAAGCCAATACTGCACAACATTTGTAACTGGCCTGCCAAGGCAAATTACTTATCTGGCGATTAGGAGGATTGGTTTAGCTAGATAATTTATGCTATTACATGGCACAATGTTGCTGAGGATCAGAATATGATACAATTTTTATGATTTTAAAATAATGTACAGTAAAAATGCTTATTCCTAGAGCTAGATACCAAAATATACACGATCTTATTAAAACAATCAGTGAGGGTGAAAACAGTTGAATCAAAATGAAAAATTTGAATATACTGAGTACCTGACTTTCAAGTATCATAGAAAATAAGAAATTTTGTCATATAGTAATTAACGCTGCATACATTAAAGCTTAAAGCTAACGAATCATTTGATGTATATGTTAGGCTTTTTAGATGGTCAGCTTAAAAATGTAAATTATACTCTTGCACAAGAAGTGACCATAGCTGCCCATCACTCTCCTGACATGCTAGGCGGAATGCACAATTTTTACGTTTATTGCGATATAATTGAGCCTCAAATTGTTGAAACGTTTTTGTGCAACTTTGCAGGTTGTAAACATTGAAGGAAAATACATGGATATTGTAAACCATGCATATGTTAGCTTCACTATATACCCGTGCTGAAGAAATCATTTAACACAATTGAAATAAATATCAAAACGGATCAAAATCAGCCCGTACCTTTTGAATTCAACTTAAAAACTATCGTAAAATTACTGCATTTTAGACACCAATGAACTATAAAATAAACCTATGTAGGTTACATATAATACAAAAATGATTTTCTTGTTGGTGCTCTTACATTCCATATGGGGTTGATCCATGTATATGAAAATGAGTTATGTTAATTTGCCATAATTTAGCAGACTATAGTAGCACGTCACACTCTGCAAAAATACAAAAAGTTCTAGTGCCCATTTAAATAAAAGTATATTATAGTGATATTTTGTTTTTTCAAGGACCTGTGGCTGATAGGTGCTTGATTTACATGCTGCTAATAATCATCATTATGATCTGATTACAAAAATGCCTCAAGTGCAGTAAGTTTTTCCTCCAAAAACAGCGCTTTGGTGGTGCTCTTGACCCGCGCAAATCACTCTCATTCTATACTCATGCTTAAAGAGCAGCAAAAAATGTAACGTACAGTGTAAAAGGGTGTAAAGTCGTGTAAAGTGTAAAGTGGGCGTAAAGTGTAAAATAGTGTAAAGTGTAAACTTGTGTAAGTAGTGTAAAGTGTAAAGTGGTGTAAAGCAGTGTAAAGTGTAAACTAGTGTAAAGTGGTGTAAGTGGTTCACCATCCCATTCTTATCCTATTCCTATCATAGGCCTACCTTATACTACCCTCCCTCGGCCCCTCTTATCCTAAGTTTAAGAGAAGGCGCTAATGAACCCTTGTTGGTGGCCCCTCCCCCTGGGACAATTTTTTGAAAGTTCCCGAACTACCCCCTTCCCTAGGGACTTTAGAAAATTCCCGAACTACCCCTTTCCCCCAGGGTAAGTTTTGAAAGTTCCGGAACTACCTCATCCCCACCAGGGACAACTATTTTTTCGGCAAAATACCCAGGGCGCATTCAGGGCGGGCGCACTCAGGGCGCACCCCTCACCCCCGCCTATATTATAACACACAGGAACCCCACTCTGGGCGCACATTGTCAAAGCCAGGGCGCACGTTTTAACCCCCGTTTTTCAGCTGCCTACCACGTTTGCCTATACTATAACACAGGAAAAAAAGTTCCAGAACCTAAAGTTCACCTATCTTATAGCATGGGCTATATTATAACTTTACACGCCAGGTCGCAGGCTATACTACTCACCTGATGTAAAGCTCATAAAATATAATCAGTTACTTGTCAAATTTAAGCGATTGCAAGAACAGAAACAGCAACCATATAAAGCTGGCATTGTTGAAGATGCAAGTAATGCAATTAGCGATGAAAAATACTCTCTGGTATGCCAAAAAGTCAAATTTCAAAGATAAAGCTGCTTCTTCAACATATTCGTACTAATCATTGAGCCGGGTGGCGAACTTGTAATAGATGGTCAAAAAATTGAAACTCAAAGATTATAGATTTAGTTCACGATCTGGAACACGAGCGCAAACAAATCGCAGCAGATATCCTGGCACAGAACTGCTGAAAGTGTTCAATTGCACCAATGTTCCGCTTGAAAGTGTGGGTAATAGGCAAGCTAGGGAGATTTTGCTGCAGGCGATGAATTTGACTGGGATGTAAGTCTATAAATACTTATCGTATTTAATTTAGTCACATAAAATTATAGGTAGCGCGTTAGCGCGTACCTATAATATACTTGGGTACCCCTAACACCTGTGCACCCCCTACAGCTATAACGGGACACTTCTGGAAGGTGCGGTTTTTTTAAAAGAAAGATAATAAAAGAATTCGCTGCCCGTGCTTTTTTGTTTTTCTTGAAACTCAAAACTGACTGTGCAAAGAAGGTGTAAAGTTTTTGTGTAACGTTATATCATAGGACAAATTTTGGGACATTTATAATGCGGCATGTGGACAACTGAGTATTGATTACTCGAAGAATTGAACAGCATAGGATAATAGAGGGATAAATTCTACAGATGGTACTTTTTTGTTTTTTGAAATTCGCACTAGTTATCGAATGGCAGTGTAAAGAGTGCGAAAATCTGGGGGTGAAAAAGCACTTTTTGGTCGAGTTTTCAACCTGCTTATGTCTGATACTAACTCCGGTTATGAGTTTTTTGAAATGTTTTCTGACAGAAATGTAGAGCGGATCAAGGGCTACATTCTGCATATAAGCAAAGTCTTCTAAGCTCTATGGTGAGTTAGATCCTGGGGTTTAAAGTTTACACTCTAGTGGATGGTGTAAAAACTGATTTTAAGTAAGATTTCTCTGCCAAATTTCTTCGCTTATGAGTCAGGGTAAATTAAATACAGCAGTAATAAAGTGCCTCTCAGGGGCTACACATCGCAGCAAACTGCATTTAAAAAAACGCAATATTGAGTTATTTATGGGGGTGTAAAGTTCGAAATCAGAGGTAAAAAATGGGCGAAAAAACACGTTTTTTCCGAATTTTGATTAATAAATCATACCAAATAATTTTTGCAAGAGAATTTTGGCACACAGGAATGTACTACGATTTAAAAGCCACAAATTGTACCAAACCGAATTTCTTTAAACTCAATGGGGAGTTCGATACGGAATTTTAAAGTTTACAGTGTTCTAAATGATGGAAAATACGTTTTTGTTGCGTTTTTTGTTCGCCACTTTCTCCGTCCAGAAGTCGGGATAAGTCTAATAGAATAAAAATAAAGTGCTTTATATTGGGTGCATGTCAAAGCAAATTGTCTATACATTAATATTTAGCGAGTGTAAAGTCAAAACATTTGGTGTTTAAAATGCGTTTCTGTCTTGTTTTTTCTGCCTGCTTCTCCGGTTATGAGTCAGGGACACGATTATCAAGTCTAGAAATGGACCAGGAACCAAATTTGATATGCCAGTCTGGCGCATATGTTTACACTCTACAGTGTTGTAAAGTGGTTTACACCTATTGTTAGTTTGCCCATAGATCATCATGGAGACTTAATTTTTTTCATAAATATTAATCGTAATATCGGAACATTATCAAAATTACGAATCTGACCAAATTCTTCTTTACACTAGGTGTTTGCATGAAGTTTACACTACATATGTATTTATCTTCGTTTTTGAGCATTCCAGAAACCTAATTTTTTCCTGGAGTCTAGAAATTTTCAAAGAATCAAATGTGAGACGTCACGTAGGCGCGTTTGTTTACATCCAACAGTGATGTAAAGTAGTTTACATTCATTGTTTATTTGTCCTCAGACCATTGTAGACATGCAATTTTTTCATAAATGTTGATAATAATATCCGAGTAATATCAGATTTACAAATCGGGATAAAATCCTCTTTACACTAGGCGGTTGTGTAATGTTTACACTGCTAATTAATCTTCGTTCTAGAGCTTTGCGAAAACCTGAATTTTTTGCCGAAATCTGAAAATTTACATGGAATCAAATAAGGGACGTCAGCTGGGCGCGTTTGTTTACACTCAACAGTGATGTAAATTGGTTTACATCCGTGTCTATTTGTCATTAAACCGTTATGGAGACGTAATTTTTTCATGAATGTTGATCGTAATATCCGAGTAATATCGAATTTACAAATCCGACAAAAATCTTCTTTACACTCGTTGCTAGTGTAAAGTTTACACTATATAATAAGCTTCATTCTAGAGCCTCACGGTAACTTATTTTTCTCTAAAGTCGTAAAATATATATGGAAACAGATGTGATTCGTCTGCTAGGGGCGCATGAAGAGTAGTGTAAAGTGATTAACACCTAATGTTAATTTGTTCTTAGAACATTATAGAGGTTTCATTTCTTAATAAATGCTGATCGTTATATCAGAGCAATATCGAAATTATTAATCCCACTAAAATTCTTTACACTCTTGTGTAAAGTTTAAAATGTAAATTAAGTTGAGCTCTAGAAAGTTTTGGAAGCATATTTCTTTACAGGATGTTCTACGTAACATAAGAATTACTAATCAGAATGTTTGTTTCTTCTACAACTAGTAGCTTTCTAAAGTTTAAACCATTCAATTATTAGAAGAACCGCACAGTAAATGAAATCTAGTATTGTATTTCCAAATCTTGCTAATTAAAAGTGGGTTACTAGCAAAGAAAAATGCTCCGATGGAACAAAAAAGGGGAATATACTTGGGATTGTCAATTATCGAGGATGTAAAAGGAGGGGACTAGGAAAAATCTCCCTATGTTATATGCCAAGAATCGCAAAATATGTAAAAAATCTGACTTTCTCTAAACAATGCAAAAAATCGAAGTATATTCTGCGGCCTTTGAAAAATGTAAAAGTTTAGTAAACAATTGCTGTAGACATGTGTAAAAGAGTATCTACATAAGGTCTGTTGCACGTCAGCTTCCGTGTTTCCCTACTACTTTGAACCAACAATATCATCGATTGTCTTGAATGCATCGATATGTACTATTTCATTCAATTCGCTTAGCTACTGCATTGCTAATTCGCTGCTTTTTTCAATCAATTTTTTGGGAATTCGAATATTGCTTGCACTTTGACACTTAGAATGGCTGTATCTGCTAAGTGACATGCTTAGTAATAATGAAATACGAACAAGTTAATTATGATTTGTTAACAGCATTTCACTTTCAGTCACATTATTGAGCAACTCAAAGTTGAATGAAGTCTGCAAAAAGTTGCATTACGTAATATGCTTTTAAGATATTATGTCAATCAGAAAAATTATTTTGAAATAATACGTTTTTCAGAGACCGCAGAATATACTTCGATTTTTTGCATTGTTTAGAGAAAGTCTGATTTTTTACATATTTTGCGATTCTTGGCATATAACATAGGGAGATTTTTCCTAGTCCCCTCCTTTTACATCCTCGATAATTCACAATCCCAAGTATATTCCCCTTTTTTGTTTCATCGGAGCATTTCTCTTTGCTAGTGTATAAATACATTGACGACTTAGAATTATAAACCTGGATTTTAAACAGTTTCACATAACACTTTCAAGCAATTCACAGGAAACCAATACTGTGGCCACATTTGTAACTAGCCTACTTAGGCAAATCGTACTGACAGGCGACTGGATGGTTGGGTTAGCTGAAATAATTTATGCGAATGCATGGCACAATGTTGCCGATGATCAGAATATGATACAGTTTTATGACCATCAAACACAATGAACGACAAAATTGCTTTTATCTCGAGCAAGGTATTTAAATATAGATGACTTGATCAAGACAATCACTGATAGAATAAAAACGATTAGCACTATAGAAAAATTTGAATACTTGCAATACTTTGGAATAAGGTATGATGATAATAAAAATTCTGCCACCTAAAAACTAATCATAGGTAGCGCGTTAGCGCGTACCTATAATATACTTGGGTACCCCTAACACCTGTGCACCCCCCTACAGCTATAACGGGACACTTCTGGAAGGTGCGGTTTTTTTGAAAGAAAGATAATAAAAAAATTCGCTGCCCGTGTTTTTTTGTTTTTCTTGAAACTCAAAACTGGCTGTGTAAAGAAGGTGTAAAGTTTTTGTGTAACGTTATAACATAGGATCAATTTTGGGAGGTTTTTTAGGCGGCATGTGGACAACTCAGTATTGACTCCTCAAATAAATTTATGGCACAGATTTGTAGAGGAAGGGATGCTCCAGAATGACTTTTTTTGTTTGTTGAAATTCGCATTAGTTCTCGAATGGGAGTGTAAAGAGTGCGAAAATCTGGGGGTGAAAAAGCACATTTTGGTCGAGTTTTCAACTTGTCCATGTCTCATACTAACTCCGGTTATGAGTTTTTAAAAATGTTTTCTGACAGAAATGTAGAGGGGATCAAGGGCTACAATCTGCCTACAAGCAGACTTTTCTACGCGCAATAGGGAGTTAGGTCCTGGGGTTTAAAGTTTACACTCTGGTCGATGGTGTAAAAAACAGATTTTAACTAAGAATTCTCTGCCAGCTTTTTCCGCTTATGAGTTGGACTAAAATGAGTATAACAGTAATCAAGCAGCTTCTAGGGGCTACACGTCGCAGCAAACCGCGTTCAAAAAAACGCAATATTGAGTTATTTATGGGGGTGTAAAGTTCGAAATCAGACGTGAAAAATGGGCGAAAAAACACGTTTTTTCCCCAATTTTGATTGGTAAATCATATCAAATAATTTTTGCAACAGAATTTTTGCACATAGAAACGTACTACGACTCGAAAGCTACAAACTGTACCAAACCGAATTTCTTTACACTCAATAGGGGATACGGTACGGATTTTTAAAGTTTACAATGTTCTGAATGATGGAAAATATGTCTTTGTTTGGGTTTTGTTCGCCTATTTCTCCATTCAGAAGTCAGGATAGGTCCAATAGAATAAAAATAAAGTGCCTTATATGGGGTGTATGTAATAGCGAATCGCGTATGTCTAAACCAATATTAAGCGAGTGTAAAGTCAAGAATGGGGTGCTTTGAACAGGTTTCTGTCTTGTTTCTTTCTGCCAGCTTCTCCGGTTATGAGTCAGGGACATGATTCTCAAGTCTGTAAATGAACCTGAAACCAAATTCGATAAGCAATTTTGGCGCGTATGTTTACACTCAACAGTTCAGTAAAGTGGTTTAAACCAATGTTAATTTATCCTTACCATTATGGAGACTTACTATTTTCATAAAAGTTGGTCGTAATATCGAAGCAATATTAAAATTACGATTCTGACTGAAATCTTTTTTACACTAGGTGTTAACATATCGTTTACACTACATATTAATCTTCGTTTTAGAGCCTTGCGGAAACCTAATTTTTTCCTTATGACTAGAAATTTTTAAGGAATCAAGTGTGAGAAGTCGGTTAGGCACATTTTTTTACACAACAGTATTGTAAACTGTTTTACACCTAATGTTAATTTGTCACCAGACTATTGTTGAGACGTGATGTCATTATATATAAATGTTGATTGTAATATCCGCGTAATATCAGATTTACGTATCCGACTAAAATCTTCTGTGCATTCTGTGTATGTAAGTAAACACTGCATATGAACTTTTGACCTAGAGCCTTGCAAAACATAATATTTTTCTTAAATTCAAAAAACAATAAATCAAGTGTGAGATGCCAGTTGGGCGCGTTTGTTTACAATGAACTTTATCGGACTAAATAAGAGTCAGCGAGAAGTAAAATGACAAAACGTGAGATTATTTGTTGAAGTTGCATCATGGTCGAAGTAAGCAACGATCAGAAGCCATAAGGGAATTCCAGCTTGAGCACAGAAAATAATGCTGCTTCGAACTTCAGCTAAATAATATTGCAAACGCGCGGAGTCGGAATATAATTCATACACAATGCAAGTATAAATTGCTAAGATGGAAGCAATACCTAATGACATTCGCTACAACACTGACAAAGATAGGAATAACTACTATTTTTTGCTAACAAAAAGTTGGGTACTAGCAAGAAAAAATGCTCCGATGGAACAAAAAAAGGTAGAATATACTTGGAACAGAGAATTATCAAGGACGTAAAAGGAGGGGACTAGAAAAAGCTCCTATCTACAAATGTCACAAAATTTGCTAAAACTCAGAAATTTCCTAAACAAAGAAAAAAATGAAAGTAAGTAAATCAAAGAAAAAACCTACCTGTGCCTAAAACTGCAAGATCTGCTAAAAATCAGACTTTTTCTAAGCAACGCAAAAATCGAAGTATATTCTGCGGCCTGCAGAAGAAAGCAGCATCCTGTCGAACAAAGATAAAACATTGGGCTAGATAACTGAACCACTCACTCTGCAAAAGCAGATATCGCCATAGCTGAGCAGCGCCATGTTGCAATATTTTTCTGGGTCAAAAAATAGTAATTATGGTATGTTGGAAAAACGGCAATTTTCGACGTTTCTGATTGAACACTGGTGCATACCCCTAACCTCCCATGCCTAATGGTTATCAGTTTACATGGGCAGGAATGAAATCCGGGTGGTCTGGTGGGATTAAACGCCAGAAGAGTACTGAATGGACGCATGCATTATATAGAAATCACAGTCTTTCGTTGCGGTATCGCAAATAATCATAGGATATAACTTTTTGTAATATTTATCTAGCCACAATATCGAATAAATTAACGTTGCAAGTGATTAGCAAAAACGCAGATTTGAGATTTATTTTATAAGCTTTATATTAAGCATTGGACACCATACCTAGACGTAGGGGGTTTGGGGAGTATGCACCCCAAGGCAAAATACCCAACAAGAAAACGCAAATACCCAACAATACCTCCAGAATTCAATTTTTTAAATCTTTCTGCTCTTTTTGGGTTTTTTTGGTAGGTACCAATAGATAGAGCTCGACAAGAAACGTTCAAAAATGGTGTTTTCTTCGCCATAGCACTATTTTTAAGGCCAATATTCCAATTTGAAAACCCCCTCAGAATTTTGGAACCGCCCACTGTATGGTGGACAATATGAGAAGGTTCACCTATTTTTTTCAGAGGCCGCAGAATATACTTCGATTTTTGCGTTGCTTAGAAAAAGTCTGATTTTTAGCAGATCTTGCAGTTTTAGGCACAGGTAGGTTTTTTCTTTGATTTACTTACTTTCATTTTTTCTTTGTTTAGGAAATTTCTGAGTTTTAGCAAATTTTGTGACATTTGTAGATAGGAGCTTTTTCTAGTCCCCTCCTTTTACGTCCTTGATAATTCTCTGTTTCAAGTATATTCTACCTTTTTTTGTTCCATCGGAGCAATTTTCCTTGCTACAGAATATATTTGAAGTGTAAAGTTAACAAATCATTTACTGTGCATGATGGGATTTCTGGAAAATCAGCTTAGCAATATAAATTATGATGGCGCAAGATTTGACCATTGTAGCACACCATTCACCCGACATTCTAGTGTCGAATACATAATTTTTACGTTTATTGTGATATAGTCGA
Source organism: Mermis nigrescens (assembly GCA_036768485.1). Lineage (NCBI taxonomy): Eukaryota > Metazoa > Nematoda > Enoplea > Mermithida > Mermithidae > Mermis > Mermis nigrescens. The sequence continues at coordinate 1,466,929 of JAVLUZ010000223.1, forward strand.
GCCTCAAATTGTTGGGAATATTTTTGCGCCACTTTTGCAAGTCGTAAATATTGAAGGAAATATATGGATATCATGAATCATTCATATATAATCCACCCACATTACATACCTGTGCTCAAGAAAACATTCTAACACTGTTGAAATAAATATTAAAAGCGACTAAGATCAACATATACCTTTTCAATTTGGTAAAACTATGTATAGCAAAATTGCATTTTAGACGCCAAAATTCGAAAAAAACGTTACACTGTTGAAGGGTCTCCAAGACGCAATAACGTTGTCTATAAATAATAATTATGGTGTAAGTAGTTAATTTCTCAAAAATGGATCAGTACATTGAACTAGGTGAACACTCATTCACTTTTGTTCGTAAGATTTAAGTCAGCTGCAAGGATGTTCCGGCTAAAGTTTCAAAACCTCGATGGCTGTCCTGATATTGAAGAGATGCTTGAGCAGACTATTCAAGAGATGCTCAAGCATTACCCCGCAGACAGTTTAATAGGCCTAGAAATCAAACATTCATGCCTTGACTTTCCTGTATTAGTCCCATTTACTCAGCGTCATCAATATATGAACGTTGACAAAGTTTTTAGTATTATTCGAAATATAGCCCAGTCCAATAAGGACTGTCACTTTGACGAAGATATGATCTTCAGAGAGGTAGTCATAGTAGATGAAAAAACACAATTTGGTAGAGGAGCATACATTAAAACTGTCTCAAATGATAATTTATCACTACCCCGAGCTCTTGTAACAGGAATCGCAAAGCTTGACAATAGCCCTAAATGGGATACTATTAGGAAAGGAGATTGTGACCGCTTGACCCACCGTCCCGCTAGACCCACCGTCCCGCTAGACCCACCGTCCCGCTAAACCCACCGTCCCACTAGACCCACTTATTCGTCCCGCTACCCATCGGAAGTCTCGCTAGACCCACCACGTGCATAATGAGATGTCCCGCTAGACCCACCCTTTCGCGACCGTCCCGCTAGACCCACTGTCTCGGAAGGCCCACTCGAAAAAATGAAGACATACATATTACACGTGAAATGAAAAATAGTTATCAAGACGCTTAAGTGAATTCTGCAAAAATTTTTGTAATCATTAATTAAAAAGCAAGTTTGAGGTGTGCAATAGTCAATAACAAGCGATTGTTTGTTTTTATGAATGTGCAATTGTATATAATTACCATAGGTACTTCATTCGAAAAAGTTTCGTTATTATCAGCTTCACAGACTTACTTACTTTGTACTTTTGTCGTTTAACGCCGCCGTGGGGCAGCATACGACGCCGAAACCAAATTGATCATTTGTCTGTATTGATTGCGATCATTTGCTAGGACTTCCAGGTGAAGACGCCATCATGAGTTGTACTGTTTTCGGCTGATACCCAGCGGAATGAGGAACTGTTCGGCTTCATTGCTGAGTTGACGTTGAAGTGTTGTCTTAGGGCCACAACGTGGCCGTTTCCATCCAGCGCCAGGGGTGGCTTTAAAGCTTTGTTTGGCCAGTCGACATTCATCCATTCGCAGCACGACCAGTATATGTCCAACGGCGCTTGCAAATGGTTTCCGCTATAGTTGGTTGATTGTTGAAAATGTTAGCTAGCATGTGATTTGATATGAACTGATTGTAACGTAAACACGCTATGTAGCGTAGGCATCGGCGTTCGAACACCTCAAGTCGCGTCAAATCGCTGACTCGGGTTGACCAAGTTTCGCAGCCATATAGCAGTATGGATCTAACCGTGACATTGAAGATTCTTATCTTTAAGCTGAGTTTTCCGTCTTTTCGCTTCCAAAACTTGGACATGCTGAAGAATGATTTGCGAGCCTTTCCGATTCTGCTATCGATTTCATTTGCACTACCGCCACTAATAGTGGTGCAGCTGCCCAGGTACATAAACCAGTTGACTTTTTCGATAGGATTGCTGTTAATCATAATCGGAATAGGCACATCCGTTTCATCTGTTGCAATGTATTTTGACTTTGGCGAGCTCAGTAACAAGCCTATTTTTTTGCTTCCCGTTCAATGTTGTTGATCATAGCTTGTAGAGTCTGCAGCGATGAACTGAGCAGAGCTATGTCGTCCGCAAAAGTAAGATCAGTGATTCGTTTTTGTGCAGGTAACAATTCGACTCCAAACGACTCTTCATTGTCAAGTGCAGCTTTTAGCACATAGTCCATGCAATAGTTAAAAAGAAATGGCGAAAGTATTCCGCCTTGTCGTACACCGCTTCGAATTTCAAATGGCACTGTACGCTTGTTATACACCGACACTTGACATCGTGGTTTGTCGATACATCGCACCAATTATGTGGCATAGTTTTGGTGGCACACCATCATTTTCTAAGAGACTCAATATGCTGGATCGGTCGACGCTGTCGAAGGCAGCTGAGAAGTCCAGAAAAGCAATGTATGTAGGCTGGCGGTACCTACATGTCTTAGTTCAAGAACTTGATGAAGTGTGAAGATTTGGTCGATGCATCCTCGTCCTGGTCTGAAGCCTGCCTGTGACTCACGCGTTGTGCAGTCTCTAACAAGCATGAGGCGTTTTAAGATGATCTTTTCTAGAATTTTGTAAGCAACTGCGATTAGAGATATTCCACGATAGTTCTTGCAGCTTGTACGTTCACCTTTCTTGAACAAGGGAATGAGAATGGCATTTTCCCATTGTGTCGGAATAGTCTCACTTTGCCAGACTTTTGGTAAATCTTCATAAGTTCAGTTGTTATTGCATGAGTGTTTGCTTTGTATAGCTCCGCGGGTATGTTGTCGTCTCCCGGTGCTTTTCTGTTTTTAAGTTGTTTGATGGCCGTTATTGATTTCGCTGAATGATGGAGGGTCTGCCTCAACTTTATACAGGTCTCTCTGCCTCCAGTCGAGGGTGAGTTGCACGCTAGGTGCAGGGCGGTTTAACAGGTTATTGAAGTATTCCTTCCACATGTTGACTTTTTCCTCTTCTTTATCTATAGCATTGCCATACTCGTCATTTATTTGCTCAGTGACCGGCATACGGTATTTTCCAGCAATTTGGTTGCATAGACGGTATATTTTGCGGATGTCAGACGTGGCAGCTGCGGTTTCTAGTTATGGGGGTGTAAAGTTTGAAATCAGAGGTAAAAAATGGGCGAAAAAACACGTTTTTTTCCGAATTTTGATTAATAAATCATACCAAATAATTTTTGCAAGAGAATTTTGGCACACAGGAATGTACTACGATGCACACAGGAATGTACTACGATTTGAAAGCTACAAATTGTACCAAACCGAATTTCTTTAAACCCAATGGGGAGTTCGGTACGGAATTTTAAAGTTTACAGTGTTCTAAATGATGGGAAATACGTTTTTGTTGCGTTTTTTGTTCGCCACTTTCTCCGTCCAGAAGTCAGGATAAGTCCAATAGAATAAAAATAAAGTGCTTTATATCGGGTGCATGTCAAAGCAAATTGTCTATACATTAATATTTAGCGAGTGTAAAGTCAAAAATTTGGTGTTTAAAATGCGTTTCTGTCTTGTTTTTTCTGCCTGCTTCTTCGGTTATGAGTCAGGGACACGATTATCAAGTCTATAAATGGACCAGGAACCAAATTTGATATGCCAGTCTGACGCATATGTTTACACTCTACAGTGTTGTAAAGTGGTTTACACCTATTGTTAGTTTGCCCATAGAACATTATGGAGACTTAATTTTTTTCATAAATATTAATCGTAATATCGGAAGAATATCAAAATTACGAATCTGACCAAAATCTTCTTTACACTAGGTGTTTACATGAAGTTTACACTACATATGTATTTATCTTCGTTTTTGAGCATTCCAGAAACCTAATTTTTTCCTGGAGTCTTGAAATTTTCGAATAATCAAATGTGAGGACGTCACGTAGGCGCGTTTGTTTACATCCAACAGTGATGTAAAGTAGTTTACATTCATTGTTTATTTGTCCTCAGACCATTGTAGACATGCAATTTTTTCATAAATGTTGATAATAATATCCGAGTAATATCGGATTTACAAATCGGAGTAAAATCCTCTTTCACACTAGGCGGTTGTGTAAAGTTTACATTGCTAATTAATCTTCGTTCTAGAGTTTTGCGAAAACCTGAATTTTTTGCCGAAATCTGAAAATTTACATGGAATCAAATAGAAGACGTCAGCTGGGCGCGTTTGTTTACACTCAACAGTGATGTAAAGTGGTTTATATTCAATCTAGAGCTTTGCAAAAACCTAAATTTTTTGCCGAAATCTGAAAATTTACATGGAATCAAATAAGGGACGTCAGCTGGGCGCGTTTGTTTACACTCAACAGTGATGTAAAGAGGTTTACATCTGTGTCTATTTGGCATTAAACCGTTATGGAGACGTATTTTTTTCATGAATGTTGATCGTAATATCCGAGTAATACCGAATTTACAGATCCAACTAAAATCTTCTTTACACTCGTTGCTAGTGTAAAGTTTACACTATATAATAAGCTTCATTCTAGAGCCTCACGGTAACTTATTTTTTCTCTAAAGTTGTAAAATATATATGGAAACAGATGTGATACGTCTGCTAGGGGCGCATGAAGAGTAGTGTAAAGTGATTAACACCTAATGTTAATTTGTTCTTAGAACTTTATAGAGGTTTCATTTCTTAATAAATGCTGATCGTTATATCAGAGCAATATCGAACTTATTAATCCCACTAAAATTCTTTACACTCTTGTATAAAGTTTAAAATGTAAATTAAGTTGAGCTCTAGAAAGTTTTGGAAGCATATTTCTTTACAGGATGTTCTACGTAACATAGGAATTACTAATCAGAATGTTTGTTTCTTCTACAACTAGTAGCTTTGTAAAGTTTAAAACCATTCAATTATTAGAAGAACCGCACAGTAAATGAAATCTAGTATTATATTTCCAAATCTTGCTAATTAAAAGTGGGGTACTAGCAAAGAAAAATGCTCCGATGGAACAAAAAACGGGAATATACTTGGGATTGTGAATTATCGAGGATGTAAAAGGAGGGGACTAGGAAAAATCTCCCTATGTTATATGCCAAGAATCGCAAAATTTGTAAAAAATCAGACTTCCTATAAACAATGCAAAAAATCGAAGTATATTCGCTGGCCTTTGAAAAATGTAAAAAGTTTAGTAAACAATTGCTGTAGAAATGTGTAAAAGAGTATCTACATAAGGTCTGTTGCACGTTAGCTTCCGTGTTTCCTACTGCTTTGAACCAACAATATCATCGATTGTCTTGAATGCATCGATATGTACTATTTCATTCAATTCGCTTAGCTACTGCATTGCTAATTCGCTGCTTTTTTCAATCAATTTTTTGGTAATTTGAATATTGCTTGCACTTTGACACTTAGAATGGCTGTATCTGCTAAGTGACATGCTTAGTAATAATGAAATACGAACAACTTAATTATGATTTGTTGACAGCATTTCACTTTCAGTCACATTATTAAGCAACTCAAAGTTGAATGAAGTCTGCAAAAAGTTGCATTACGTAATATGCTTTTAAGATATTATGTCAATCAGAAAAAAATTATTTTGAAATAATATGTTTTTCCAGAGACCGCAGAATATACCTCGATTTTTTGCATTGTTTAGAGAAAGTCTGATTTTTTACATATTTTGCAATTCTTGGCATATAACATAGGGAGATTTTTCCTAGTCCCCTCCTTTTACATCCTCGATAATTCACAATCCCAAGTATATTCCCCTTTTTTGTTCCATCGGAGCATTTTTCTTTGCTAGTGACGAAATAGCCAACTACTTTCTTAATCTATACACATAGCTACATACTAAAATTGCTATAAGGGCTATAGTGAACAAAGTGGCGCTTGTAGACCTTGGTGGCGCTTGTGATGTGACCCCTGGTGGCGCTTGTGTACCCGCAGCACGCGCGCACACACACACACACACACACACACACACACACACACACACACACACACACACACACACACACTCACTCACTCACTCACTCACTCACTCACTCACTCACTCACTCACTCACTCACTCACTCACTCACTCACTCACTCACTCACTCACTCACTCACTCACTCACTCACTCACTCACTCACTCACTCACTCACTCACTCACTCACTCACTCACTCAATCACTCACTCACTCACCCACTCACTCACACACACTGCCAACGTTGTTTTGGAACACCGGAACCAACTGTTACTGTAAAAAAATCGATAAAATGCGGGGAACCCACTTTTCAGGACGCTCCAGGTAAATGCTAGCCTTAATGGTGGCTTCCCAGGCACTCCTTAGGCTTACGGGTAGGTCCGGGCAGGTCCCCAGGGATTTGCTCCCTAGCGCGACCTCGATTTTGGGCCAGGGAGCAACTCTGCCTATGCCACAGTATACTACTTAAGCATTTCAAGTTTTCCTCTGCAAAACTGCAATTTTTAAGGCCATGGGTTAGAGGTTCATGAGAAACGTTAAAAAGTGTTATAGTAGACTTCTAAGAAGTCACTTTTGCTCCTATAGTCTATTTCACGAAACGTTGTGCATGAAAATAAATTTTTAGCGTTCAAAAAATAGCTGCAAAAGTAGTTTCCAGACAATCTTCCGTAATGAAACTTCGGACAGTAAAACTTCATGTGCTAATCGATCGCTAATTACAGTACCGTCATTGCTGCTTCAGTTTAAACCGCTTTTGCAGTCAATTTATATATTTTGGAAAATAATAACCCATGCACAAGGTTTCGTGAAATGGACGATATAAACTTTTTTAACCTATAGTCTTTTTTAACCCACAGTCTGTTTTACATAACTTCGCGCATAAAGTTTAAGAATTTCCATCGACAGGAAGCTGCAGATCGATGCTATAATCGCAATCTGTCAGCTTATTGTCGAAGATAGTGTTAAAATTTATGTGGAACTTCTGTGAATCAGACTGTAGTGCATGGATCCGCTCGAAAAAAACTGAGATCCTTATCACTGTACTGCTCGATTTTCCATAGCTCGAGTCAGTAGCGAATTTTTCACGGGTATGGTGGCTCAAGCGATGACTGAATCTGGTATTACATTAATAAGCAAATTGGTTTACTAAGCGAATTTAAGCACTTTAGTCTGTTTCGCATAAGTTTGGGCATACATTTTGAGAAGTTTTTCGAAAGGAAGCCGGCGGATTACGATAATTACATGTTAAAGCAATGCTATAATGGCAATCTGTCGGCTTATTGTCGGATAGAGTTTTTATAATTTTGCCCTAACTTGTGTGAAACTAGACTATCGCATGCGTGCTGAAAATTGATTTCCATGAGGTTTTATGAAATACCATATAGGTAGCTTCAAGAACATACATATATGTGCCTTTACAATGCTCACAAAAATGCCAATTTAAGGCACTGAATGTACATAATTCACAATTTTCTGGAACTCGATTACAAATGAGGTTAAAAGTGAAGCAAGCAGCAATCATGAAAGGGCGCAGAGCAATAAGCATGCGGAGATCATGCGTGAAATTGTATTGCTGTAAGCTGTGAGCCGTGCTTGTAACAACTCGCTTGTGAGCGTTTAAAATTAATTTTCGTCAGATCACAATTCGTGAAGATATAAGAAATCTGTATAACAAATCGTCATATGCCAGTTATTTATTATTTGCATATGTTACTTACAGAAGTGGTTTGAATGCATGCTTGCAGCATGCATTTAAACCACTTCTGTGAGCGGTTTACATCGACTAAAAATGGTCTGCACTTGGTTTTGCGAAACGGTTGACATCCATACTCCGTCATTTTACATTGCTATGCAATTGAATAAATTAAGATGAGATTAAGGCTTGCTCGTTTTTTGCATGATGTAAAATCGCAGCGTGCCGATTGCCGACTGTTATGACAAATATTTCCGAATGGAGCTGCTGAATTGAGAAAAAAACATTTTTTCTGTTTATTTCTCGCCGCGTTTGCATCGTGTCATTGATATTATTAAGTGCCAAATTTCGGTGATGTCTCAACAGCCCCACCAGTCCCAACAGCCCCACCGTCCCAACAGCCCCACCAAAAATCCCAACAGCCCCACCCTTCCCAATGGCCCCACCAGTCCCAACAGCCCCACCGTCCCAATAGCCCCATCTATAATCCCAACAGCCCCACCAAACCCAAGAGCCCCACTAATCTCAACAGCCCCACCGTCCCAACAGCCCCACCATCCCAATAGCCCCACCGTCCCAACAGCCCCACCAAAACTCCCAACAGCCTCACCCGTCCCAACAGCCCCTCCAGTCCCAACAGCCCCACCGTCTCAACAGCCCACCAATAATCCCAACAGCCCCACGAATCCCAGCAGCCCCACCATCCCAACAGCCCACCGTCCTCCACCAGTCCCAAGAGTCCACCCACCAATCCCAGCAGTTCAACCGTTCCAGCAGTCCTATCATTCCAACAGTCGCACTGTCTTAACCACACATATGCGTGGGGGAAGGGATGTTTTGAGTTTAACCCCCAACCCGAAATTCTGGAAATCCCCTAAATTATGGTAGACCCCCAGAATTCTATTTTCAGCACTCGGTCACTTTACCCATTAGGCGTGGGGGTTGGGGGCGGGTGTGCACCCCCCTTCCCCGAGAAACCAAAACACCCCCCAAAAACTAAAATACCCCCCCCCCAAAAAAAACCCAAAATACCCCCCAGAATACAATTTTTGAATTTTTTTGTTTTTTAGCAATTTTTTGATGCCAATGGATAGTGCTTGATGTGAAACGTCGTAAATGGTATTTCCCTCACCATACCACCATTTTTAAGGCCATTTTTTGACCCTTGAAAAATCTTGCACCCCCAGAAATTTCTTGCTGCCCACGTATGCTGGTAGGGCTGTTGGGACGGTGGGGCTATTGAGATGGTGGGGCTGTTGGGACGGTGGGGCTGCTGGGATGGTGGGGCTGTTGGGACGGTGGGGCTGTTGGGATTGGTGGGGCTGTTGGGATTGGTGGGGCTGTTGGGATTGGTGGGGCTGTTGGGATTATTAGTGGGGCTGTTGGGACTGGTGGGGCTGTTGGGACTGGTGGGGCTGTTGGGACTGGTGGGGCTGTTGGGATCATTGGTGGGGTTGTTGGGACGGTGGGGCTGTTGGGATGGTGGGGCTGTTGGGACGGTGGGGCTGTTGGGATTGGTGGGGCTATTGGGATTGGTGGGGCTGTTGGGATTATTGGTGGGGCTGTTGGGACGGTGGGGCTGTTGGGACTGGTGGGGCTGTTGGGACGGGTGGAGCTGTTGGGATTTTTGGTGGGGCTGTTGGGACGGTGGGGCTGTTGGGACGGTGGGGCTGTTGGGACGGTGGGGCTGTTGGGACGGTGGGGCTGTTGGGACTGGTGGGGCTCTTGAGACACAATCCAAATTTCGAAATACGTACCTTTACTAAAATACACGACGCAACAAATTAGTCACAAAATTTAAAACAGGTAAGATTTGCGCATCGATTGGACACATTCTTTTAATATCTGTAGTATTTTGCAACGACTCTCAGCAGTGATCGAAAATGCTTACAAAAGGCATCTAAATATAGAAGCAATTTCTTGAGAGGTTTTGATTGTTATGACTGACCAGACCTGGCGTAAGCGGAATTTTCATTTCACTAGTGAGCCCAATATTTTTAAGCTGCATAAAGTATCTCAAGAAGAAGTTTCAGGCAAAAATGACATTTTTGGCAGGCTCAACATTGTATTTATAATGATTAAGGGGAACATTAAATACTTTAAAAGTTTCGCTTCTTTTCAAAGTACAACAACTAAACTTTCTTTCTTTGTACCTATAACCATAGGTGGGCAGCACCAAAATTCTGGGGGGGTGAAAAAAATTTTTAAAGGTCTAAAAATGGTCTTAAAAGTGGTCGTATGGCAAAAAAACACCATTTTTCGACGTTTCCCATCAAGCTCTATCCAATGGCATCAAAAAATTGCTAAAAAAGCAAAAAAAATTTTTCTGGGGGTATTTTGATTTCTGGGGGGTATTTCAACTTCTGGGGGGTGCATACCCCCAAACCCCCCCCCACGCCCATGTGTGCCTATAACTTACATTGATGATTTCTAAGCATCTGGCCAGTGCACTGCAAGCTCGACCCTGAAAAATTTTCAAATTTATTCCGACATATTTATTCTTGGCGTCTCTGTACGGAAAACAATAGACTCATCAAATTATTTTTCGACAATCCTTATCATATCTATTTCATAAGCTTCTTGTTAACATTATACTAGAAGAAGACAAAAGGAGATTCTGAATTTACTTAATCTGGAGTAACATAAGCTAAAAACGTAATTTTTTATTAGAACGCGTGGAAATTTTTTCCTGTTTTCTGTTTCTGTTGAGGAGAGCATTCCGCCTCCCTGGTCACTTCTCACGTCCTTTTGTCATTTTTTTAGGATTTCGTTTCTTCATACTATTTGCTTTGTATTTTTCCTGACAATAAATCCTCCGTTTGTCCTGCTCATTGAAATATCCGATGAATTATGTATAGTTCGACTTTCATTCGCGTTTTTATTGCCAAAAAATCGACTGTTTTTATTAAAATCAGATTCTTGTGATTTTCAACGCTGGGGAACTCGTTTTAGCTGATTATTAATTATGTCCTTGGCGATCATATGGCAATCTGCGATTTTACATCAATAAACTAGTCGCCTAAACATTTTTCTTCATTCCCAATCATATTCCGCAATATATTTTTTCATTCTTAATTTAAATTTTTTTTCTCAGAATTTCACGTCATTTACTCGATTGCATTTAGCCGCTGTAGATTTATGCATGTAAATAAATAAATTATGTCACGGAATCCTTTTGATTGGATGCCGGTCCATTTTACAGTTCATTACCTCATCGATAACTGACAAGTTCTCTTAAAATTGTCGCGTCCTTAACTTCTATTTTTCACTCTTAGTAATATTTTAATCACTCTGAAGCGCGATAATAAGCTTTTTAATTGTTTTTTTCTTATATTTTTGATAAATTTATTTATTAATTGCTGTGATTGTGCCTTCGAATTTCGAACGAAAAACAAATAAAGACTGGTTACGTTTCACTTTTTTCAACATGCAATGCCATTTCTAACGAAGTATATACTCGCTCATTTCATTAACGCCATTCCACCATTTCCTATCCGCATTTTTTACCGATAAGTTTTTGGTTGAATTGATAGGCCCTAAACTAGCATTACTAAAGGAACATCGATGGCGGAAAGTTATTTTAATATATGTTTTCCTGTTAGCGCACCATACATAATCAAGAAACGTGTTCTTTGGAAGGTTGACCCTAAGAATGTCCTCTGACCCTCCTAATGGTGACGAAACATGCGACAATTTTCAATTTCTAAAAAAACTGAGAAAATATGCCGCTTGAAGCGTCTTAGCTGTTTTTTTAAATTTAAAACACGAAATTTCTGGCGTTTATCAATCCCAATAAATTTATCCGAAAATTTTTTTACGGTTTAGAAAAATAAACATAGTCAGAAATATCGAAAAATTGTGTCTTACGGATCAGATTTTTTCAAATTCCCCAGAGTAATTCCAATAAATTTCCTCGGAATATTTCTTTTGTTTATGGTTTAGAAGGATAAAGCATCAGACAGAAAATTCGAAACATTGTGTCTCAAGGATCAGCTTTTCCCTAAAGCCCCACTTTGCTCAAGTCGTATGTTAAATTGCTAGCTTTATCAACACTTCCTTCGCTGCTTTACCACAATTACAGTTGCCTGCAAGCTCACTTTATTTAGCTTATCAAGTTATCGCGTACAATTTATGTATCTGACAAGTTGTAGGCTCGAAGCTAAGCGTTTTCATTTCCCCAGCTGTCTCATCATTCGAATAGTGCAAAAATAATGCGTTTACAATTATGTTTTTTCTCCTGAACAGCCCCAATAAACGTTGTCATGATAACCGAATATTTGCATAATGAAGTGCATCCATAGGATATCCATACGTTAGCTCACTTACATATGTATGCTAGCCGCCACGTTAACTACTACACTTGTACTACTTCCTAGCTTATTTAAATCATGTCGATTCAATCTCCGTCTCAATCTATTGTTTGCACTAGAGCCGACGAACGAATGGACTCTAGGCTAGCCGGCTACGTGGCTTATTTTGCATATTTTAGCTGAATTTCCTGACATTGCATCGTCTTCTTAAAACGGCTCTGCTGCTCGCTTATTTTAATACACACGAATATATTGTAGTCTAGTACAACATACATTTCGAATATAACCGTGGGTTTCTCGTTTCTGGTTCCTTAAACACGCGATGTACGCTGCGTAAGAAAGTCAATTTTTTAAAATTTTCAATGAAAAACTATCTGCGTTTTCTACTCATTCTCGCCGAAACGCGTTGCTTACATTGATTTTAGGCGCGGAGAGTCAGAATTGGCTAATTTTTAACCGATTTTTTATGTATATTTTGGGGCGTTTTCTCCCCAAAACGCGTTTGACGTTGACGTATTTATGTGCGAAGATGTGGTAAATTTCGACTGCGGTCCCGCACGTTGTTTAATGTTGTTTCCAACCCATCGCGCGTATTCTTGATGACCTTAAAATCAATAAGGGTTCGCTTTCGTTTGTCAATGTTACAATGGGGTGCTTTGGAACTTTAACCAAAGGTCGCTAAACTTTCGTCTCGTTTGTGACATTTGAGTGCGAATTCGGCCTTGTCAGATAAGTATATTTTTCACATGCCGTTGGCATTTTCGACAACGCATTGGCTGTTAACGGTTTTGTGTTTTTCGCCTAAAATTGACCTAAATGTTTACATGGTTTCTGTAGACTCGGTTGGCCCTATTGCACGACGTTTTATTCAATGATTCGACATTCTTCTTAAGACGAATTGCAATCCTTAACGAATTCATTAGATACGAGAATTTAAGCAACTGAAGCAATCATCACAAATATTTCGTTAAAGTAATTCATTTGTGTTCGGATCGTGATTGCTTATTAGTATTTAAGGATCAAGTATTAATTGCTTTGTTTTTTATTCAATATTTTATATATTTTATTTGCACGTATTGATCGGGAACTTGTCAACGTAATCTGACGAATGAGAAGCAAGCAGCTGAATTTTATGTCCGAAACCGGCCACATACCTACATTCTACCCAAATTTTTTATTGAAGCCACGCCCGCCCAACCGGATTTTTGATTGAGAAATAATATCATTTTGCGTTTCTTTTAATGAAAAGGCATCCCTATTACGCGCTTCTTAAAAATTCGCAGAGAATTATGAAATCCTCAGGAGAGAAATTTACTTTTGTAAGGCAAAAGATTATTCGGAAAAATCATTTTTGATATTGTTTTGAGTAATATTTTACTTAATCAGGCCCTTATCCAGGATACACTTAAAGAGTACCCAAAATAAATTGGCTCGTATCACGATAATGAATATTTTACATATAGCGCGAAGCTCCGAAAATTGAAAAATTCGATAAATTTGAAGCCCCTGCATTATCTTACTTTTTAAAAAACAATCTTTGCCATAGACTCACAGACAAGTATGTTATTTACAAGACGGAAAAGAGATGCTTTTTCGTACTGTTAGCGTGGAATTACATAACAAAGCGCAAAAAGCGTATTAATTATCACCATGACGTTTTATCTGAATTATTTCAATTCCGTGGGCTATGTACATATATTTTTAACTGCGTATTCTACAAATTGGAGTCTGTTCTTGAGTCGTTAATGATTTTTGTCTCTATTTTTTTAGTCGGATACATTTACTTAATTAAAATGTATTAGGCTTTCTCCAGATTCGCTATATTAATGCTTTGATGAATTGAGACAAATCCCACGTGATCAGTTGTTGCCAAGATACTGATTACCAGACCTTTTTATTGCTTTAAAAGTTCAGCTGTGAGCTCAACTGATTTAATAAGTGCTTTTGTCTAATTCTGGATATTTTTTGCGAGATGTCAACATGATACGATCGATTTCGCGAATTATGTTCATTAATTGTAATGCTGAGGCTACGAAAAACGACTTGTGAAGATTCGTTCCTTGATTTTTGCATTAGTGATTATTCATCACATCTGGCTTCAAGATGTTTATGTCTGGGTAGGAACCGGACTGTTTTTAGTAAACCTATAATTATTTGTGTCATTTTCTCACTAAGGTAAGCCTTCGTGGGAAAAATAGATAGGTTTTTCAGCGTTTTTTAGCCGATCCATATAAGCTACAGTAACTAAACTTTACAATGAGATAGCTATAAGCCTGTCGTACATATCTGGCAAAATTGATTAACTTATGGTGTAAACTTACTGCTTTAAAAAAACTTTAAAAAAGAAGAAAAAACCTACTTTACTTTACTTTAAACTTACTTTAAACTTACTTTTTATTAAACTTGCTTTTTTAATGTAGGATGTTGATTGAGTTACAAAAAAGTGCTTTGTTTGAAACCCACCGAATCGTTTACAATTTTTAGATGCCGTTAGTACGTTGTAAACTTTGAGTGTAAAGCAGTAAGTTTACACCATAAGTTAATCAATTTTGCCAGATTAGTACAATAGGCTTACAGCTATCTCCTTGTAAAGTTTGGTTACTGTAGCTTATATGAATCGGCTAAAAAACGCTGGGGGTAAATTGTATACTAGATCCAAAGTTGTTATTAGTTCCATAAACCATTGTTGCTGTTTTGACTCCGAATTCGTAAGGTCTACTCCGATTTCGTTTCGGCCTTCTCTAAACGGATACCTCAAGCTAATTTCGATAACTTTCTCCTTACTAACTCATTCGGCTTAAATTTCCGTGCATAATTCCGATAAATTTGTTGAGTTATTCATTGCATTCAATGGCTGAATAATGCTGCCAGTTAAGGATTTTCGAATTATTTGCTTGTTTTTGAGTAAGATGTCAAATGCGTATGGTGGATAGTAGTCGCGGCCAGAAGGCTAAAAATGGATTAAAATTGAGAATTTTCTTCGAAAGTGCTTCAAATTGACCAGAAACTGTGTAATAACGTAGTTTTAACGTTATTTTAGCGCTTCTACCAGTTTTTGAGGTCATTTTGGCTCAATAAACCTCAACTTCTGACCCCCACCCAGACCGGCTGACCCCCAGATCGGCAATGCCCACAGGGCTATTAGGGAGTAAAGTGCGTCACAACTTTATTTAATCTACAAATATATTGACCTTGTGAGGTGTTTTAAAAATTAATTTTGCTAGTCTTCTGAACATTAAAACTGCTCCAAAAAACTACCAAATTTCTCTATTTTATCGCTTTTACAAAAACTACATATTTTGAGTATTAATTTTAACCTTTTTTCTACAAGAATGTTCTTCTTTTATACTTGGACTCAAAAAAGCATTCTGCCGTCCATGTAATTGAAGAGAATTTTTCTATGGCGTCATAGAAGCGTAAACAGTGAAATTTTCCAAGTTTTTTATTATTACTATTAAAAACGCAAAACAGTTATAAGAATAGTCACCTTCAATTCCAAAGTAACTTTAAAAACAAGCACATTTTATAAAAACTAACTTTTTTCTTGATTTCTTAATCCTAGCGCAAACTTTATTTTTTCGTCTATTTCTACATAATTTAGTTTTGCGCCTAAATTTCTCCGGAATTCCGAAACTCGGTTAAAAGCCGAGCAAGTCAACCCGGGGTGAATTCTCGGGTAATAAAAAAACCTAGGGTTTTTGTGGTTGTAAATCGCATAAATGAAAGCTTTTTATTGTTGTAAAAGTTCAATAAGCATAAGTTCTTTGTGAAAAATTTTATTTCGATTCTGAAACTTTCATGAAGAAACAACCTGATTACAAAAAATGTTTCCTGTTACAATAACAATGTAACAATAACCTAGAAGAATTTTCAGCCAATATTAAACAACATTTTAACAGCTTAGAGACGCGTTAATTCTCTAACCAACAGTGTAAAGCATAAGTTTTGTTACTAAAATGTGGACTTGGGCGTAATTTTTACACAAATTAAAGTTACGTACTTTATCTTCTACGGAAGAAATGTTGATCGTAATATCAGAGTAATAACGGAATTACGAATCCGACTGAATTTTTCTTTACACTCTGTGGTTGTGTAAAGTTTACACTGCATATTAACTTTAGTGCTAGAGCCTTGCGGAGGCTTAATTTTTTCAAAATGTTCTACGCAAAATCAGAATTGGGAATCTGACTGTTTGTTTTCTCTACACCTAGTAGTTATGTAAAGTTTGCACTATTCCATTTGTTGTTAATATGTAGTTTATGCTACAAATTTATTTTACTTCCAAATCTGAGCGTTAGTGTTCCTAAAACTTGATATTTGCGTAAAGTTTATGCTGAAAAACTTTGATCTGTTTAAATAATGTAAGGTTGTCTTGTTTAAAAGGATAATGTGATGTTAAGAACAATATTGTTTTCCGCGTTCTTGGACTGCTGTCATTATTGTGGCATGTTACTGTATGTGTTTATTGACTGATGTACTCAAATCATGTTAATTTAAAGTAGGGTACTAGCAAAGAAAAATGCTCCGATGGAACAAAAAAGATGAATATACTTGGGATTGTGGATTATTAAGATTGTGAAAGGAGGGGACTAGGAAAAAGCTACCTAAAGTCGCAAAATCTGCTAAAAATCACACTTTCTCTAAGCAACGCAAAAAATCGAAGTATATTCTGCGGCCTCTAAAAAGCATTTTTAAAAATAAGTTTGAAAGTTTCAGATAAGAGTTTATAAACGAAATCTATATTATTTACTTTTTTAAATTGGTGACAAGCAGCAACGTTGACTAGCTTCGTATCCTGATTAATAGAAAACTAAGTGGTATGGTATTTAAAGTTGTTTTATTTTGTTATGAGCATTATAGCAAGCAAAGCAGGGGTTGATTAATTAGTGCACACAATCGTTACAGGAATGCTAGCTGAACTTACTACATTTAGTCTGTTTTAAGTCAACTTACGCGTTTCCTACTATTTTAAACCAACAATTTCTTCAATTGTCTTGGATGCATCGATGTTTGCTATTTCATTCAATTGGCCTAGAAAGACTGTTAGTCTACTCAATATCATTTCCCATAGCTTCTGCGTAGCTGAAGTGCTGCTTTTTCAATCATTTTTATGGCTAAATATTTATTTTAATCTGTTGGCCGCAGAATATACTTCGATTTTTTGCGTTGCTGAGAGAAAGTGTGATTTTTAGCAGATTTTGCGACTTTAGGTAGCTTTTTCCTAGTCCCCTCCTTTTACATCCTTAATAATCCACAATTCCGAGTATATTCATCTTTTTTGTTCCATCAGGGCATTTTTATTTGCTAGTAAAATATATAATTGGGACGGTCGCGTAATAATTGACTAGGAAGTGCCACGCGTCCGCAGATGTCAGACAAATAAACAAAAATGGCCGAATAATACAATAACTTCCTTACATTGCAATGCTCACGTGACAAAGATAGTAATGATTTCCAATGTCACAAAAATATGGCCTTAGGAAAAACAAAACCGACATTATGCCTATATTTAGCCACGCTGACCTGTAACGGTATCAAACAACGCTACAAATCATCATACATTCAGATAACGCAGTTTGACCACACATGGGCGTGGGGGGCTGGCTGGACCCCCTGAATCTGAAAAATCTTCAAAATCGATGTACCCCCAAGAATGGAATATTTGTGTTATTTTTGACGATTTCGCCCCATCGGACTCCCTCCCAAAATTTGGCCTCCCGCCCACATATGAGTCTGACGCTTTTATGGAAAACTTTTGGCGCCAGTATTTCCTTATTTTCCAGCTTCTGTTGTTTTTTTGCATCCCGGATCGAACTACAGGACTTTTAATCCAAAGGCGAGATCTCCTAAGCGGTTGACCAATAATACTAGTCAAGTTATGTACCAGTCGATCGCTCGAATGAAGAGTCGATTGAGGTTGCATACTATTTTCTTTTATCGAGCTAATTTAGCCTTATGGGCTCATTCGAACATTAAAAATGCATCAGGAGACCATTGTTCACAATTTAAATGCGATTCCAACCACTTTTATCACCTTCATGAGAAAAATTTCGATTTAATTTGGAATTAGTTATATATTTATTTTTCTGGGGAAATTCTTGATTTTTCTGTCTGTAGGCCTCACAAACCCAGATTTTCCCCGTTCACTTTTGCTGAAGCCTTTCCGCATTTCATTAAGCCATTGAAGGTATAATTAAAGGCTTCCGTAGGAAGCTTCCTAATTTTTTTATTAGTTTCGTGCGCACAAATATTGAAGATGATTAATAATAAATATTCGCACGAAAAGTTGTTAACTTTTCGCCCGATCAAAGCGACCTCGCCTTACTTATAATTGTTTTAATTCAAAAGATGCGACGATAGCACTTATTTATTATCAGTGCCAACCTTTTTCCATCTTCACTTTCTTGCCCAACCTGCCTACTACATTTTTTGTGAGATTTTTGTTTTTTATTTTATTATATTTTTATCGTGTTTACGAACGCAACTCGCAATTTTATAGAAATTACTATTTGAAAAAATTTGCACATTACGTCACTGATTATACCGATTTTACGCACGAGATTTGAATATTTCTGCGCTCTTTATCATTGATTTATAGCCTTTGAATACGTTTGTGTGTATTTACTTTAGTTTCCCTTTAAAGGACGCTTTTGACCCGGAAAACATCAGAAAAAGTTGTTTTTGAAGCTGATCGCCAACCGTACGTTTATAAATAGCCGGAAAACTAGCGTCGCATGTTCGTTATGTAAACAAAAGTGGTCCATTTTTCGTGAATATGCTTCATTTGTTGACTTTCCCAGTTTGTAAGTTCGAACAGGACTTTGAATTAGTTTTTATGTTGCTACTGATTAGTAAATTTTTTGACCGTCATCCGAAATTCTGAGCGCGAATTCTGGCTATTTGCTTAAAAATTCATTTTTTTACAATTATAGTAAATTTTGTTCAAATACATTTTTTGGCTAGGAATTAATTTTTATATCTCAATGAGCTCTAAGATTTTTGTGCATCTCTATATGCAAAGCTCGAGCGTGCAAAGCATCCCAGTCGAACACTTGATTTTATTCTAACCTTCAAGTGTTTGCATACATTTATCTATTTCGCTTTTTTCTGTTATAAAAAATAAACTGAGAATGCTTGCAAAACCTATGGGAAACATGTAATTTGTAAACAAGTATTTGCCTTCGGTCTTTCAGCATTTGCGTCCGTCCAAGTAAGTCACAAAACCAATTTCCATTAATTTTCCATATTCCCATTAAATTATAATTAATTTTCAGATTTCCAATAGGTCTAGCCCAGTTTGCGCAAATTAGGTAACTTTCGTACCTTGAAGTCTATAATAAAAGAAATTAAGTTGAGTTGTTAGGTACTGTACATGACTTTACAAACTTTGTTTTTGTTAGAACTCATGAGCTGAGGATTGAACTAAAGGCCTAAAAAATGACTATGTTAGACGCACAAAGTCACTCGCATGCCTTAGAAAAACCACTTGAGTTTTGTGAGTAAAATTCGAATTTTCAAGCAAAATTGAGCTCTAAAGTTATTAGCAAATAATCCAAGAGACGTACTTTAAAAGAAGTACTACTAGTACAACAGTATTGCACTAATATTTCTTCAAAGTGCTTTTGACAAGGGCTGATTTGCGCTAGAGAGAAATCATAGGCTTTGCATTCTAAACGTTTAAGCAAAATCAAAAAACACGATATTCAGTATTACTGCGAGATATCCGTACGAATACATCTTAAATAATTTTAAATGTACCATCCTGCGCAAATTTCTAGGAAATTCTCGTAACCCCTGTCCTAATTTACTCGCCATTTATTTTTGGCAGTACCTTCAGCTTATAAAATTCGCATTTTCTGCACCAAAAAGAATTTGACGAGAATTATTCAACGCTCATTTGAAAAAGACGACGTAAAAAATGGTGACTTTTTTGTATTTCGCAATACGCGCTTAAAATTGATTGATTCACTCGTGTACACGATCAATTCGTCATCATTATTCATTGGCTTTACATTACTTTATAAATTCAATGTGCTCGCGCTTTCGACTTGAATAACTTATCGTTCAAAGGTATAAATTAGTCGTTTTTTATCCTGGAAATTTTATAGAATCGCTTGGTGCTCCTGCTCACCATATTTTGATTATTCAACGAAGCATTCAAAACATTTTTCGCGTAAATGTGCAAGTTTTATGTGCATTTTACAGACATTTTATCAGTTTTCAGTCCGAAAGTGTGCACTTCAAAGATCAAATAGAAAATTACATCATGCGTGTGATTTCGCTTTTTGTGCTATTGTGTTAATCTTATGATATTTTCCCTAATATATTCTCCGCGAAGATTGAAATATCGTATAACTTTATGCATATGCGCATAGTAACTTAATCTCCAAAATTGGGGACCACTAAATTTAGAGTTGTAGCCTTTTTGCAGGTCAAATATGAAAAATGGTTAAAACATCATATATGAAGTTTTAATGCAGAAAACGGCATTGTTTATTATTTTTTATCCAATTTTGACTCGTTTCTTCACTTTTAGCTTTCACTTTCATGAATAAAAAGTATAAGCATTCATCGGAAATTTTGACTTTTCAGATCATTTTAACTTCTTTTTAGGCATTTTATCGGTAAACGATGCAGAAATGTACTAGTCGGCGCGAAGCGTTGAAAAAAATTTTAACATCTTTGCTACTTTCGTTCCCAAAAATCATGCAGAATATGTTTGATAGTTCAAAATCGTTCGACAGTGATTCGACTCTTGAATTCTGAGGTAGGGTTTATACCCCCTCAGCCCCCCTGTGGGGATGTGTGCGTGTGTCAATGTCATTTCGTCGACATAATTTTCACCAGTTTTAAATCATGCTTGACGTTCTTAGTTCTAAAAAATATGTACTGGTTAGCAACTCAGGTCGGGGATCAGCCGGTAACTAAAGTAACCTCAAAAATCGGTAAATTAAACATAGCGTTAAAATTATCTCAGTTGTTAGTTTCCAGTCGATCCCATGTTTTTTGTTTAAAAAAATGACTTTTGCCCGTTTCTGGCCTCAATTTCGCCCAATTTATCTTAGAAAATTTCCCTTTCTTTATTTTGGGGTTTCTATTAGACCCAAAGCCCAAAGCAATCCTAATATCCTAAAGCATCCCCTCGGGCATGTCTGGTGAAGAGCCTTAAATTTTATCTGTTCCGACACAGGCTATTGAATTTTCCGGGCACGACCGATTACGATGTGATAAATTTTTATCGATTGTGCTCTTATCAAAAGTAAAGTTGCTCGAGAATGAGTTTCGTGAAGAATGACGTCAGATCGCCCGAAAATCAGCCGGGCCAAATTTCGTTGCCTCTGTCGCATTCTGTCCTGCCACGAGACTTGTCCATGTCCCGATTCGTTGTGGCCAAGGTCGATGCTGGAGTGGAAAGCGAACCCGTAAGCGACCCCAAATCGAAGCAGCAAGAAAACGGAGCGCGGCAGATGGCCGAAATTCAAGTGAGGCAATAGAACAGAATATTATTAAGTTCTAAAACCGACCGCTTTTATTCCCTACTTATACCAAATTTCATTATTTGGTCCGGCTTAATTTCGATTCCAGTGATTAAATCTAGTTCTTAATTATGTCGTAATAATTATGAAGCAGGCAAGACCAGGCATGCACGTGGGGTGCTTTGGAAGTTTTAGACTCATTGAATGGAAGAATGGGCAATTTTCTGAGCAAAATGAGGCAAAATTGCGGCCAAAATGGATGAAAATTGAAAGATGTCTTCAAAAGTGCTTGAAATTTACCAGAAACTGAGGAATAACGTGATTTTAACGCTATTTTAGTATTTATACCAGGTTTTAGGTGATTCTGAACGAAAAAAACTCAATTTACGACCCAACCCTAGTTCCGCTGACCCCTCCTCCCGAGCGGCCATGCTGACGTGCGTCTGTCTTTAAGGTCTAGTCCACACGTGCTAGTGTATTTGTGATTATTATATATAATTCGCGATGAGGTGATTAAATAAAATTTTCCGTTGAAATAGTGCAAAATTAACGCTAAAAACGTAAGAAATTTTGTCGGAATTGTGTTTAAATCTACGAAGAGAACTCTGCTTCAACATCTGTGCCAGTTTGCAAGGCCACAAAGTCCTTCAGGACCCTTTCAGATCAGTCTTTTCGTGCAATTGTGGACGCTATGCTCTGACGTTGTACGCATACTTTCAAACTAAATAATGTTTTTTCTTCGAATTCTGGAGCCGAAAATCTGATCATAATCAATTAATTTTCACTCTGTATACTATAAGTCGTACGTTGAATGATCGAATGCGCTAGGCGTATAAAAATCCATCACATTTACTTTTTTGCGCTCGTTTCTTTGCATTTTTGTCGCATTGCACCATTTTTATAAAAAGACCAAAAGTCGTCACGGATATAAAATTTGACTAGACGCGGTTACAAAAGTGAAGCAGGTGCAAGTTTTTTAACCGAAACTTCAAG
Source organism: Mermis nigrescens (assembly GCA_036768485.1). Lineage (NCBI taxonomy): Eukaryota > Metazoa > Nematoda > Enoplea > Mermithida > Mermithidae > Mermis > Mermis nigrescens. Next base: position 1,489,313 of record JAVLUZ010000223.1, read on the forward strand.
AAATGAAGACTATTCTCTTATTGGTATCAGGTAAATGCAAAGTTCAAATAAATATGGGTATAAAAGAATAAAGATTTTGCCGACGGGTCAGTTTCGGCTTGCACTACTTTCTTTCCTTTGGCCAGGGAGACGGGGTCAAAGGTTACAAGATCAGCTGTCTGCGACAATAGAAATTAGGGACATTGATGTCCTTCTGGAACGATTTTTGATTATAAATAGAGTGTTGTGTGGCCATAAATACGCAACATGACCAGTCTATGGGAGGGAATCAGTGAAAGAACTTTTTGAGTCAAGATGACTTCAAAAAGTGATATAAATGGTGAAATAATTAAAACCCATGTTGTTTTAAATTTTCCGGTCAATTTAAGTATTATTGCAGAAAAGTATTGATTTTCTTCCAGTTTTGGCTTTCAGTTTGCATTATTTTCCACATTAAACTCCGAATTTTCCATTCTGGACACGTCATCGTTTAACCCAAGGATAACTGGCAGAATATCCTTAGAACGCTTAGCCGTTTAATGAGTCATTTTTCCAAGATAATACATAACATAAGCTTTTATGATTTTCCTACAAACGAATTGTATGAATCTTATAATGTGCACTTATCTATATATTTTTTAGTGAGTTATATTTTTGCCTATATCAGAACAATTGTTATTTGAATAATTATAAGCTATTATTATTAACAACACAGCGACAAAATGAGAGGCTATAGGGAAAAAGCACAAGACATCAATAAGAAATACGCTAAAAAGTTATTGAGGTACTTCCGAACGAACGTAAATCGAACGAAAGGAAATTCGCATGGCAATAAAAAAGAAATCTCATTTACATCTTTTATTTCATCTACGAATTCAGACAAACTATATTGGGAAAAAATCAGTAGGACCGAAATAAACAGAAATCCAATGAATTATATGGATAACAGCGGAAAATCTATCGGATTAAAAATGAATCGCAGGATCATAACGGAAATTTATTGCACTTTTTTTGGCGATTTGGTATTTTTATTTGCTCTCAACTTACCGTACGGGTTCTTCGGGGAGGGGTTTAAACCACCCAGAATGGTTACTGACCTCCATAAAGTGTCTATCGAACCCCCATAATTTATCGTTCCCCCAAATTGAAAAAGATGCTGTCTTAAGCGTTTTCAGCGATCTCGCGACCCGAAAGTGCCAAAATTGTTCCCTTCGCGCCATATATACTCATTATTTGATTATATTCTGTTCAATTCGCTCAATTTTTTATATTTTTGAAAATTTTTTTGTGTTTTTATGTTTTAGAAAGAACAAGTTCTGTCTTGTTCGTTTAATCCTGTTAAACAACCAATCTTGAAATTTTTAGAAAAAAGCTTGATTTGCATTTTTCTACGTTTTATTGCAATATTTGAATAATTATTTTGTTGAGGAAGACCACGTTTTTTGTATTCGGCCAAGATTTTTCCCGGTACAATGACTTTTAGGGACCGTCTTTGTACATGTACAAAGATTTTTGGGAAGACAAAAACTGTATAAGGGTCTGAAATTCAAAATAAAAGTTTCAGCGCTTCGCGCCGAAATGATTAATTGTGCGTTCTGCGTAGCTTTATAACGGCAGAAATCGGATTTAGAAAGAAAAAATGTCAAGATTTTGGGCGCTTTGCGCCGATTTGAGACAATTTTTTGTATTTTTTATCGTCAGAAACTCAGAAATGAGCTAAAATATACTACCAATTGTTGAAAAACCCTGTTTTACCGCACTGAAAGCGCTACTGTGCCATATCTTATTACCCCAAAATTTGCATGTACAAAATGTGCACAGACTTTTGGGGACAATCTTTGTCCATGTACAAAGGGACTTTGTACAAAAAAAAACGTTGATAGCGACGTGTTTATTCATTTCGTAGTAATTTTTTAATGATTATGTATTTTCCATAATAATTATGTATTCTTTCGCTCGTATGCTAACACGCAAATACATTAGGTTAAAAAAATTAAAAATAGAAAGTTATATCGCGCTCATTTATTAAAATACGCGGCGCATTTCCTAATATGCAAATTACATGCACGCCTTTGGCTTCCCAACGTAATTTGCCTTATTTTTATTTTCATCTCAGCTAATTATCAGTTTATCAAAAGGTCGATTTTGTATAAGCATACAGCCCGCAGGAGAAAAATACAAACAAATTTTTTCTAGCAAAACGCGTTAAGATTATGATGCGTGTATCGTATGACTTGGGAAGACAAGACGGATATTTATGTCACTGGTCTTCAAAGCAATTTCGTTTTTATTAGCCCGGACGACAAGTATATACATATGTACGTTCATTATTGGAGAATTGGCGGCTTCCAGCTTTTTTCGAATTTTTATTCGGAATCCGATTAATATTGACTAAAATGCGATGAAATTAGCTGAAATGGATGATGCAATAATGCTTCCCTCATTTGCGCCAAGACGAGCCTAATAAATATTTAAAATTCCAGTACTAAGATACGAGACAAAAAATGTGTGTACTGAACCTTATAGGCATGGCAAACGTAGTATTGATATCGTACATGTAACGGTACGCAAGTTTTCGCCAAAAATTGGGGATTGGGTTCAAAATTTTCTGACTTCGAGGGGAAACACAAAGTAAAGTGCAAAGCGGAGGATTTCATCGCAGTAAACTTAAAAATTGAATCGCTAATTATGCTAGATTTTTTCCTAAACATAATGCAATCCTGTGGTCTTTTTTAAGCGCTTGAATCGCCATTACAAGTCGTACTGATTGGTGTCTCATGTAGGAGTGCTGTGAATCTGATTTCACTTGTTCGTGGTTGGATGAAATAAATCATATTATATGAATATAAAAATATAAATAATATAATAAATAGTAAATTAAATAAATAATAAATAGTTTAATATAAAATTATATACTCATATGATCTTTATTTTATACATTCTTGTAATGTCAAAGTCCGCTTAAATCTTGATTAACTTGGATGAAAAATTCGAAAATAATTTTTGGACCTTTTCAGCTTAATGGCTTAGATGAACAAAGCACGGGCAGCGATTCGGAGAATGAAGACGACGACGCTTTGAAAGATGATTCGAATGAAAAGATGTTGAATAAGCAAGTGCATTTTACGGTCGGTTCAAATAATCCACCCGAAAAGCGACGCAGTACAATAATTACCGAAGATACTCTGAGCAATGTGATAAGCTTCAGGTTTGAAATTCCACTGATTTTTCGCTCAAATTTTATTGATGCTATAATATAACAAAAAATGGTCAAAATTATCATGAAAATAATTTCAATAATTTTAACATTAATAATAAAAATAAAACAATGATTTATCGGTAAGAGAAAATAATAATAATAATAATAATAATAATAATAATAATAATAATAATAATAATAATAATAATAATAATAATAATAATAATAATAATAATAATAATAATAATAATAAAAGTAGTAGTAGTAAATGCTGATGCAGCAGCAGCAGCAGCAGCAGCAGCAACAGCAGTAGTAGTAGTAGTAGTAGTAGTAGTAGTAGTAGTAGTAGTAGTAGTAGTAGTAGTAGTAGTAGTAGTAGTAGTAGTAGTAGTAGTAGTAGTAGTAGTAGTAGTAGTAGTAGTAGTAGTAGTAGTAGTAGTAGTAGTAGTAGTAGTAGTAGTAGTAGTAGTAGTAGTAGTAGTAGTAGTAGTAGTAGTAGTAGTAGTAGTAGTAGTAATAGTAGTAGTAATAGTAGTAAGTAGTAGTAGTAGTAGTAGTAGAAATAGTAGTAATAGTAGTAGTAGTAGTAGTAGTAGTGGTAGTAGTAGTAGTAGTAGTAGTAGTAGTAGTAGTAGTAGTAGTAGTAGTAGTAGTAGTAGTAGTAGTAGTAGTAGTAGTAGTAGTAGTAGTAGTAGTAGTAGTATCAGTAGTAGTATTAGTAGTAGAATTAGTAGTAGCAGTAGTAATAATAATAATAATATTAATATTAATAAATTCAAAAAATACTCATAATCGCAATAATTGAGGAATAATTTAATCAAGTGCTGGAGTGACAAATAAGACCCTAAATATATTTAGTATATTGCTTGAGGCTATCTATACAAGTATATGTCAAAAACAGTCATTTTCATTCAGAAAATAAGCTTTGAAATTTAATTTGTTGGCTTTATTCTATCAAAAGTGGCATTTTAAGAGACCAAAGAAAGTTCGCTATGGTATTTTAGGCTGCAAACGCATACTCATGACCAGACATGCACGTCGGGGGTGGAGTCTGGGGTCTAGACCCTAGAATAGAAAAATGGAAAATTTTGTGGGGAAAATGAGAAAAATAAAGGACAAAAATGGATATAATTGAAAAATTCTACAAAACTGCATAATAACGTAGTTGTAACGTTATTTTAGCGCTTATACCAGTTTTTGTGGTCATTTTGGCCCAAGAAAGTACAATTTTGACGCCCTAGACCGACTGACCTCCCTGATTGGCCATGCTGTGCATCTATGCTCATGACCATAGACGTAAAGCATGACCGATCTGGGGGGGCCAGCCGGTCTGGGGGTGGGGGTTCCAAAATTGAGCTTTTCGGACGAAAATCACCTCAAAAACTGGTATAAGCGCTTAAATTGTGTTAAAACTACTTTATTACACTGTTCTCGTCAATTCGAAGCACTTTCTAAAGAACACTTTCAATTTTCATCCGTTTTTAGCATTAATTTTACTTCATTTACCCCGCAAAATATTTCCATTTTTCCATTCTGAGGGGTCTAAACCCCCCACCCCCTCACGTGCATGTCTGCTCATGACTACAATGTACACGTCTTAACGTACCAAGGTCTCGCTCCCCACCCTCTGGTCACCCCACCTTTATATGGCCTTAATCATATTTACTAACATTATTAGCAGTTTGTAAGACTGGCTGGCGAGCACGTCTGGTGTGAAGTGGTTTACACTTTTTTCAGAGGTTTCACTGTAGGTACCAACCAAATGTCCGAAAAATATAGTTCACGAAGAGTAGATTAATATTTTCTAAAAAACTACTTTGTATATTTTCTATGTTCACTAATAAAACATCGCTGATAATTCGGCGCATGGTCCCCAGTGATGACCGAAAAAACTTTCTCGGAATCATCGAAGCATTCCATTTATAGAATAATTGCTTACTGTCTAAGGACTCGTTTATTTTCCGTGAATTTATAATCGAAGGACTGCCTTTTTTGGCGAGCATATCGTTAAAGCGCTTACTTGAATGGACGTTTTTCTTCTTTTTTCCTATTTTTCCGAATAAATTCGAATGATTTTGGCCGCGTGGACAATTTTTCGCGCGATATTTCTCGCGTAACACTTCGTTAAGATGAAATAAAACCGTCGGGAGCTTAAGATTCATTTGTTATTTTGTATAGGCGCTAGTTTTCATTTTATTGCTAGTTTTTTCTAATTTGGAGGAACATGCAGACGGTGGAAAAATTACCTCATATCGATCATTATCGAAACGTTTATTCGGTTTCGAAGGCGATCGCCAGTAGGCCCACTTTGTCCGAATTACGCGAACCCGACGAAGTTAATACGATAAAATCTAATGTTTAAATTTGTGCTACTAGTCGCGCGCACACAAACGCACACGGGCTTGGGGAGGAGTTGGGGGAACATGTTGCTTAAGGGTGGGGGTTTTAGCTTGACCTACCGAGAATCCGGTACACCGCCCCACCCTAAAATCGATAGACCCCAGAATTGATTTTTTGACATTTTTCGGGATTTTCCCAGTTTTACACCACCCAGAACCCCAGGATTCGGCTGCTTCCTGTGTACGATTGAAGGGTTCGAAAGCCCCGAGAGTCCAAAATGCCACCATAGATAACATTAGACCCCAGAATTGAATTTCTGTTATGTTTTTGCGATTTTTATCGGTTTTGGCTTTGTGGTATCTAGAGTCCCGAAAGCAGAAGAGAAATTCTTTTGATAAAAATGAGAAAAATTAATACCGAAAACTTATAAAAATCGAAGTTTAGGTTTTCGAAAATGTTTGAAATCACGTCTAAAGCTTGTAGCATAGTCGGTATGCTGTACTATTGTTTACACTGCTGCTTTTTCGGTTGTTAGATCGGTTACGATACAGATCTGCAAGATTTATCCTATCGCATGTTTAGCATAGAATTCGGACGACTAAGCATTGAAAATTTTTCCTGTGCTTTTTCTGGGCCCAAAAACTCTGAATGAACGTCAAAGTAACATTTTGGACTTTTCCGACGATTATTTTTTCCCTATAACTTAAATACAAAAATCTTCATAAAAATTTATAGTAATCGGAAAATAAATAAGCGTCGAAACTGATACTTTCAAGTCAAAAAAAGTTACGAAAAGGCGTTAAGTATAATCATAAAATTTTCAACAGTATGGAAAATGCAAACTTTTATGGGGTCAACAACCATTCCGGAGAGTAAGGCCACTAATGTCCCCTGAACGAGTATCGTTTTGTCTCCATCTGATTTTTAAAACCTCGTATTCACAACTACGAGTAGACCTATTTCACTCGCGTTTTAATCAAATTTTGAAAATTTGGCAACGAAGCATAGAAAGTAACTATAAAAAACGGAAACGTAGTAGTTTATATAATTATTTTTCTTGATGTGTTTTTTAAATTTTTTTTAAAAGTATTTTTATAAGTATTTTTTATTTTTCTAAAAGTATTTTTAAATTTTTTTCTCAAATATTCCACTATGTATCTGAAAACACTGAACAATTTTGATGCTGCTTTAGCTTAAACACGTTTACAGCACTTTACATTTACCGCCTAGTATCGAATTTGGATGCTTTTTAAAGCGTGCATCGCACGTGAACACGGTGATTTATCGAAAAAAATAATTTGCATACATTATTTTACGTTGGCAAATTATTCAATCAAGAGTTGCCGTCGATTTCAGAAATACTGATTGCTGACGTCGCGTCACAGATATTTGTTTCTATTTCAGTTTCTAGTTTTTATAAGAAAAGTAGCTTGCATAAGCTTCGCTTTTCGGCTCAAAATGACTCGCATTATCTGATTTCGACTCTTAAGCTAAACTGAATGATCCAAGGAAAAATGCCGAAAATTTAATAATTTTTATTATCCAGTGGATCAAATTAATTTAACGAAAAAACGTTAAAAAGAGACTGGTTTACGCTTTAATGGAAAACTATATCTTCCTTGACAATGAAAAATAAACATAATATGGCCGCATTTTTTTCCTTATTGGCTCTGATCCGAAACATAATATATTCTTTTAAAGTTTAGATCGCGTTGAAATCGATGTTTTTAAAGCGTAATTTATACTTATAAAAAATTAGAAAAAATTTATTATTTTATGTTTTTTAAATTCATTTTTTTATAAAAGTTTGCATGTTAACGTATTCGATGCGACTTAGTTTTCACGTTTCCGGGTTGATTCAGTCAAAAATTTTAGTTTCGTTCTTTGAAATCTGAAATTTTTAAAATCACTCGCAGGGAACCGGTTTAGAAGACGAAGAACGATTGGAAAGTTTTGAACCGCCCGAACAAACGGCGTATATTTTATCCAAATTGGGTTGGATTCAAGGCGTTCTAGTAAAATACTGATGTTCATTAGTTCTTAGCATACATGTAACGGCTCGAAATATTGGGGGGGGTCTAAGACCCTTTTTTGGGGGCTGGGGCTTACAATTTTTGGCCAAAAAAGGCTCAAAAAACGCAAATTCTTTCACAAATGGGGGAAGCTAAAAATTTTCTAGCTTTTGGGAATAAGGAACGACCAACTTTTAGGGGGATCCCCCGGTTACATGTACGGTTTTCTGCCTTACAATTCCAAAAAAGTTAATACAAAAAAGTGGGTTTTAAAATCAAGGTGAAGCATATTCTTCGGTAAATTAATACTATTTGCCAGATACTTAAAGAAGCTCGTATTTTTGTCAATTTCTGAGCTAATATTCAATTCTGTAATTCTACTATTTTTTTAACAATAGGTATCTTGTTCTTTTTTTAATAGATTCGATGCATCCTATGCATTTTGGGCGTCATGCTTTACCTCAGATTGAGCTGGGTCGCCGCTCAAGCTGGCGTTGGTAAGAGGCGTAGCGTAGTTTCTTAGATTTGAACCTCAACTCGAGATTTTAAGGCCCTTCAGAATGGATAGAACTCTGGAAAATTATTATAAATTTTTTCCGTCCTCGCGATTTTTTCAACACTAGCGGCTCTTTAAATTTCGACGAGCAAAGTCGGATCAATGGCATTAGAAACCCAATATTTGACTTTTCTTCTGATCTATTCACCTATATTTTGTCCATATTCTGACACGTTTGACCATTTCGACCTATTGACCTAAATTTGCCCCGTGAAGTTTCCCTTGTAGTGCATACATTGGTTATAGATTCGAGTTCATACCTGGGCAATGACCAGGGGCCGGTTTCGATAAGACTAGTTTCATCTTAAACTTAAGTCTGAACTTAAGTCGTTAAGTTCGAACTAGGGTCTGAACTTAAGTCGGTTTTAAGTCCAAACTCGTTAAGTTAGAACTTAAGTTCTAAATAGCATTCAAACTTAAGAATATGCGCGCACGTATGCTATGTGAGCCGTCAAACATGCCGAAACACGGATTATAAACCGTTGGGTTAATAATTTAAGTGTAAATATCATAGGATTTTTGGTTACAAAAAATTGGACACAACCAGACTTGCATAGCATGGGAATTCGGGAGGAGCGGGGAGTGGAGCCAAAAAGTTTTTCTAGAATTCTTTGGGCTCAGAAACGGTACACAAAATTCTCGTATAATCGAATAATGAGTATATGCTGCGCGAAGCGCCGAAAATTCGGCACTTTTGAGCAAAACGATAGCTAAAATCGCTGAAAACAGCGCCTTATCTAGATATTTTCTGCATAATCACGATTTCTGGGGTTGGGGGTAAAAAGTAAGGTGGTCCGAACGCCCTCGTAGATCATATTGTCATCTCGAAATTTTCATGCTGTCTTATGTCAAAACAAATAAAGAAGAAAAGCGAGCTTACAACGATTTAAGAATTATTACAACTTCGAAAAATTAAGATTTAGTCGTAGTCGTACATGAGCTGCAGCCAAATTCTGGGGTCTGAATGGTGTCAAGCTTGCAAAAATCACAAAAACATGCCAAAAATTTAATTCTGGGGGTCATTAATCGATTTTTGGGATCTACTGGATTCTCGATGATCTACCCCCACGCCCTGCATAAAGAACAGACAGCTAGTTAAATTTTAGTATTGGCTTCGCGTTTGGCTCGAAATGATTGAATTTTCTCCAAACCATATTCCATCAAAATTTTCGAATTCACAAGCTATGACGAAACGCTGTCCACGCCTGCCATCGAAACATTCCATTGCATTAGAGAAAACCGAACTTTATGAGAGTTGCCGAGTTTTGGAGTAGTAGTTCTCTTTCACTCCAATTTAGATCACCTATGGTTTTTTATGTCACAGGATCACCGTAGGCTAAAGTTTCACTTTTCCTGGTAATTCTGCTCAGTCAATCCGAACTTGGTTGTTAATTTTCCATTTTCGTCCACATTAGTTTCTTAATCGTGTAGAATAAAGATTTATCTTTATTCCGGAAATGAATATGAATCATATGCTAAATTTAGCTTTTATGCCAAAATGTTCTATGAACTGGCTTTATTCTTAAACATAATTGAATATTTTCGAGAACTCTTATTCAATATTCGTTGCAATGATAAAATCTTTAACGAAAACAATAAAACAATATTTATTACAACCAAAGTGATAGATATAAAATACTACTCGTACTAATTGACTGACTTAAGACGGCTCGTAGCCTTCTTAACTTGTTGCCTACTTAAGTTAGAATTTAAGTTTTTTATTGTCCCAACTCAAATTTATTGAAACCGGCCTATTCGTAAGTTGAACTTGAGTCCATTGTTTAAAATCTGAAGTTAAAATTCTTATTGAAAGCGCTTTTCCATTTTATTAGATAAATATACACTTACGTTTTGCTGTTCACAGTATTTGCTTATAAATTTGTCTTATATCACCGTCTATTGACTTCAACTAAATTATTAAAAAAAGATAAATAAGGTACTAAAAGCGCGAAAGTATTTAAAAACACGCGAAACCATTTATTTAAATAAAATACCGCCGAACGATTTTATCCTCTAGCTGTATTTGATTAAAAAGAAGCTCATTATGCTTCCATTATGTTTTTTCTATGAATGCTCAGCTTGGTTAGATTTTTTGTTGAGGACTCGGCTGCCTTATCGTTTTGCTCGGAACTACAGTAACCATATTAACCGCATTGTCTTTGTGCGCCATATCGACCAATGGGGAAATAAAAGGAGGTACGATGAGGATGGAAATTTTTAGAATGTTCCTGGAATAACGCACGCGTCTTTCCAGTCGTCTTTGTGTGGGCTAATTTCCCGTTTTGGCCCATTGTTTCGTTTTTTGGCCCAAAAAATAAGCCTTTTGGATTAAATCGCCGCCGGTCGATTCGGCCATTTCGTTATTTCGCCGTAAAATGCAAAAAATGTGTATTTCTTTATAAAAAAATTTACAGCAATTTTCGTCTTTTTCCCGGATTTTTCTTTTTTCATTTTTACGTTTTGCCTCCTAGCCTTGTTTAACAAAAGCGATAAATCGCTTGCGTGCGTGCGCAATCTCAATAAATTGCATAGGTTTTCCCCAGCTTTTTACACTTTTCCCTGTCAAAGAAGAAACAAACGGACGATAATATCGCAATTTATGTACGCTAGCTGGGTTTTATGCAAATTTTTGCCCTCCTTGTCATTCTATTGTTCATTGTCTTACGATTTTCGGCCCGTTTTTTCTTTTTCGTCGTCACTAAGGCAAGCGAATCGAATTATGCTTTCTTTACCGCCACAGTTTTTTTCGGTAGAGAAAGGAAATAGTAACATAAAATGCTTTTTTGATAAAAAATATGGTTTGTTCATTGAATGAAAATAAAAATAAATAAATAAAAAGAAACGATTATGCATCGAAACATATTAATATATATTTTTTTAATATGTTTTTGTGTGATTTTTTGCGGTCGTGATTCGATTGCTTAAAGATGCGTTTAAAATAATTCATTCTTGCTTTTTTTAGTCGAATTGGTAATTGATATATAAAATGTAGATGTGATTTATCAGAAGTGTAGCGATGTTCACTATCATTTTAACGTTGTAAATATTAAAAAGCAAGGAGAAATACTTAATTGAGTTTTCAGATTGAATTATTTAAGCTATTTTTTACTGAACTATGCCTTTCTTTATGGATTTATTCATAAACTTTTTAATTTATAAGGTGGTCAATTTTTAACAATTTGATTAATTTAATTAATTTTCATCTAATCCAGTTTATTTATTTTACTGCCATTAATTAAAAGCCTGAGAAAATCGTGCAAAATTAAGGATCGTATAATTGATTGCGCTTTATTTATTCGCCATTTTTATTTTTAATATTGCTAATTAATTTTGATCAGCATTGCTCAATCGACTTGGTTAATTCGGTTTATAATCGTGCTCCAAATTGAAATCTTTTCCGAAATAGCTCTCAGCAAATTTTAATTAAAATGGTATAAACGTTAAAATAATAAAACTATCATACATATTTGATTGTTTCTAGTCAATGCAAGCACTTTCGCAGAAAAATTTCTATTTTCGTCCCCTAATGGTCTTAATTTAGTCTTTGGGTTTTTCGGATGCCAAAATATTTCCCGAAAATTGTTTTATGTATAATATATTTTTATTAAATTTCATGTTTTATTTTTCATATTCTACCAAAGATTATCAAAAAATTATCACAAATTTCAAAAATTACAACAGTGAAATTTATTATCGCAACCGTATATGTACAGCATGGCTGATCTGGGCGGCGGGGGGGCTCTGCCGGTCTGAAGGGAGGTCGAAAGTGAGCTTTTTTGGGCCAAAATGACGTTAAAATCGTTTTAAGCGCTAATATAGCCTTAAAACTACGTCACAACTTTTATCTGGTACAATTTTTCAGCATTTTCGAAGAATATTTTCTATTTTCATCCATTTTTGGCCTCCATTTTGCCTCATTTTCCTCAGAAAATTCCCTATTTTTCCATCCTTAAGTTTCAGACCAGACGTGCACGTAGGGGGTGGGAGGTTCTGGACCCCCAGAATGTGAAAATGGAAAATTTTGTGGTGAAAAATGAGGCAAAATGGAGGCGAAAAACGGATGAAAATTGAACATTTTCTTCAAAAGTGCTTCAAATTGACCAGAAACTGTGTAATAACGCAGTTTAAATGCTATTTTAACGCCTATACCAGTTGTTGAGGTCATTTTGGCTCAAAAAAGCTAAAGTTTTGACCCTCCCCAGACCGGCTGACCCCCCAAGATCGGCTATGCTTTGCACCTATGGTTCGGACTGCCTTAATCCCCATGCGCATCTCTGGTCGAAGCCTGCCCCTCCAAAGCCATACGTGCATGTCTGTACAAGTTAAATGATAAAGCGTCTTAGAACCCGTGCGGCCCATGTTTTATTCTCCTGTAAATTTTAAAAAAGTTCCTCGTGGCGTTTATTGAAATTAGTATTGTCGTAAAATAATCAATTATATTAGTCGATGATGATTGACGGGCCTTTTAGGCGGCGCGTATTTTCTGCTTTCGCGTTCGTTGGGTCCCGAATTCGGCGGAAGCATAGGAATTATTTTTTCGTTCGCCAATGCAGTCGCGGCGGCTATGTATATCGTTGGATTTTCCGAGAGCGTCAGAGACCTCATGAAAGTAAAAATCGAGTCTATCGGCTGATTGATTATTCAGAAAAATGATTTAAAAAATTTGAAAACGATGGAAAAATTTAACTTTTGACTAATAAGAAGCTGATATGCTTTTTTATTGTTTTCTATAAATAAAAAAGGTATTATCTCGAATTGTCAAAATTAAATCAATAGATCGTTCGTCGAGTTATAATTATAGACATGCTTTTAACGGCCCGAAATTTTTTTAGGGCTCTGCGGCCATTTAGGGCGAGGTTATTTGGCTCCACTTCTGCCAACTAGCAAAAAACATCCAAAAGACCAGAAACGCAAGTTTTCGCTAAAAATGAGGGGGTCAAAAATTTTCTGTCCTTGGGGGCTGGGGTCGACCAACTTATGAATTGGGGGTCCTCCATCCCCTGTTACATGTCTGATCATAGATGCTTAGCATGGCCGGTCTGAAGGGTCAGCCGGTGTAGGTGTCAAATATTGAAATCGAAAAATTTTTCTTTTTTCTGCGGTTTTTAGCCCTTATTTTGGTTCATTTTTAAGAGAAAATTTTCCATTCCTCCATTCTGGGGTCTAGACCCCAACCGTAGATTCGCAGCATGAACGGTCTGAGGAAGGGGTCAACAAGCGGGTAGGGGTCAAAAATAGTACTTTTTGGGACCATAATGAGCACGAAAATTGGTTTATGCGCTAAAATAGCGTTAAAACTACGTTTTACACTATTTCTGGTTAACTTTAAGCGTTTTGGAGTATAGTTTTAATTTCTTTCATTTTCATCCATTTTATATTGCCTCATATTCCGCAATAAATTTCCCATTTTTCGATTCTGGGGCTTCTACACCCCAATTCCTCACCCCGATGCATGTCCTCCCTCAGCTCTTATACGTGAATCCAGGGGCGGATTTAGGGGTGGGGGGAGGGCGACCGCCCCCTCCCATTGGCCCAAAAAGTGCGCGAAATTGAGGATTTTTGGAAGCGATTTTCGGGTTAAAACGGCTAATTTTTCCGCCCAAGTCAGGGTTCCGCCCCCTCAGGGATACCGCCCCCCTTAGGAGAATCCTAGATCGCCTCTGCGTGAATCTGGTGATAATTATTCAGAAGTATTCATTTTTATTTCGGTAGGAATACAAAGCGCGCATTTTCGAAAATTCGACCAACGACGTTCGCGTGATTGCTCTTTCTACGGCGATTGTTTTGCTATGCGTTGTTTTGGTCGGCGTCCAATTTGAGACAAAAGTAGGTTAAGAATTAAATTCAAAAATTGCAATTGTCTAATTTTTAGCCAGACCATTCGCTCGTTTTGTTAATTTTGGCAATGATAATCAGGCCCGTAGCCAGGATTTTATGGGGGAAACAAAAAATTTCGAAAGTCAGCTATTTCTCCAAACTGAAAGCGTTTTTGGACGTTTTTCAATGAACTCTACGCGATAGATGAGAAAAATTCTGAACAAAATCTTAAAATATTTCAATGTATTTCATACTCATACACTGAAATTCTATCGCGTAAACTATCTACGCGACTGATTTCTCATCCATCGTCCAGTTTTTGGACAATTTCCTAAATTTTCGTATTTGTACTCAATATTTGCACTCTGCAAAGAAAAATAATCATAAAATTAGTGATGCGGCGCGAAGCGCCGGGAAAATTCGGTGCTTTCTCCGCTTTGAAATTCAAATTTTAATGGTTTTAAAGACAAAAAGCTATACAGAAACGATTAATCTGGCGCAAAGCGTCGCAAAATTTTGTGTTTACTATCTCGAAAGTACGCAAAAAACCTGTTTTGGCGACCTTTGCACTTCGAGAATTTTTCGTTTCTTCCTTTGTGGGACCCTTGTGAAAAATATAAAAATTTTCGCTTTCGTGGGGGAGGCAAATGCCCCCCTCTTCCCTGGCTACGGGCCTGATGATGATAATTTAGTCATAATTTTAATAATAATTTTAGTAATAATATTTTTTATTCGGCAGATGTTGCCAATTCTCAAAGCGAAACAACATTCAAAATGTGCGTTTGTTTTTTGACCCAGTCTGATTTCCTTTCAAAAACAACAATATGCGGTTAATCATTGCAAAAAGGTCGGAGAATACCATTTGCGATGTGTACCAAGCATATTCGAGCCTACAAAACCCACTTGAGCAAATTTTCAAGATTTGACCCCAAAATCCTTATTCTACATACTTCAGGTCTCATCCGTGCATTTTCTTGGGAAGGATTTGAACCACAAGAGTAGCAACTGACCCCACAGAATGGCTGCGACCCCCTCCCCAAAGTTGTCGGTTTTTTAAAGTACTGCCTTTTTAAAGCGTTTTCAGCTCAAAAGTCAAATTTTTCGGTGCTTCGCGCCATACACACATTTTTTGACTATATTTTGTTCAATTCACCCAATGTTTCAAACTTTTTAAATGCTTTCATGTTCTAGAAAGACGAAGCATCGTTCGAAACGTAAAAAGCTTTTTTGACGTGTACTCACTGTTTTTGTCCCAAAAAGGCAATTTTTAAACATTTTTTGGGCCTGACGCCCAGAATGCCCATCCTGAATCTTTTCGTCATCTAAATCTCAGTATACTGTTTAAAAACACGCTGTCAAGCTAACGCAGAAGCTTTATCTATTCGTTGTGTAAAACTTCGAAGCGCTAAAATTTTTTTTTAAATTTGTTAAAAAAGTTCTGAAATGAATTTATCTATTATTTTTTATTTTTCGTAGAATTTCGCAATGGATGCCTGTATTAAATTTAACGCCATTAGAATGCTATATTTTGTTTGTTTTATTTGAATCAAATCAGTTATTAATTAGCATTGATTTTACCGTTATTGCATTTGAGCGAGTTTCAATCAGATTTGCTTGAAATTTCGGCCGCGAAAGATCATGGTTTCAAATTTCGTCATTCGCTTGCTCCACCCAATCTCTTATTGCGGCAAGAATTGGCAGATTCACGGGGGACAATAGGTGGGCGGCACCGAAATTCTGGGTGGGGTGCACGATTTTTCAAAGTTCATAAAATGGCCTTAAAAATGGTGGCATGGCGAAAAACACAATTATTCAACGTTTCTCATCGAGCACTATCTATTGACATCAAAAAATTGCGAAAAAACAAAAAAAATCGTTCTAGGGGGGTTTGGTTTCTGTGGGGGTGCATACTCCCCAAACCCCCCACGCCCAGGAATGGGGGGACGCCTCCCTTTGGCCCAACATAGTTGGCAGGATCAGGAGTGGATAACTTGTTTGTAATATTTGGTTATCAGTTTGTATTATTATTTCATAACTTAACTGATAATACCTTACATTTATTTAATTTCTTTTCAGTCTGTAAGCAGCATTTCCTTAGTTATTTTTACCATTTTTAAATCATAAACTCTAAAAAATTTTGGCGCTTCGCGACAAATGCTTTGCTTCAGGTGCACAAATACAGGAAATAATAAAGTAATTCAAGGTTTTAAGCGTCTTTTTTTCTAAATTCTACTAATTTTCTGGCGCAAACTTATTTTAATGAAAGTCGAGCACTTTTGTGCGTAAAATTTTCAAAAATTGGGAAATTCCTCAAAAAACTTTCTGGGCCAGATTCCGTTGAATAGCAGACAAAGTAAAACGTAAACACTACTTTGTACGTGAATAGTGGGTTTTTGGATCTAATTTTGATTATCGCGAAAAAAGTTGTTGTACTATTCACCTTACGAAAATCCTGGATCCGCCAGTGACGGCAAGCAAGCTGATTTTTCTTTGACTTGGCATTAAAATTAGATTGAGAATATTATTGTTAAATGTACGTTATTTATTTATTTATTTATTTATTTATTTTATTTATTTATATTTTGAATTTTCTTTTTTCCATTCTTGCTTGCCTTTCTATTTCCTTTCTTTTTTATTTTGTCTCTTTGATGACTTCATATTATTATCTCCATGTTTTTCTGGCTGAAAATCCGTAATTTATAACCAAATTTTATAGGCTCAAATTGTTCTTCTGGGTGTGCTAGCAATATCCGTCCTCAGCTTCATTTTCGGTACATTTATCCCGCCTTATGAACACAAAGTGGTGCGTGGTATAACAGGTTATTCGTGTAAGTTTTTTTATCGATTTTTCTACACAATATCGTTTGTATTTAATTTAAAATGTCATTTTAATTTTAAAAAATTTTTTTATGTTTATTAAGGGTCGACTCTTAAGCAAAATTTCATCCCCGATTGGAGGCACGGAGAGACGTTTTTCAGCGTATTCGCCATTTATTTTCCAGCCGCCACCGGAATCATGGCCGGCGCCAATATTTCCGGTGACTTGGCCGTAAGTTTTTCACGGATTTATTTCTGCAGGGCCGAAAAAACCAGATTTATTCGGAGCGAGCCAAAATATTTCTTAAATTTAGTGTTTTTACGGTTTTTTTCGTTCTATTTTTAGACGCTTCAAAAATGCACTGTTTACGAATTTGGAAATACAAATTTTGGAAAATTTTCCGAGGAATAACTTTTTTGAAATTCTTTAGTCCGGACTTTAGTGTTTAAAGATATATCGCCTGATTTGAGCCTGACTTTGGCCAGTTCTGTTGTTAATGTTGAAATGTTAATGTTGAATGGTGAGTTTTAAAATTTCAAAATATTGAAACGCGTGTTAAATAAATGTAATGCTGAAATGTTAAATCCTAAAATCTTGAACTAATGTTAAAATGTTAAAAGTGAATGCTAATATTGGAATGTTGAAATAATGAATGTTAAAATAAAAATGCTAAAGTTAAAATGTTGATGCTAGAATGTTGAGTATTAATTTTAAATTACATGGTAATATTTTTTATGTCAAAAAATGTGTTATATTAAAGTTAATCTTTGTTAATGTCAAAATAGTAAATGTTAAATGTTAATGTTAATGTTAAAATGTTTGTTAATTCGTTGCTAAATGGTCAAATGTTAAATGGGAAAATTGAAATGTTTAAACGTTAAATGTTACAATAGTGATCTTAAAATTTAAATAGTGTTTAAAAAGTTAAAATTTTTAAATTTCATGTCGATGTCAAATGTGAAATGTTAAACCATACGACGACAGAATTGGATTCTGTCTAGCGTCTATATTTACCGGGCAGCGAACTTTGAACTGGCTTAGGCGAGAGGATATTTAAACTGGACTCGTGTTTTCTTTAAAAACAGGGGCGGATTTAGGGGGGGCGGAGGGGCGGCTGCCCCCCTCCCTCTTCATTGGCCCGAAATAGTGCGCAAAATTAAGGGTTTTTGAGCGATTTTTAGTGATTTTCGGGTTAAAACGGCTAATTTTTCCGCTCAAGTCAGGGTTCCGCCTCCCCCTTCAGGGGTACCGCCCCCCCTTAGGAAAATCCTGGATCCGCCACTGTTTAAAAATAAATAGCAGATTAATCAATACGTTGTTAAGTAGAAAATTAGTTAATATTTACGCTAATTTGCATTCTTTGATGATTTATTATTTCCTGCCAATCAAATCAATCAGTTCAGTCTTATTAGATCGTACAATAGTCAGGAACACGCATTTTTCAGCCCTAAATGTTCTCGTATCGAATTTGGTACAAAGGCACCCAAATAACGTGTTTCTTTAAATCCAAGTCAGTGGATCGATAAATGGGAAAATATGAAAATCAATAAAAATAGGAAAAAATTCGAAAAATGTATGATAAAAATTTTAGAAAAAGGGAGGGAATGTGCCGAAAATGGAATAAAAAGAAAAATTACCTAAATCGGTTTCTCTTTATGCTTTCAGGACCCACAAAAGGCGATACCGAAAGGCACTCTGTGGGCCATTCTTATCACAACGATAATCTATATCGGTGGAGTGATGTTAACTGGCTCAACTTGCGTCCGCGACGCATCGGGAAACTTAGCGGATTATTACGAAAATTTGTCATTCGTTCAGGACAGTCAGGATATAATTTTGGATAATTTCGTCTATTTATACGATAATACCTCGTTGAAGCAACAGAGTGGCCTAAATTTAACTTGCAAAAGCTCAGACGCATGTCCATTCGGGTTGCACAATTATTTTCGGGTATATTGTAGTTCTTTGGGTGTACTGTAGTTTATACTGTAAACTATTTTACGAAACCATGCGTTGATTTTTCATCGTCCGGATAACAGCCTAGAAAAGCAGTGTAAACATCATTTTCATTAATACAACTTTACACAAAAAACTAGTTTAAAGATTAACCGCAATAATACAACTTTACACAATAAAATCCACAGCGCGGTCGTCGTTGCAAATTTACTTTAAGACACTTTCTAAGTCGGTTTACACCGATTCAGATATTGTCATAGTGATTCTACGTTTTAATTCTGGCCTATTACAATAAATAAAAGGGCTCGATGCATACATATATATTCACGTCAAATTATTCAATTTCTCGATATTTTCCTCTTGTACCTTCATTTATTTTATTTTTTAGTTTTTCTTCTTATTTCTTATTTGTTAGCAGTCGTCAGTTTTTTCGTACAATATATTTGAAGATGGCGCTTCTTGGGATAGTGAAATTAGTTAATATTTCAAGCACTAGTGTGACAGATTCGCTTCATTAGGTGTAGAGGATATCCAAAAACAAATCGCTGAATCAGACGTATACTCGTAATTGGTGAGCAAATCGAGCTTAATTCACTGAAACAAATATTTTTATTCTCCGGAATTATTTCAATTTACTCAATTTAATACTGCGATTGTTAGGAATTTTTTCTAATTTTTATGGCTCACAATATAGTTTCGTCTTCTAGAAGGATCGATGATAATTTTTGTAGACCGAATCAAGATAGTAATGTGGAGTATAATTTTACGCATAATCAGGTCCATAGCCAGGATTTTATTTTGGGGAGGGGACTAAAAATTTTGAAAGTCAGAACATCGCTTGAACCATTGAGGGAGTAGTCAAAAATAAGGGCATTTTTTGAGCGTTTCTCAACGAGCTCTACATGAAGAGTGAAAAATTTTCAAAAAATTTGTTAAACGTTTTCCATTTTATTCCATACTCCTTTACAAAAAATCTATCGCTCAAACTATTTCTGCAACTGATTTCACATCATTCAGTCCATAAGGAATTTCTCTTCACTTCCTGGAAAGAAAAACAATCAGAAATTTGATGAAGCGGCGCGAAGCGTCGAAAAAATTCGACGTTTTCTCCGTGTCTAGCTTAAACTTAAATGATTTAAGAGACAAAAAGTATACAGAAACAATCACAAAATTTTTCGTTTAATTGCTCAAAAGTACGCAAAAAAACCTATTTTGGCGACCTTTTAAATACACTTCGAGAATTTTTTCCTTTCTTTGTGAGACCCTTGTGAGAAACAAATTTTTTTGTGCCCCCTTGGCTACGGGCCTGCTAATAATTAAAGATTACAAGGCCTGAGAGAGCCTTATCTGTAATAATTGATTTTGCAATAATTAATAATTAATGGTTAAGATCATGATAATACCATCACAGTCGCATTGGCTTTTATTTTGATTTCATGTTGATTAATCAACTACTTAAGTTAAGACCAATCACAAAAATCATCTTTACAACTTTTTATCAGACCCTGAAGCTGATTTGAAACAGCTTAATTTTCTTCCTGTATTGTTTATACGTTTTTCATATCATGGTTCTTCTCGTTGCTTTCATCTACTTTCGGTTTTTTGTGACAGAGCTTTATCAGAAATAATTTTTATTTTAATTGAGTTATAACAATAGCATCGAAGTCGACGTTTGAAATTCATAGTATTGGTTTTATTTTTGTTCCTTGCTGATTAAACAACTATTTTAAGTTTAGGACGAATCGCGAGAATTGTCTTTTCAATTTCTTATCAGACCGGGAGCTGGTTTGAAACAGCTTGATTTTTTCCCTGTTCTTCCTTTACGTCTTCCATGTCATGATTCATCTCGTTGCTGCTCAACTATTTTCGCTTTTTTGTGACAGCTTTATATGTGAAAATAAAAATTGTAATAAATAAGAATTAAGATTATAACAAAAGCGTCAGAGTCAACTATTCAAAAATTAAAGTTTTGGTTTTTATTTTTATTCGATGTTAATTAATCAACTAATTCATCTTTACGACGGATCGCAAAAATCGTATTTATCATTTTTATCAGACCCAAAAATCTGATTTGAAACAGCTCAATTTTCTTCCTCTTCTTTTTTCACATTTTTATGATTCTTCTCGTTGCTGCTCAACTAATTTCGGTTTTGTTCAGATTATGGAATTAGAAAGCATATTATCTCCTCTCGTAACAGCGGGCGTATTCGCCGCCACGCTTAGCTCGGCATTGGCGTCTCTGGTCTCTGCGCCGAAAATTTTCCAGGTACAACCAAATTGTATTCAATCATACAAATTAAAAAAAGTAAAATAAGGATTTATTGGGATGGCAGTTTAAAATGTTTGATTGCTATTATTTATCCGAAACCGTATAAAAAATGTTTCAAAGTAATCGAACATTTCAAACAATCAAATTATACCAAATTACTCGTTTATTAGTTAACCTTACTATTAATAATTTTATCGCTATTATCCTACCTGTAAGTATTTTGCCTCTTGTCCCGATTACCATCATTCCTTTCGTTTCAACGTGCCACGATCTCATTCGATAAAGCAGTCGTATCGATCAAAATTAGGTTCGAAACACGAATATCCCAATATTTTTGATTAAGAATTGAAGGGATATCGTCCAACTTACCGCACAAGACCCGCAGAAGGACAAAAAAACATTTTTTTGGGAAAATAGGACATAATTGAAACTTAAAACGAAAAAATTACAATATTTTAGCAAAAATGGGTGAAATTGAACGAAAATTTTCAATTGAATTATTTTCAAGTTATTTTGACATTTAAATTAGTTTTAGGATCGTTTTACATAAAATAGCCTTCAGCTGACCCGGGCCATATTGGGCTGATGAACCCGAATCGGGAAATAATAAAAATGTGGCGTCAAGGACTACGAATCCTCAGACTCTTAGATAAAAGCTAAAGACCCTCAATCTGCGTTATGGATCTGTAAAATTTTCCCGAAAATTGCGTTGTACATGAAATACATTCTGAAGCAAATTTCTAATTAAAAATTAGGACCATAAATGTTCCAATGAGTTTTAAGTGATGTTCTAAATGTTTTATCAAAAATGCATATTGAATTGCTAACAGATTGGTAATATTATTAGAAATATATAAACTTTTTATATATTTTTGATGAATATTTTAAAAAATATCTTTTTCAGGTGATCCAGTCCATCGTAATTATTATTATCGTCATAATCAGTGTTACGGTTATTTACAGGCCGTATGCAAAGATAAATTATTCCCGTATCTATCCTATTTTGCCAAAGGTTCCGGGAAGTCTGACGAACCCAGACCGGCGTACTTTTTATCATTCTTCATAGCCTGTAGTCTCATTTGCATAGGTAATTTGATTTTAAAATTGTCTTAATATACATTAGCCAGCTTAAGTTATAAACAAAGGGTATAATAGAATTTGGTTACTTTTTTTACCAAATTTGTAGCAACAAATTATACAAAAATTGCAATAAATGGCCCATTGCTTTATGTTTACATCAGAAAGAATGATTTTTTCAAGGACTGGTGGGAAAAATTAATTAGAGTGCTTTAAAGCGCATGAAGTATTGAACAAATAATGTACTAGGCTAACTAAAGTATAAAATGACGGTTATTTTATTTAATCAGATTCGCATTGTAAAAATAAGTATAATGTGGCTAAGCACGACCCGATAAAACTTTTTTATGCAATATTTGTAAAAGGCTAGTCGGTCCCTTTGAAGTTTTTTGTGTTAATCGACTTACCATGAATCTGCAACTACTTTGATATTTATCCAAAAATATTTTTATTGTAAGTTGATTATTTAAATTTGAGTATTTTTTAATTACTCCCCGTCCCCCGAAGACAGAAAATTTTTGACCCCTCTCCTTTTCAGCGAGACAATTTTTAGGTGCTTTTTTTGCTATTTTGGGCCGAAGATTGGAAGTCATTTACACATTTCCCCTAAAAATCGCCGGGAACCCCTGTCTCAAATTTCTTACCTTAAAATGTGTGATTCCTCGTATTGATTTTTTTCTGTTTTTAGGCGATTTAAATTCTATTGCTCCCATCATTTCGAATTTTTTCTTGCGTCGTACGCGCTTATCAATTATGCGTGTTTTGATGCGTCATTTGCAAATTCGCCAGGTATTTTATGTATTTATTCTATTTGCTGTTTGTATAAGATTAAAATAGTTCGATTTTTGAAAAAATGTAAACGAGCTGCCTTTCGATTTTTCGAAAGTTTAAATCGGAATAATGAAAAATTTAAACTGCTGCTGTTTATTTTAGGGTTTAGCGTCAATAATTGAATTAAAGAGTAATTTGTGTTAAGTTACTGTAAGTCAAGTTGATTTTGAAATCAGGTTACTTTTTTATTAAGTTAATGTTATTTATACGTACTTACGTTTTGCGTCAATCTGTTTTTTATGTCAATTCAATTTAATTAATCTTTTTATAAAATTCTAAAATATTTTGTTTTACTTTAATATAGATGATAAAATATACTCACTTGTCTGCCTTTCTTTTCTTCCGTTTTCATTTTTTTTTTCGTAATGATGGCTTCTACTATTCGAGTTGTATCATTTTTATTCACTTTAGGATGTTATTATCTTTATTAGATTATTAATTATTGACGTTAGGATGTTATTATCCGTAGTAAAATATTGATTTTTAAATTATTTATTGAATTATTGATTAAATTGATAATTCATTGGAATAGTAAGTTGCTAGGATATTGGTTTACGCTTTACGCTAAAGAAAGTTGCACGCTTCATCGAGGGCTGATTTTTGATCAAAACTGATATTATTCAGAACTTAGCAACAATTATGAACATCAAATTAAAATTATTCGATAATCTTTTTTGTTTTTCAATTAATTATCACTTTCGATTCTCAATTCGATTTCGTTTGATTTTAAATCAATATTACCGTACGTTTAATTCAGGCTTTCGGCCCGGCTTCAAATATTACAACATGTGGCTTTCGCTTTTCGGCGCCGCAGTCTGCGTCGCTGTTATGTTTTTGATTAGCTGGAAAACCGCTCTGATAACTTACGCCACTATTCTTGCCTTGTACGTCTTTCTTGTCAGACGGAAGCCTGGTATTCGAATTTTCTTATACATATTTTACACTATCCTACTGGATATACGTGGACGTGGACAGCAAGAAAATTCTGCGGGGGATGGTTCAGGATGTGGAAAATCGCCAAAAATGTTACTAAAAATAGAATTCTGGGGGTCTACAGTAATCTTATGGGATTTCAACTTCTGGAGGCAGGGGTACA
This sequence comes from Mermis nigrescens, assembly GCA_036768485.1. Classification (NCBI taxonomy): domain Eukaryota; kingdom Metazoa; phylum Nematoda; class Enoplea; order Mermithida; family Mermithidae; genus Mermis; species Mermis nigrescens. The sequence continues at coordinate 1,513,263 of JAVLUZ010000223.1, forward strand.
AACCCCCAAACCCTCACTACGCCCCTGTTTGCTACTGACTAGACGGTTTCATATAACAGTGCCATCATAAACGTAGAAGGGGATGGAGATTCTCGCCCGAAGCTGGTCGTCCCCGCTCTCCTTCAAAGCCAGAATTTTTTTAACCCCTCCTCCCATTTTTTGGAGAAAACTAGCATTTTTGGCGTTCTTTGGCCAGAAAAATTGGAGACCATTAAACCCCTTCCCTCCGCCTGAAAATAGCCGGCCTAAAATGTTAATTTCTTACATGTATGAGTGCCATACATGATCTTAGAGGTTTAAATCACTCAGAAATGTTTTCACCAAAAAAATCGTGATTTTCCAAAAATATACGTAAAAATAGAACTGTTTCAGCTGTTTCAATCCATCAGCTTGCTCAAAAGTGTCAAAAAAGTTTCTGAATATTCTTTGTTTAATTTAATAAATTTTTCTGTAATTTTCCAAAGAGATAGGCATTCTTGGAAACACCATAAAAGCAGTTTTTAAGACGTATCCACCGTTTTCAAGGCCAAAAAAGTCATTTTGGGTCATTTTGGAGAAATTTTTGGATTCACTTACCAAGCATTCCCATTCTGTGCATTTCTGGACAGTGCTCAGCATTTTTAACAATACTTTTCGAAAATTGCACGGAATCATGTTTGAAGTCCATTTAGTCAGCTGATCCTTCAACGCTCCATTAAAATACGGTGATAAATTTAATTTCTTTCGTTACAGAAAGATGAGATCATTTAAAGTAGAACTGTTTGGTGCTACAAAAACCCAAATTCGATTTTTGGACAGACATGTTTTCTCATTGCTTTTATACAATTTTCCAAATATAACAGCTAAATTTTTTCGAAGTAATTTAATGGGTGACTGTGGGCTTATGTAAGCTTTCTAGAAAAATCGGTTCATTTTTCTTATTTTTCTAATTGATAAATCGAAAAAGTTTTATTCCTGGGACGTTGTCACTTTTTTCAGAGAAGTAAGACAGGTTCAAAATAATAAAATGGCTTCGATTTTGCTTCTAATTTTAGTTATCGTTCATTTATTTTTTATTCATCTCTTTATCTTACGTCATTTATGAGGTAATTCACTGTTTTTTTTTCAAAAATAGATGTTAATTGGGGATCAAGCACTCAGGCTCACGTGTACCGCAACGCACTACACGCTGCTCTGCGCTTGAACGTAATGGAAGAGCATATCAAAAATTACAGGTGAGCTGGGATCTAATTAAGTGTAGTCTGATATCGTTTAAATCTGATTGATGAATTATAAATTTGGGGGACTTAAAATCTTCAAGCATCCGCGAAATTCATAATAACGCGAGAATTCGTATTATTTGTCGATGATTTAAATCCAAAAAAAATGAGTAAATTAAAAAATTACGAGAAATTAAACTGTTTATGTTTGAAAAAGCTTAATAAGCAAAAGCATTAGCTTCGATATAGGAAAGATGAGTTTCAATTGATCTCATTTTTCGACGTTTCTTATCAATATTAATACTTCGGCATAAGCAAATCATTTATGTGAGAAGTAAGAACTATCAAATGTCCAAAAATCCGAGGAGTCTTCATTTCTCGATTTTCTCTCTATATGGTATAAATGGATCTAGTATGCAATTTACCCCCAGCGTTTTTTAGCCGATCCATATAAGCTACAGTGACCAAACTTTACAAGGAGATAGCTATAAGCCTATTGTACTAATCTGGCAAAATTAATTAACTTACGGTGTAAACTTACTTCTTTGAAAAAAATTTTAAAAAACTACTTTACTTTACTTTTACTTTTTAAACTTACTTTTTTAATGTAGGATGTTGATTGAGTTACAAAAAACTGCTTTGTTTGAAACCCACCGAATCGTTTACAATTTTTAGATGCCGTTAGTACATTGTAAACTGTGAGTGTAAAGCAGTAAGTTTACACCGTAAGTTAATCAATTTTGCCAGATTAGTACAATAGGCTTATAGCTATCTCCTTATAAAGTTTGGTTACTGTAGCTTATATGGATCGGCTAAACGCTGAGGTAAATGCATACTAGATCCGTATAAATTATAGATGCACAGCCATGACTAATCTTTATTATATTATTAACTAATAACTAATACTCAACCAATCTGTGGAGTCAGCCAGAATGCTTTACGCTAAAACAATGTTAAAGGTTGGTCTAAATGAAGCAATAATACGGAAACTTATCTAAATTCACATGCCTTTTGCAATTAAGGCTGTTTTGTCAGTATTGGTACCTATCACTTTTTCAACTTTACTCAAAAACGCTCTTGTTAATGTCTGGCCGAAGTTTCCTAGGCCTCCCAGACTCAAATTGTTTCACCTGGCATCCATTTGCATAGTCTGCCGCCTAATATAAAAAATTCCTTTTAGCTCTTACATATTCTGGCCTCCCTTTCGACGTAAACGCTTGATATTAAATTATATTGCAATATTTTTATTCTTATTAAATTATTTATTAATTTATTGTCAAATTATTTATTATTACTTTATTTTTCAGACCGCAATTACTAGTGCTCAGCGGAGACCCGATCAGTCGATCCCTATTGGTCGATTTTTGTGCCAATATAACTCGAGATAGTCTGCTAATTTTCGGACACGTGTTTGTAATAAGAAATTGGATTTTTTGGAATTGGTTGAATTTTAATTATATTTCTAAAGTAAATGAATTTTTGGTCGAAATTTATTAATTTTTCCATTTCAACCGTCTGCATTATTTGCTTGATGTTTTACTCCATCAGATAACGGATAAGGAAAAAGCCTATGCCACGATGCAAAAATCGTCCAATCAAGTAATTTCCTGGGTTAGAAATCGGCGAATCAAGGCGTTCTATTTACCCGTAAATGCGGGCAGCCTGGAGGAAGGAGTTTTGAATTTATATCAAGTAATTGTCCGAAAATTCGTACAAATGAGCATAGTTTGAAGTTTAAACGAAATACAGGTAATAATAGCTGAAAAGCAGTTTTACGTGAAAATTTTTGTTTTTTATCTGTAGCCGAATTATACCAGAAACAGTGATTAAATTTGAATTTAGGATTGTGCAGCCAGGGGCGGATTTAGGGGAGGGGGGCGGCGGCCGCCCATTGGCCCACAATAGTGCGCAAAATTAAGCATTTTTGAGCGATTTTTAGCGATTTTTGGGTTAAAACGGCTAATTTTTCCGCCCAAGTCAGGCTTCCGCCCCCCTTAGGGGTACCGCCCCCCTAAGGAAAATCCTTGATCCGCCACTGTGTGCAGCTAAAATTTTGAGAACACAGAGAAGAGCATTAAAAAAATTTATCATTGCCGCTTTGAGCTACGCATCTATTTATAAAATAAACTAGATAAATTAGGATCAAAGAAGAAATTAAGTCAGAATATTCCACAAAATAGGAGGTTAATTTATTTTCGTGCCACTTATAATGATCCAAAAGTTCGGAACCTGACGTACTTCGCAATGCTTCCGCAATCTGTTAAAAAATTGTTTACGCTGTATTGCTATCCTTTTTTGACTGCCCAAAATATCAGTTTCGTAGCTCATTTATCTGGTGATCAGCACACATGTTCTTAGTGGGGTTTGATCGTTTTGGATAGTTTCTGACCCCTGCAAAATGGCTGCAACCACACATGGGCGTGGGGGTTAGGGAGTATGCATCCCCGAGAAACAAAAATACCCCCCACCCAGAAATCAAAATACCCCCCCAGAATTCAATTTTTGAAATTTTTTCCGCTTTTCTAGCGATTTTTTGATGCCAATGGATAGTGCTCGACGAGAAACGTCGAAAAATGGTGTTTTTTCGCCATACCGACCACTTTTAAGACAATTTTTTGACCTTTGAAAATTCTTGCACCCCCTCCCCAGAATTTTCTCGCTGCCCACGTATGGCTGCAACCCTCCCTTCCCCAGAATTGTCGATCTATCGTAAACACGGTACAAGGTGTGTTTTTAAAGCGCTTTTAGGACATTTTTGGCTCAAAAGTGCTAAATTTTAATTCACGCCATATACTTATTTTTCGATTATATTTTGTTCAAAAACCTCAATTTTTTCACATGTTTTCCAGATTTTTTTGTTACGAGCATTGTTCAAAATGTCGAAAAACGGTTTATTTGGCTGTGTACCCAACGCATCGTTTCTTAGTCTCCAAAAAGGCATTTTTAAACGTTTTGGGCCCGATCCCCAGAATTTCCATGCTGTGCATTTACGATTATCAATGGGTCTGATTTTTTCGCAACTTTCATTCGTAGGGAAAGTTCAAAGTTCAGAGCATTCGTTAAACATTTGACGAATGAGTGATCATAATCAGTAGGAATCGGTGGACTTGTGAATGCATACCACAATTCTACCCTTTGTTCTTTGCGAAAAAGTGGGATTTGGAATTTAAATGGCATTTACATATACGATTTCGGAATTAAATTTAAATTTATGGATATGGAATTTAAAAATGATCGAGAATCATCCGAGAATAAACCTATATGTGTGGGTGACCCGCAGAAAACTTTTATTTTGAAGGTAGTGCTAGTGTAAAAGCGAAGCTGGTTGAGTGTGTTGTTCTTTTGAGTTGACTATACTCAAAAATTAAGTGATTTTTCTCAGCATATGCAAGTCGATATAGGTAAGGCCACGAATTTAGAAACAAATGATTCAATCTTCTATTTAATAACTTTATTATTTATTATTTGCTTTTTTCTTGATTCACGCTTTCTCAGCTGGCCGGTCTTGGAAAATTGAAGCCAAATATTGCTTTTATGGGCTTCAAAAACGACTGGGCCATTAGTTCGGTAGAAGATATAAACGGATACGTTAATATGATTCAGTGAGTATCGTCGAACCAAATGCTGTTTTGGATTAAATTAAAACTTTAAATAATATCATTATCTTAATTTTTATAAATAAAACATGTGAAAACAATATTATTAACCGAGTAGCTGATTTTTTCTTTATTTTTTCGCGACTAATAATTAAAAGAGGAAAAAAGTAAATCTTTTAGAAAAAATAATTGTCTTAAATACTAGACGGAGATTTATTGGAAAATCTCAACTGCAGCTGTCATTAAAATTTCGGATTTTTCACCTCCTGAACTTTGACCGGAAACTTGCCTTTAAAAAATTTTTGGACGTTTTTCTGCTTTTCTTAAAACAAAAATCGGATGGTCGAAAAGTCTGGTCAAGAAAACAAAATAAAATTAAAGAATTAAGCGATATAAAACTACATATAGCACTACTTAAGAATGCCTTAATAATAACTGATATTGAAAAAACAATAGTAATGTGAATATATAATTATAATTAATAATAATAATAATAATAATCAATAATAATAATAATAATAATAATAATAATAATAATAATAATAATAGTATAACAATAATAATAATAATAATAATAAAGATAATAATAAAAGATAATAATAAGTGATAATAATAATGATATTATCATATAATATTATAATAATTATTATTATTATTATTATTTTAATTATTATTATTATTATTATTATTATCACAATAATGATGATAATAATAATAATAATAACAATAATAATAATAATAATAATAATAATGACATGAATAATAATAATAAATAATAATCATAATAATAACATCAAAAATATTAATAGCTATGTTTGTAATAATAATTTTAATTAAAATAATGATAATAATAATATTATTATTATTGATATCAATATAATAATAATAATATATTATTATTATTATTATTATTATTATCTATTATTATTATTAATATTTTTATCATTATCATTATTATTCTAATTTTATTATTATTGCACGTTCGTCTCTATGCCGCTTTTATTCTTTTGATTTCCTCAGCCATGTAAATTGGCAAGTCTAATTTTTGTTATTTTACTTTATATGTGTTAATTTTCAGCTATGCCTTTGATCATATGCTAGCCGTTGGAATACTAAGACTAAGTCGAGGTACCGAATTCAGGACCCATTTGTATAACATTGACTCAAAGAGTCAAATCGGTCTTCTTTCGACCGAACACGAATCCGAAATACCGTTGTGTAAGCTCGGTTTCTTTACACAAGCATCACTCGCATGACCGCTCTTGCGTCTTTACACGCTTTATTCTTGCTTTTCTGTATATTTGTTTTTCAAAATTATTTATTCATTCTTTTCTCACTTTTCTTTCATTTTTGTTTGCTTCGCCTCACAAATTAAGAACACTCACGTGAGTGTAAAGAAGTGAAATTGCAAAAAATGTAGGTTTCGATGAAAAAATATGGTCGGAAAACTGCACGAAACTGTCCTATCTTTTAATTTGTCTGTCAACAAGTGTAACATGAAATATTATCTTGAATCATATTTTTACTTCATTATACAAATTGGGCCAAAAAAGGCTCCACCCCAATGTCATGCGTTACGATTTCGGCTAATGTGAACACAGAATTTTGAGAGCTGTTGCATTATACATTAGATAGATAAAAATATGTTTGTTGAAATTGTGCGAATAAAGGGTTTTTAATGATTAATAATAGTTAATTATGGTTAATAGTAGTTCATGCGCTACAGATAACAATTTACAGACTATCCTAATCTAGTTTGAACGCCGGAAACTTGTCTGGTTATGTCACTAATTTGCCCATCCATTTGACGATATGTTGCGTATGAGCTAATCATTTTTCTGACCGAAGGTATTGTCAAAAAAAGCTTACAAACATACTCAATAGTGCGATACGGTTTTGAAACTCCAAGCTCTAACTATATCAAAATGGAGTGTAAATCAGCCGCTACAACACCTAGAAAGCAAATATCTGTCCAAAAGTGTTTAGACATGTGCAATGTCGTTTTTATTTACCTAACAGAACAGGTCTCAAGGTTCTGTGTAATGTTAACCGAAGTTTAGAGTGTAAAGTCGGGATTTAGCCTTTTTGGGGCCATCCTGTAAACGAAAGTGAATGATTAGTGCTCACGAAACTTTTGATTTGATATTTTTATTCGAAATTCACGAAAAAACCGTGCTTCGCTTCATTTTAAATTTACCTCATAATTCTGGCAGTCTTTTTTCGCACACTTCCAAAATTAAACAGAAACCCAAAATTTTAATCGGCAATCGACAATACGTGCGAAACACGAAAACCGGAATTAATGTTTTTACTATCCCGGTCACAATTTTTTATTTTTTTATCTTTCCGTGCTTATGATTTTGGAGAATTTTTTGTCGGAATTGAAGGGTCAAACATATTAATTATTAAGTGCACTTGTTGCTTTCAGCACGCTATCCTTCGTTCCTTGCACTGTCTGGCTCGGCCGCTAATCTGAACAGTAAGCTAATTTATTTTATTTAACTTATGAAATGATTCGGTGATTCTAAAGGTGCAACGAATAGTTATAATCACACGTGGGCGTGGGGGGTTGGGGTATGCATCCCAAAGTTAAACACCCAAATCAAAATACGGAATTCGAATTTTGAAAATTTTTTTGCTTTTTTAGCGATTTTTTGATGCCATTGGATAGTGCTTGATGAAAAACGTCGAAAAATGGTGTTTTTTTCGCCATACGACCACTTTTAAGACCATTTTTGACCTTTAAAAAGTTTTCACCCCCCCCTTAGAATTTCGGTGCTGCCCACCTATGGTTATAATTGTGATAATGCTTTCAGTGATTTTTTACTGCGGGTTTATTATATTTTTCACATTTTCTTTATTACGATAATTGCTTTGCATATCAGTGAGTCTGCTAGAGAAATTTAAATTTAATTTAAATTCATTCTAATTTTAATTTTGCTTGCCAAAGCTTGAATAACGTGCTGGGGAGTATGCAACCCCCAGAAGGCCGGATACCCCCTCCCCAGAAACCAAAATATCCCCCAGAATTCAATTTTTAACAATTTTTTGTTTCATTCACTGATGCCAATAGATAGTGCTCGGTGAGAAACGTTGAAAAATGGTGTTTTTTCGCCATACCACCATTTTAAGACCATTTTTACCTTTGTGCACCACTCAGAATTTTGTTGCTGCCCACCTATGGTCCCCTCCCTCTCAGGAATTTTTTCACTCTAGAGCACTTCCGATTTTCCAAAACATTTATAGAAACGTGCTGTTTTAAGCATTTTTAATTACCACTTTGCGCAAAAGCGTAAAATTTTCGGCGCTTCGCGCCATATACTCATTTTTTACTTTATTCTAATTTAGTAGAAATTTTTTTGATATTTTTCAGAAATTTTTTATGTTTTTACATTTTAGAACGATAGACGCTAGAAACGCCGAAAAATGATTATTTCTGACGCGTAGTATCGTTTTTAAGCCCGAAACAGGAGCTTAAGAATAGTTTTTCAGATGCACGCTCTCTCCCACAGTACTCTCACGCTGTGCATGTTTGATTAGACTCCACTCCAAAGAGAAAAAAACATTCTATGCTGAAAATTTGACAAAATTAAGGCAGAAATGATAGAAAATCAAAATTTTTTTGCTAAAAATTGCTTCAAATCTACCGGGAACTGTGGATTAACGCCTTAAGAAGAGTGTCTAGATGTCATCGTGCCTGAAAGTCGCACACAAACTGGGGAAAAATATGTTGAAAGCTGTCGAACGAATTTCTTCAAACTCGTTAATAAATCGTTTTGAAAGACGCAGTGTTTGATTTAAGGGACAAGAAGGCCTGAAACTTTTTCCAGGACTGCCTGCCTTTGGAAACTGCAGCACATTTGTTAAACAGACTTTGGATATACAGGATTAGCGTCCAGAATGTGACAAGCCTGATTTTTGCATTTTGCATCCTGAAAACTAATGAATATTGAAACTTTTTTCAAAAGTGCTTGAAATTGATCATCAACTGTAAAATAACGAAGTTTTGGCGTTATTTCAGCACTTTCATTAGTTTTTGACGTCATTTTGGCAAAAAAGCTCAGCATTTGACCCCTGATCGGCTGAACCCCTAATCGGTCATGCTCTGCATCTCATTTCAGTTATTAGCGATCAGAAATGATAGTGGCAGATTTATCAATTATTAGAGCATTATGGTTGCGTTCCATTTTTGATGCTCTGCAAGGATATTTGGAAAGTTTTTCAGACCCCGGGCAAAATTTTTTGAGACACTCGATACATGTACTATAAGGGACCTTGTACAAAAAACACAGATACTCGCTATGTAAACTTTACGTGCTAAATTTATTATGCGCTCGCGCATCCGCCTATACGATTTTACCACGACTTGCGTATATTCCTTCATGGACCTGCACGGCTGGGTATTCTGAAAGTGTGAAGCGCCTTTTTTGGCTCAAAAACATCATTTCGGCGTTTCGGACGATGCTCTATCTTTCTAGAACGGAAGAACACAGAAGATTTGGAAAAATTTCAAAAAAAATCGAAAGTGGACAAAATATGGTCAAAAAGTGGACGTGTGGCGCGAAGCGCCGAAAATGTGATACTTTTGATTTGATACTAATTGCTTAACACAGAAATTTTTCCATTTTCGGAAACCGCAAATTATGGGGGCTGAAAAAATTTCTGGGGGAGTGAGAAGCATTCTGGCGAATAAACTCCCCCTGTCAAACCATCAAAATCCTCTTCGTCCATACATTGAACATAGGATGGGAGACCGCTCTCTCCCGAATTGTAGCGAAAACTAGTTTTTTTGGCCGTTTTAGGTGCTTTTTTGCCATTTTTAGCCTAAAATGTAAGGTCAGTAACGTCTTCCCTATAAATGGCCTGTACGCCCACCCCAAAATTCAAACCGTTACATGCATGTGTATGTTCAGGGGCGTAACCAAGATTGAGGGGCTGAAAGTTTAAAGTCCTATATCTCGAAAACCATAACGAGATAAACGAAGATAATGACATTTCTGAGCGTTTCTCTACGATGCCTATACATATCACGATGAAAAAAAAATATATATTGAAAATTATTGGCTTTGTTTGAACTAAGATATTGAAAATCTGGTTTATTGACAAATTTTTCACTATCCAGTCCAAGATCGTCGACTCGAAAACGTTTCGACATTTCACAATTCTTGTCTTTGCATTCAATTTTCTGAGCCTCAGAGAAAAATGATACGAAAAAGAATAAATCAGCGCGAAAATTTTTATACATTCGCCATTTAAATTAGGTCTCAGCTTCTAAGATAAACTGTGTAAATTTTCAGTTTAGTTGCTCAAAAGTGTACTAAAACCTGTCTTGGGCTGTCTTTTTAGTAGACTTCGAGAAGTTTTAATTTTTTCCCCTTTAAGGCACCCTCGTGAAAATTAAAAATATTTTTTATTCAGGGGCCTCTCCCCCGCGCCTTCTGGGCTCGTTACGCTCCTGCGTATGTCTATGTATATTTCTGCAGCGTATTCGTTTCCAAACGTCGCCGGCGGCGTCGAGTCGACGATGTCGGTGCCGGCGACAGCAGTGACGGCTAGCGTCGCGATTGTCAGCGAACGTTCGCCGATGTTAGCGACGTCGGTGACGGCGCCGGATTACGTCGTGCGACAAGCGTCGTCGTCGACGCCGTCGTCGGCGTCGTTTCGGGCCGTAACGATCAAGGTCGAGAGCGCCAGCGACGCCGGCGTCGCGGCAACGACGGCGGCCGTTCAAAACGGCGCGCAATCAAACAATAACGTCGTCTGCGGCGGCGGCGTCAACGTCGACGGCGACGAGCCGCCGTTGAAGAAAATTTCCGATTCGGCTCGAACGTACCTGGAACAATTCAGGCATCGGGTGAGGAAGGCGGTCATAGACGTCTATTGGTTGTTCGACGACGGTGGTAAATACATATATTTTACTATTTTATTTAATCCTACCTTATTACTTTATAAAAGAACTATCAGTTGTTGTTCATAATGACACCTGGGCGCGGGGAGATGGATTTGAACCCCCCCCCAAGAGTCCGAAACACCCCCAGCAAAATTATCACGCCCTTTCTGGAAAGCGTATTCTTGAGAAAAACTCTTTATTGTACCCCCATAATTAAATTTTTTGATAAATTTATCTCGATTTCGCTTCATCCCCGGAAATTCGGTTGCTGCCCATGTAAATTCTTGATGGCGAATAAGTTTAAATTTTGAAACGTTTTACTTTTTGTTTAAAAAACTCGTTTAAGCTTGAGTCTTGAATGTCAATTTGCTTTTGCGTTTTTATAAATGATTATACTTGCTGCTTTTTCTTTTTTTATTTACTCGTTTTGACTTTGTAGTTTTCTCGAAGTTTCGGAGCGTGCGAATTGTTTTCAGTATATACAACGTTCTCAGTCAATCCAACGTGTTGTATTTGCGGTGTTTTGGTTTTTCCGAAAGCCAAAAATTCATGATTTTCTCGTCGCATCCGTTAATTTTGATTGAAATTTTATTCAGAAAAATATGCTGCGCACACATTGGCGTAGAGTCTAGCTGGATTTCCCAAGAATTCAGCAGAAAAAACTGAAAAATAGGAGACCTTATGATTGAATTTTTCATTTCCCGATATTTTTCATGCTGCACTGGATGGATTTCGATGGAAAATGTCGAAAAATTTTGTTCTTCGCCCTATACCATCAAGTTTTCGATACTTTTTGACCTTTGGAATTTTTTGGGGGCTTTTCTAGACCACTCTAGAATTTAGATGTTGCCCTTATAAATTTGTGTGCCGCCCGAGGCTCACCTAATTTTCGAGTGTGGTAATGAGTGAAGTACTTGTACAAAAAAGTTTTGCTTCAAAACGTGCTTTTCAATTGATTTTTAAATCGATCAAAAAATATAATTTAAACCTTTTTATGAATTCAGAAAGTGAGAAAACACCGATTCTAACTGCTTATTCGTAAAATACTTTATTTTTAAATAGGATAACCTAAATCAGATTTTTGATCTTTCATTTTTACGCTATTTTATAAGAATATGCGTTTCCTTTTTATTTTTGGGAAGGCTTTAGAATGCCCGTTTAAATTTGCTCTTATTCGACTAATTTCCGTATTGCAGGACTCACTCTACTCATTCCGCATATTCTGACTTCATCCAAATCGTACCTTGAAGGTGCTAAACTTCGGGTATTCACCATAGCCAGTAGTCGACATCATTTAGAACAGGAGCAGAGGAGGTATTGAAATTTTATCAATTCATTTAAAAATTTATAAAATTATTGATTTATTTGCAGAACATATTCAATATGGAAATAAAGACCTTGTATTGAAAATGTTTAGATATACAGGGTGGCCCATAAGGAAGGCTATATTCCGATTTAGCAGGTCAAAACTTCGGCTGGTATTAACGTGGAACATTAGGACCGGCTGTTTTAGATAGATAAAAATGTCTTCTTCCAAACTGTGTAAAGAATTTTGGCCAGCTGCCAGCGGTTCGTGAGCTACCGCGATTTGTTTACATCTCACTTTGATATTGTTCAAACACTGCATTGTATCACATTACTGCGTATATATGAAGGTATCCTTTTTGACTATATGTACAATCAAAAAATTAATAATCACATTTCTTTAAACCCCCCAGAGTAGATGCGCGTCCTACTAAACGCGAAAGAGTGTGCAAATTGACGGCAGGACAAATGAGGTTGACGCCATTAGCGTGTGGACAGTATTGAAATAGGGTAATAACAAACCGAGCTAGCATCCGAACCGTTGTCATCTAGCCAAAATTTTTAACACGGTATGAAAGAAGAGAGTTTTATCTATCTGATGCAGCCGGTCCTAAAGTTTCATGTTAATATTAGCCGAAATTATGACCTGCTAAATCAGAATTTAGCCTTTTTATGGGCCATCCTGTATAAAAAATTTGAATTTATTTTACTCTTATTCGCGATAACTTTTTTATTTCATTTATTATCAACTTTTACTTTAATTCTATTCACGATTTAGCGGTATAGGTATAATATTACTAGTATTTTCATTTTTACTATTATTGTTATCTTTATTATTATTATTACTTATTATTATTATTATTTATTATTATTAATACTAATATTATCATTGCAATTTTAAATATTATGAATTATTATTATTATTATTATTATTATTATTATTATTATTATTATGCTGATTAATAATATTTTTATTATTATTGGGATTATTATTATTAATATTCTGATTATTAAAATTATTATTATTATATATTACTATTAGTTATTATTAATATTATAATTATTATCACTATTATTATTACTATTATTATTATTAATGTTATTATTAATGTTATTTATTAGTATTACTATCACTAGTATTACAACCGCAGTTTTTTGCACTCCTGCCACTTTGCTGCTCTTATATTATTATTCACTTTTTACTTTTTAGTTGCTTTGCTTTTCTTTTTTACAGCATGGCGGCTCTACTCAGCAAGTTCAGAATTGATTATTCGGATGTGTTTATTATTCCTGATATTACGGGTAGACCAAAGCGAGAAAGGTAAGTTGAGCAACATAATAACACATTTTTTAAAACATCAGACAATTTGAAACAGACCAGGAAAATTTTTAGCTCGACTTTGTCACCTTCCAAAAAATTTTACTGGCAAAATTTTTCTCGAGTTTCGCCTAGAGTTGTTAAACGTTTATACTTTGCAAAGGGCGATATTAAGCCAATTAAAATATTTATCTAAATTCAACTGATGCTTAATCTTTTTATGATAATTAAAATTTTCAAACTGTAAAGGAAGAATGGATTGGTGACCGAAAAAATATATAACATTGTAAAATTTACGGTGTAAAATGGCCTGATTTTAAAGGAATACAAATATTATCGTTAAATACCTTAATGTTCTGCAGTAGCAGTGGCGGATCCAGGATTTTCCTAAGGGGGGGTCGGTACCCTTAAGGGAGGGCGGTAACCCTGACTTTGGCGGAAAAATTAGCCGTTTTAACCCAAAAATCGCTCAAAAATCCTTAATTTTGCGCACTATTTTGGGCCAATGGGGGGCGGCCGCCCACCCCCCCGCCTCCCCCATAAATCCGCCCCTGTGCAGTAGAGTATTTTTCGAGACATGTTCTTATTGCAAAGCTGTGTTTTTATGCTTAATTCTTTATTGAAAGCATTTTGTTTCGAAATAAGTAGAAAATATCGAATAAAAATGAAAAGGTGTTGAAAATCAGAGATTCCCATATCTTTGTATTAAAATCGTGGTGTGACCTTAAATCAATAAAATTCTAATTCTGATCGTTAATGCTGTTTTACGTAATTTGTTTTCTTGTGATTTGAAACGTTTCCTATAACAGTAAACATTATGTACAAAAAGATGAATGAATGTAAAGTAGCTCTTGAAATGTTATTGCCGTAGCATTTATCAAGACACAAGCTTAAAATTGGTATAATTTTCTTTATTTTAGGAAATTTATGAAAGAAAATGTTTAAGAAAAATCGTATTTTTTATTTCTATCTTTTGAGCCTGACGATCTTTGAAATATAATGGACATGTAACACTTTGATGTTAATTCACGTTATTTTGCAATTAGTTCCTTGAAAAATTGTCTTGTGTGCACAATGATTTTTCCGTTTTTTCCTTTTTCTTTTCTTTCTTTTTTTCGGTTATTTTTTTCTTCTTTGCTTTGCTTTTCTTTCTTTCTTTCCTTTCTGTTATTTTCACCTATTTTTCCTTTTTTCCGTTTTCTTTGCTTTTATTTGAATTTTGCTATTGTGAAGTGCAAAATACTTGAATAGAATTATAAAGCAATTAAATAAAATTTCAAGATAATAAAATAAAAGCTATTAATAAAATGCCATTAAATGCTTAAATAAATGAATGATTAAATAAAGCCAAGAAATTTGTGAAATTATATAGTAATATAATTGGAAAGCAGATAGTACATTGGGGGTTGGCGTTTTAAAATCCCAGAATGGAAAAAAATTTGTAGGGAAATGAGGCAAAAGAAGGCAAAAAATTTATGAAAATGAGAAAATATTGAAACAGTGCTAGTAGATGATGGTGACCTGGTGGATTAATCTAATTTTTAAGCTATTTTTGCATTTATATTGGTTTTGGGGGCCACTTTTGCTCAAAAAGCTCTCTGACTGACCTCGCAGACTATCCGTGCTGCGCATTTACGGCATAAACCCATCATAGGTAAAAAGTGGGAAATTTCTTGGAGAAAATAAGGCGAATCATGACTAAAATTGATGAAAATCAAAATTTCTATACAAAGTGCTTGAAAATGATCAGAATTACGATTAACGCAGATGATACGCTATTTTAGCATTTAAACCAGTTTTTAAAGCTATTTTGAATTAATGTAGCTCCCTGATTGACCTCCACAGACCGGTCACGCTGTGCATCTTATATATGTTATGTATGACTATGACCATATATTTACAGCATCAGAATTTCGGCGGGATCAACGCCGAAAATTTTTCAAAAGGTGCCTTTTTTGGCTTTAAAACGATGGGAACGTGTCAAAAGCATTGTTTTTGACCTTTCAGACGATGCTCGATCTTTTAATAACGTAAAACAATTTTAAAAATTTCGACAAAATTGAAGGAAAAAAATCAAGTAAACTGGACAAAAATAGTCAAAAAAATTAGTATATGGCGCGAAGCGCCTGAAATTCAAAACTTTGGAGCCAAAATTTAACCAAAAAGGCTTAAAAACACGTTTTTATGATTTTTTTAAGAATGGTCAATTTTGGTGGGTCGATATGCATTTTGTGGGGGGTCAGCAGTATAGCTGGGTGGCATCAAAGTTCTGGGGGATGCAAGATTTTTTCAAAGGTAAAAAAATGGCCTTAAAAATGGTGGTATGACGAATAACCACCATTTTTCAACGTTTTTTATCGAGCACTATCCATTGGCAACAAAAAATTGCGAAAAAAACAAAAAAAATTTCAAAAATTGAATTTTGGGGGTATTTTGGTTTCTGGGGGTGCATACCCCCGAACCTCCCACGCCCAGGTATGGTCAGCAGTCTTTGTGGGAGGGGGAGGGGTCAAACAAGCCTCCCTCCAGAATACGTAACTATAATCAGTTACGTACCTCTACTACATACTTTGCCATTCAGCATCGAAGAGTTCAGAGAATTAATCAGACCCTTTATTGTAAGTTCACCTGGGGACGACAGTACAAAGCCGTTTTTCGTAACCGAGTCGGAGCTGCTGTTGCAGAAGGATCGAGTAAGAAGAAAAGTCAACATGTCGCCTTATTTGTGAACCAATCTTTTCAATTTTACTACACCAAAAAAATAGCCGAAAAAGTGCTAATCTAATTATTTAATTATATTATTTTAGCGAGCTGTATAATTATACTTGTTATTGCAGATTATGAAATTTAAGCCATGTATCCTTTTATTCAAAATATTATTTATTTTACGACTTAATCTTTTTTTCGCTTTTTTCGGTTCGATAATTTTAGTTTGGTAAATTTGAATTGAGTTCGAACGTAGAAAGAATGGAGGGTATAGTTTCTTATTCAAATCGGAATGGTCAAGTGTTTTTGGCTTTCAATGGCCCAACTGACGATACGATTTGTTCAAGAAATCTTTCGGTGCTTTTCAGTTTCAATTCAAAATTTTTATTAAGCAATTTTGAATAAATTCAGTGGGACATAAGGAAACTAAAACACGCTAAATTAATTTTTTGAGACCCATTTTTATCGTCAGATTTTTAGACGCTTTAAGATTTAGGAATTTATGATGAACTTAATAGTAAATTACTTTATTTAAGCATTCTTTATCGTGAAGTAAATTGTTAATTTATCTCGTTTACATCAAATCAGCTTTTAATTTTACTTAATTCTCAAATCAGCCATTTTCATTCTTGATAACGAAGAATTCGAGGGAAGCTAGGATAGTGTATGAAAAATTACTGGAAATTTTAACAATAATATTAATATTTCTACGCATCTGTTTAATTAGCATTAGCTGTGATACCATAGGTGGGCAGCACCGAAAATCTGGGGGGGGGGTGAAAGAATTTTCAAAGGTCAAAAAATGGTCTTAAAAGTGGTCGTATGGCGGAAAAAACACCATTTTTCGACGTTTCTCATCGAGCACTAGCCAATGGCATCAAAAAATCGCTAAAAAATTATAAAAAAATTTTCAAAATTTGAATTCTGGGGGTATTTTGATTTCTGGAGGGGGTATTTCAACTTCTGGGGGTGCATACCCCCCAAACCCCCACGCCCATGTGTGTGTGTTGCTATTTATTTAACTCTGCCAATTTTTCCATTTGCTTCTATCTTTAAAAAAATCTGATAATCACTTTAGAATCGGTTGAGTACTTCAATCAACTTTGTGAATTTTAAATTGACATTTTGAAACTTTATTTTATTTTCGACGCTATTTTCATTGATAATTTTATTGAAAAAGTTTATTTTAGACCTATCGCCAATTGAAAATACGCGAGTTGCTTTTAAAACATTCGACCGATGCCACGTTGATCGTACTGTAAGATGCACGTTTTTCTTTATGCATCTTTTATGTGCTTACAAGTGAATTCTTTGCATGCGATAATAATTACGGTATTTTTTTAAATTTTTCTATACGCACGTCTATTTGCTTGAGCATTTGTCTTTGCTCGTAATTCATCGAATTCATGAAAAATGTCATACTAATCCTTCCTTAAATTTACTACTCGACAAATATTTGGTACCCATGTAGCCCCAAAATATAAACTGGAACATTGAAAATTTTTGGAGTTGTCCTGAATGTACATAAAAATAATCTCTTAATGAAATAAATGAGAATAGCTTCATTTTTTCACTATGATAAACATAGATTACCTCAAGTCGTTTTGATGAGGCCGTACCGGATTACGAAACATAGTCTGATACATACGAGGTTGTGAGGAGATGTTTAAGTGACCCAGAATAAAAAAAGAAATTTTCTGGAGAAAATTACGCAAAATAGAAGCCAAAAATGGAAGAAAAGCAAGAAATTTTCTGCAATGGTGCCGAAAATTGACTATAAACTTAGTATTAACATAGTTTTATGTTAACTTAGCATTTAAATCAATTTTTGATGCCATTTGGCTCAACAAAGCTTTCTTGCTGACACCAAACCGGTTATGCTGTGCATCTATGGTCAGTTTTTTGATATGTAATTGAATTGATTAATTAAAAATTTATATGATTGATTCGTATCAGCGACAGACGGGTACATTTCGTATATTTGTATAATTTTAATTTTTAGATATCAGTTAATTTTTTCTTAGCTTTTAGCCATAATTTTTTGAATACAATCTTTTATTCTATTCTTTCGTTATCTAATATTTGTATTATTTATATATTATATGATTTATAGTATTTATTTATATTATATTACTCGTATTTATATTATTTATTATCATATTACCTAAATATATTATTTATATTATTTATATTTTTATTTATTATGTATATTCCTTATTTATGTTCCGTGATTTTTTTTAAAATTCAGCACTATGCCCATTCCACGAAGAAATGTATTTTCGAACACTTTGTACATGGCCTGGTTGGAAATGCTCACCAAGGACATGCCTCCGGTTCTACTGATCAGAGGCAATCAGCAATCTGTGCTGACATTTTATTCGTGAAGATTCGATTCTTTTTTTACCAGACCTTAATGATGCAATTCGTATACGCGCCAAAATGTAAAAAAAACTCGTCTTACCGCCAATTATATACGTCCGTTCTTTGCTCTTTAACATACTGAGAAGCACACATGGGCGTGAGGGGGTTTGGGGGTATGCACCCCCCAGAAATCAAAATACCCCCCCCAGAATTCAAATTTTGAAAATTTTTTTTGATTTTTTAGCGATTTTTTGATGCCATTGGATAGTGCTCGATGAGAAATGTCGAAAATGGTGTTTTTTTCGCCATACGACCACTTTTAAGACCATTTTTCGACCTTAGAAAATTTTTCACCCCCCCAGAATTTCGGTGCTGCCCACCTATGCTGAGAAGTTTTTAAAAAATATAGGAAAAATTTTCAAATTCCTCACTCCATTATTTTTTCTCTTGGATAGTCATTCTGTTTATAAAGGGAAGAAGGGAAGAATTTTAAAAAACTACACGGTCAAATGAATGTAGAATTATCGTCCATTTGTTTAATTATAGAAGCGACTGTTCACTAAGTAAGAGTTTCGAAAAATGAGCTTGCTAAGCGAGAGTTGTAAACAAAGAGAAACTTAAAGTTTAAAACATACCATTAAAATATGAAGAGAATTACAAAAGATTTCAAACTATAAGAAAATGAAAGAGGTGGGATTTAAGTAAATTAAAACAAATTTAGAGGATACGATGAAACATTATTGTTGAGAATAGGACGATCACGTGCTATGTATAATGACTCCTTGATTAAAAGATCAAAAGAGTTGAGTTGGATGCTTTATAATTTTTTTTATAATTCTCTTCATAATTTACTGGTATGTTTTAAACTTTAAGTTTCTCTTTGTTTACAACTCTCGCTTAGCAAGCTCATTGTTTAATTATCCTTTCGACTGTTATGAGACATCGAGCTCTTCATTAAATCTATTGCTGACGGTTTGATAAATTTGAATAAAAAGGTCGATGTATTAGACTGAACTATCATTTTTCATCATTTTAAATAAATTCGTATTTTTGATGATAACGGAGGCAAGGGAAATAGGTAGGTAGGTGTACCCTACAAAAGTTACCGATTGTCGTGCATCCTTTCCTTGAAAATTTCGGCGAATAAAAAGGCAAGACAGATAGTATAATACTTTATTTCACGAAACCTCGCGCGTGGAGCGTAATTTTTGAATCCGTGTAAATCGATTACAAAAGTAGTTAAAAAATAAAAGAAACGATCGTATACTGTACACAGATTGATCAACAAATCAAGTTTTATCGGCATAGGAACTACTTTTGCAGCCGCTTGCTTAACCGCTAAAAATTGATTTTCTTGCATAATGTTTACCGAAATACTTTTGTAATCAACTCTATTTTATATTTATCGTTGCTCATTGAAATTTAAACTTCTGACAAAAACTACGATCGTAAAGCCTGAATTAGATTAAAATCCGAAATACTTTAAACTAAA
This sequence comes from Mermis nigrescens, assembly GCA_036768485.1. Lineage (NCBI taxonomy): Eukaryota > Metazoa > Nematoda > Enoplea > Mermithida > Mermithidae > Mermis > Mermis nigrescens. Next base: position 1,533,130 of record JAVLUZ010000223.1, read on the forward strand.
ATCTTATCACCCTTTATTATTATATTATTATTTGAGTGCGTTCCGTGATTCTCGACTTGCTGTGCGGCGGCGCGCGCTACCGATCTCTGGTTTACTATATATTTCTGTGTATATTTTGTTATCGCGCCACTTCTTACCGTTAATCGGCTGGTTTTATATCCGACGAGGAATCGTATTTATTTTCCCTATTCCTATCCGCGGTCCGTTTCTTCTGGTGGTAATATTTATCACAGTTAATTAATTATTTTCCTTTGCGTAGTCAATAAAGTAAGGGTAAACAAATGCGAATTGAATAGATGTATACGGCGAAGATTTATCTTAAAGCAATGTCACCTAGAGGCTCAAACGCTTTGAATTGAAACTGCCGAAAAATTCACGCTGACTCGTTCAATAATAAAAAGTTAATTTGAAAAATTAGTTACAGATCCTAGTTTCGCAATTTCATCAATTCCGGCCCAAAAAAAGATGGAAGAATACTTTTATTTAATTTAGATTACCCATAAAAGCTGGGCCAGCTAAAGCCCAGTGATTCGCAGTGGATACTCACAGGCACATTTGCCTAGAAGACTCGGGTTATGTTTACCTACTTATCGCTATAGTTCACTGCTGTCATTTCCTTTCACTTTGCCTTGCCATTCATTTTCTGTGTGCAAATCGCATGTTGAAAAGGATACCTACTAAAGTTACATGCATCCATGTATATAGATAGATAAATAAATTTTTTTGCAAGCCTAGTGGCGCTGATTTTGTCCACTGATAGGCAAGCCGAACAAAAAATGCTTATAATTTTTACTCGGTAAGCATTATGCAAGACCAAAGTAATTTTCCCACGATTTTCGTTGAATGTGTTGAGTCTAAATCAACATATAGGTACCTACATAAGATCACCTGAATCTATTAGTCCATACCAGTGGCGTGTTCGCTTCTTAAACCGGAAAATTTCTTCCCTATTTTCGAACAGAAGTGATTTGATAATTATTTCTGTGGTCATTTCTATCTATTAATAAAATTGTCCAGTGACGGAAATAGTTCATATGCAAACGGTTGCAGTGCCGATGTCTCCAGTTGTATATATATTTACATTTTTCTCTTCGTTAAAGTTTCTGATGACGTATTTTCGCTGTTGCAATAAACTTTACTTACTTTACTTTTATGTTGCCCTATCAAACTATCAAAATGGTTATTTTAGTTAAAAAATGGTGCATGTAAATGTAAATTTTGCCAAGCGGATGGGACGACAGTGCAAATTATTGCAAAACAAATTTTTCAATTCTTTGCTTGACCTAGCTATTTTAAAACAGCTCAATTAGCATTGTGATATCTACCTATTAGATACCTGTGACTTAAATCTTCGCGTCGAAAATTCGAAATACTCAAAATAATTTAGATGAGAGGGTTTGGTCAACATATGCGACATTCTGATTTTGCGGATGACATCTCCAGGTTTGCCAACTGTGGAGTTTTACCTCAAATTTTGAGGTTTTTCTTCGCGTTTGAGGTTTTTTAGCTGCGTACTGTTTTAAGGTTTTCTGAAATTTTTGAGGTTCTTAAGAATTTTTGAGGTTTCGGGATATTTGTTTCAAAATGCGTTAAAGAAAGCTGAATTTTTAAACCTTTTCGGTGCTTCACGTCGAACTGATTTATGTTTAATGCTTTTTATTGATGGTCCCGAGCATACCTGGGCGTGGGGGGTTTCGGGCGTATGCACTCCCCAGAAACCTAAACACCCCCCCCCAAAACCAAAATCTCCCTCAGAATTCAATTTGTCAAAGTTTTTTGTTTTTTTCGCAATTTTTTGATACCAATGGATAGTGCTCGATGAGAAACGTTAAAAAATGGTGTTTTTTTAGCCATATCACTATTTTTAAGGCCATTTTTTGACCTTTGAAAAAATCTTGCACCCTCCCCCTCGATAACTTTGGTGTCGCCCACCTATGGTCCTGAAGCGCCGCGTCAGTTACGGCACTTTTATTGACAGCTTACTGTTTGACCACAATGTATATATATTCCTACATATTCCCTTCACATGTTTAGATACTTATACTTATCTATTTTTCTATTCCCTTTACATCGCTTATTCCAGTTCAGACTTAATTTAGGTAAGTATGAGTGTACCTATCGCCTGCATGCATATAGATTCTACCTAAGCCAAAATTCCATAAAAGATAAGAACATGCCTGAAGATAAGATTTGTTATTTTTCGTAAGAACTATGGATTAATTATCTGGAAAGCCCGAATTCAAGCTAAAAATCGCAGAACTGTGATAATTTCCGGTGTTTCGCGTTAAATAATTAGGGTAGTCAGGGTGGATAGGGGCCCGCGCCGCCTTCCCCGAAATTGAATCTGAAAATGATTTTTTCCTCTACTTCTTTTCGTTTTCAGCAAAAGCTTCTTTGGGGAACATGATTAATTTTTACGGCTGGTTATGTCGCTAAAGTGATGAGTTTACATATGTTGATTTTTTAGATATTTTTGTCGTTCCTTGCCCCTCCCCGCCACAACCCGCAAAATGCTTTGATTCGTTGTATCTAACTCTTCTTGAAAAATTCGTGGTAAAGTTTGCATGAAAACAAATGATGATAAGAATGATGGAATAGCTTGGACTATCAAATTTACACAAAATAATGGACAAAAATTCTGAATGAAATGAATGGACATGAGTACTACTCGGAAAATACTTCAAATTATACTGTGGGGCATTGTTTAGCGCTCTATCATAATTCCAACGATTGGTTTTGGTTCGCAAATGGCCTGAAGGGGAACTGCCTCTCAAAAGTTGCGGTAGGGAGAATACCGCCCAGTGTGCATGTGTTACTAATCTACTTAGACACGAGCGCGCCGTTCAAATACTCCGATTTAGCCTTTAGCAACCTCATTCATATTTGACTTATGTTTATGTCCCATTTTATTTTCAGATTTTATGCATGAAATTAGATCACTGTGAATAATTTTCTTTTGTTATTTGAATATAAGATTAGCTTTATTGTATTTATATTTAGCTAAGTAATTAAATTTTGGAGTGCAATACTATCTAATATCACATTGAATGAGCATTTGGTGACTATATATCTGTCATTTTTGGCTCTGTAATACAACCTAATCCAGCTTTCTAACTCTATTTCTGGTGCCACTTTAGCTTAAAAGTCGTAAAAATTTCAGAACTTCATGCCGGACTACATTACCAATTATATTTATGACAGAATAGTACTCTGTACTCGCGTATATATGCGTATGTCCGTCTCGGCAATCGAGATGAGTTATATATTTTTCAAATAACAGAATTTGAACAAATCTCGATTTAACGAGAATTACGTATATCTTATTGTGATACAAGTAAGTCTGATCTTTTCTGTTTAATGTTACGCATAAACTACCAAAATAAATTTTGCCTTTTCGTTAAGCGCAGAATGAACAAAAAACGATTTATAAATGAGTCGCGCGGCGGTGTCATCAATGGTGCATCGCTCGCTTACTTTATTTTTTATTACATGTAGAATTGATAGGTCCCCGATTCTATAAGTATGCCCGTATCATATGATCATTAGAGCTGCACACCAGGTATCCGGGTATATTCGGCTAGAAAAAATGATGAATTTTTGTGATGACCTTTAATTATGAGTATTTTTAGGCTGAATTTAGAGCAAATATTGGGCTGGCTATCAAAGTCCCTCAGCCATGAAAGATAAGGTGTCTCTTGCATTTCCGCCTTATCGACGGTACCTGTATGGCAAAATTTGCAAAGTCTGAAGCTCTAGTGGCTGTAAAATATCTTATAAAATTTTTCTTTTGGTCCCGGTGTTACATTTTTACAAAAATTTGTTCCGTGACCTCCCAAAGCGAAATTCTGGATATTGGCCCGGGTGTGTTTCTTTTAAGCTAAAATTATAATAAATAAAGGCGCAGTTAGCTACATACTTGAGAAATAACAAGTCACTTGACCACCACTTGACCCTATGCAAATGTATGATTGTAACTTTCTTCACTTAGTGTTTTAGCTTTCTCACTAAGCAAGTGATTGCTGAAATTAGACGGACGAAATTAAGAATTTAATGAGGCATTGTATGAGGACAATTTAATTTTGACTACGATTTTATGCAGCGAGATATAAAGTGAATTGCTCGCGCATTTACTAGAGCTGTAGCAAGCAGACTCGCGCTTGGAGTTGGCGGTAAGGGAGAATATTCTGGAGTAAATATGGTGAGATTAAGGTCAGAATCGGACAAGAGTCGTGACGTTTACGTGAAAATGGTTGAAATCGACCTGCATCTGAGAACCGATTTGTTACACTTTTTAAACCTTTCTAACCATTTGTTGCATATGCTTCAAAGCATATTTGCAGTGCTTTCTTAAATAATAACACTTTTCATAGTACTTATTGTGCAATCTACACTATAAAATTGTAGACTTATGCCTACGTGCAACTTCCGTTATGCTCATAAAATATCCGAATATCATTAGCTGTAATGAATGCACGATTTTTATTTTTATTCGCTACCTGTCAAAATTTGATGACCCTTTTAGCGCGCTTTTTATAAACAGATATCTTACTTAGCACATAGCCTACGCTACTTGCGCACGTACACCCTGTGTATTTGATGTAAGTACTTAATTATCATAAAAATGTGCTTTTTGGTGTGTTAAGTGTACTTTTACGCAGTTTCACGCGCTTCCTAAAATAAATTCGTTTTTCGACTCGTTTTTCTTTAATTCGACACTTGTTTTTATTCGGAGTCTGCACGATTTTTGACGTCGGAGTCGGCTCGTCGTTAGTTTTTATTAAGTGCAGCGTTGAAGATTAATAAAATATTTTTATGGAGTTTTCGGGTCAATTATATTCATTTAATAGCGTTTAACCGTCGCTTACTTTTGGATTACCAATTTAAGGTTAGTGCTAACTGCCCAGTTGCAGTTTATTGAAGTTAAAAATTATTTAATCAATTAGCTTAAGCACCTAAGTTTTACAACCTTATCTGGCTAAAAAATTACACAACGTGTTTGTCCGATAAATAGAGTGTTGGTAAGAGAACTTCTCTTCCGCCTCTAATAAAGTTAAGAGATAAACGTAACACATTTTTAAAATAATTTTAGTTAAGAAAGACCTGATGAAACCCTGACCAGACTGACTCGGAACGTAACTGCTAAGCAAATGCAACTGTGACTGAAAGTCAGGCCCGTAATCAGGATTATATTTGGGGGGAGCGAAAATTTCTGAGGCCAGATTGTCGAAAATTATCAGGAGATAGGCGAAAATAAACGAAGTTTTGATCATATCTTGGCGAGCTCTATACGATGGTGAAAAAGGATTTTAAGGAAATTTTCAAAAAATTTTCACCCTATTTCATATTGATACATATACAGAAAATTCATCGTTTAAGCTGATATCTTATCACTTATTGGATGAAATATTTCTTATCTCTTGCCTTTGTATTTAATCATTGTGCTCTACCGAGAAAAGCAGTATAGGACCGTATTCACAGAGGCGATTTAGCTTTAATCGATTAAGGGTCTTAAATCGATTATACTAAATTGAGATTCAAATCAATTTATGGCAACGACGATTTAAGGATAAATCGTATTTACAAAGGCGATTTAACAATATTTTAACTAAATCGACTTAAAGTGCATAAAAAATACTGTCTGCATAACAAGAGATAATGGAGGAACAAGCAAAAAATATGTACACAGGTAATTTTGAGAGGTTTTCCGTATTGTCTTCTTAACATTTTGCACTTTAAAGTGGAAAAATTTGCGTCTGGAGTGAAAATTTGGATCTAGTATACAATTTACCCACCACCGTTTTCTGGCCGATTCAAACAAGCTACAGTAATCAACACTGTAGATTCAAATATGCTACAGTGACCAACACTATTTTTATTGATGCGAGTCAGAACGTGTTTGATAATTTTTGTGTAAAGTTTGGTCACTGTAGCTTATTTGAATCGGCTAAAAACGGTGGCGGGTAAATTGTATACTAGATCCGAAAATTTTAATGGTTCGTGCTGATTTACGTATACACTTCCACAAATGAATTCAATATGTCGGGTCATTCTAAAGCTAGGAAACCGAATTTCGAGACTGAGGAATTGTATTTCTCACTTGAGTGCGTTCGTCAGAGAGCAACAATATTGGAAAACAAGGAAAGCAATTCAAAAGCATTGGCTAATAGAGATAAATGATACAACAAACAAAAAATTTTTAAAACATTAAAAAATATGGTTTGACCAAAAAATTTTTCCAAAACATCAAAGATATGATTTTGGCTTAAGAATATTCAAAACCATTCTGTAACGTCGAAAATATGGATTTGATCAAAAAAGTGGCTGACAAAAAAACATTTAAAAAAACCAAAAAATAAAATATGGTTTTTAGAAATATCCCAAAAACATCAAAAGTCCCGGAAAATAAAAAATACAAGAGACATCTCAAATCCATATAGCTATCAGGCCCAAGTTCAGCCCGGGCAATGCCGGGTAGCTCAGCTAGTCAGCAATAAATGGATTGTTGTGTTCTTTTACTTGCCGTTGAATTTGATCCACATGATTCTGTTCTATTTCTTCTATTCTATCAAAGTTGTCGAACAAGTCTAGTAATTCCATAATCAAACAACGTCGCAAACAACACAAAAGACAGCCCTAAATCGAGCTCTAAATCTGCTTCCAGTAGATTTAAAATCTCGATTTAAAAGGGAGTGATTTTCAAATCGATTTAAGCTAAATCGCCTTTGTGAATACGACTTAACAAGTTACGACGATTTAAGTGCCCGATTTAAATCGATTTAACGCTAAATCGCCTTTGTGAATACTGGCCCATAGATAATAAATATTTGGCGCGCAGCGCCAGAAAAAATTGACATATTCTGCATGTCAAGCTCAAATTTGAGCGGTTTTGAGCGGGTTAGAAGACAAGAAAACTTATGTAATCAATAAATACGGTGCGAAGCGCCGGAAAAATTTCATGTTTCCGTGTCATAAGTCAAATTTGAACTGTTTTGAGTGAGCCAGAAGGCAAAATCTATAGCTGATCAATGAATCCGGAAAAAATTGACATGCTCACTATGTCTAACTCAAATCTGAGCGATTTTTAGCGGTTTATAAGACAACTATACTTAAACGATAAATCTGGGGCGAAGCACCGGAAAATTTTGAGTCTACTAGCTCAAAAGTACGCAAAAAATCTGTTTTGGCAATGTTTTAAACTCACTTCGCCAATTTTCCATTTTTTCCTTTGGAGGACCCTTAGGAGAAATAAATTTTTCTCCCTATTTCGAGGAGGGGGCGCCCCACCCCTTGAATACGGCCCTGCTGTACGTTATAACTCGACACCATTCAACAATGATTCTTAAATAGATAGGTGTAAGCTTGTTGGCTTCACTGATTGAAATAAAAAGCATTCCCATCAGTTTTATTGTCTCAAAAGGATAAAATGCCTTAGTTGGTTGACTTCTATAATGAAATAAAAGTGTGACTGATAAAACCACATCAGTTTCAACCATTTTCGCGATAAATTAATGCAACAGTTAACATCTAACAACAATATTAAAATTTTCAGGCCCCGGTGCCGGGGTAGGCCTGGCCCCGGTACAGCTCTACTTTTATTATGCAAAGTTATATTAGCATAGTTCAAAAATAGAAGAGTAAGCAACCAAAAAAGTAACGGCATGAAAAAGTCAAAAGATGACAAAAAACGAAAATTCAGGTTACTGTAGCCCTGCGAATTTGAGTTTTTGATTAAAATAAATGTCAGATTTGTTCTAGGCGCGCAAAAGTAGGTACATCATATATGCTTTTTAAGGTATAATCAATTTTTGGCTTGCTCGGTGTCCCTGTTACTCAGTGGTAAATCTTCTCTGAAATTATGTCTGAATCTCGGGGTCCAAAAATTTTCCAGTATCAAAATGGTCAGAAATTAGATGAGATCGTCTTAAGCCTTCCTCGGTGATATCGCGGGATTTACGCGACTTAACCGGTCTTATTAATTCATGTTTTATGTCAACTGAAGAGACCATTTTTTATTTAAACTTTAACAGTAAGTGGGGCTGAAAATTAAGTTTTTCGCGAGAGAGTGTAAATTCAGCATTCAGGATAATCAAACGTACTATTTCCGTGCTGTTCTTTCGCCTGCGTTAGGTGTTAAAATCCCAAAAACCCTCCATTTATCTCAAACCTGCAGTTTTGGCTTTAGCTGCCTTCAGAATTGCTGACTAAAATAAACCTTTAGGCTTGTGATCCGTATCTTTATAGATTCCGTAATTTTTGATATTCAATTCAGATTTCAAAATATATTACAGTGAATAGTTTTTGATGAATCAAACGTTCGAAATGAACGATAGGCGTTTTTATGTTTGATTCAGATATCAAACTCTTTTATCGGATTGGAATATAACTTTTCCATTATTCATGTTTTTTCCAGCCACTCTAACCGTTAGGCTCGTTAACGATAAAGGTTTGAAATAGTTACTAATCCAAGGCGTGTATAATCGCAATGTATTCGATTTTTTTCGAATCTATGTTTCATTTTCATATTTAATATATTAAGTTCGTCTTGCATACGCTGTGGCAGGAATACATAAGGAATTGCACTCACGAATGGTAACTGAATTCCAAACTTATTATCAAATTTAATTATAAATGTTAAGGAAGATCTAGTATTTGCGTTCAAATATTGTTTGGTTTGTATTTTGCAGTGCGCCCTCTAAAAATTTTGAAATTATCGAAATGTCAGCTGAAATTTTAACGGAAAATGTTGACGACTTCTTGACCCTTCCTTACACAGAAAGTTGACTGCAATTAAAAACTTGAACGTATTAGGCGTAAATCGCTCATCTTTCTGATTGACGGGATTAATCGTCCTTTTTTCAAAGAATATCAGTTGGCAAAAGTTTGTCTAACTTTCATCAACTGACTTTAATCTCTATGTAAGACAGCCTGCTTAATTTTTCACAATTTACGAGGTTCTATTGGGAAGACAATTAGTGCACAGCACAGCATAGCAGTCTGAATGAACAAGTGCAGTCTGGGGTTTAACCGAAGAGTTTTTGAGAAAATATTAGGAGCAGCGGGTGCACATTTTTGGAATAGCGGGTGCGGGTGCCAAAATTTTGCTTTAGCGGGTGCGGGTGTCGCACCTTAAAAATAGCGGGTACAGGTGGCGGGTTTAGCAGTGAGATATAGCATAAAATGAATAGGGCTAAAAATGCACCATTTTTTCGTCCACTTATTGCAGTCATTTTCTGTGTGTAAAATTCATATTAATCATCAAGCTGATTGTCTTTTTTATTTGCAGACTAACTCTCAATGGATTAGATTTGCAGATTATAAAATAAGTAAATTGTCAATGATTGAAGCATTGACCAAAATGAGTAATATATTCAGAACTTTACAGAATAAAATGTTTAGCCACTTGTTGTTGTCATTCTCTTCTTAAAAAGGGTCTACGACGTTTTGGCGCCGCCGTTTTGGCGCCAGCAACTTATAAATTATTCTAATTAAAATAATTTTGAAGCAATTTTAAAGTAAATTATATATTGAGAAAGCAGGTTCTACAAGCTACAAAATAGCATATTGTACTCTTCGATTCGATGAGTATTCATTTGTGTACGACTGAAAAACCGTAGAAAATCCAGTGTATTTTTAGATGCGTTTGATTATCTCACTAAATTCAAAGATATTCTAAAAGTAATTTGTACCATCACGTAGAGAATTGAATGGGCTTTCGGAATCTGTATTATACTTTAATCATAAATGAATGTAAATAATTAATAATATTACAAAGAGTGTGGCGCTAAAACGTCCCATTTCGTCTTAAAAAAGCAGTGTACAGTACATTGCTGCAAAATATTTTTACACACGCTAGAGTGGTTAAACTGATGCAGGTAAAGACTGGCACGTAGACCCCTCTTTTTTAAAGAGCATAATTCGCAGTCTAGTGGGTACCTAAAAATATGACTACAAGTAGATGTTTGCTTTTCCCATTTGTACTGGTACGTTAGATGTCACTGCTACACATTTTGGTTTTTTCATTAACGTGCCACTGCCTCAGAATCGTTTTGTCTTTTCGTAAATTCTAATTATAATAATAGTTTATTGGCTGAATTACATGGACATTGGACAAGACATGTTACAACAAATACCAATACAATAATGCAAAGAATTATTAAATGAGCAATTTTAGGAAAGGAATTGTCAATAAATGCAAAAAAATAACGCGAAATAAGTGAGTTGGTATGTAAGTAAAGCCAAGAAGAGATTTGAATGATAATAATAATTTGAATTATTATTATCCGCCGCCCGCTGTTTTATCACGCTTCAAGCTCTAATGATATTTTAGTTTATACGTGCTAGTTTTTCGGTGATTCGCCGCCAAACTGTCATTTTAAGTGTTTGAATCTTGTCGAATTTTCTTGAAAATCCATGTTTTTATCTTCCGGGAAGAAAGAGCATCGTCTGAAACATTGAAAAATGATGTTTTTGTCACGAAACCATCATTTTTGAGCCTAGAAAAGTACTCGGGAAAAATTTTTAATTCCCTTTCCCAGAATTGTCAATGCCGTGCATGTGATATAAACTACATAGATAAGTATTGTGTTGACAATAGTTTCTGGTTAATTTCAAGAATTTCTGATTTCTGCAGGAAAGTTTTGATTTTTATTCATTTTTGACTCTGATTTGTTGCTCTTTTTAACTCAGGTTTGACCTGGTCAATGCCTTATTGTATTCAAATTTCTTATTGATTTAATTGAAACGTTTAATGCAAAATCCGTTTAAAATTTTGGGCCTTGAATTAAAAATTTTTAAGTTTATTGCTCTTGTGAAATTCGCTAAGTTTCTTATTTTGTGCTTAATTTTTGCTCAGATATGCTCGCCAACGAGTTATTTTGGCTTAAAAGCAGGGCTAATCTGACGAACCTTATGCAGTGCTTTTTTGTACAAGGTCCCTTTGTACGTGTACAAAGATGGTCCCTAAAAGTGTTTGTACATTTTATCTGGGCATTTTGTACATTCCATTTGTGCAAAGTTTTGGGTGCTGAAATGCGGTACTGTAGCGTTTTCAGTGCCGTAAAACTGGGCTTTTGACCTTCTGTAATGTATTCTAGCTAATTTTTGGGTTTCTGACGAGAAAAAATACTAAAATTTGACTCAAAACGGCGTGAAGCGCCGAAAAATTTGACATTTTTCTTTTTAAAGGCAATTTCTGCCATTATAATGACATGGAACACAGAAAGGTTTTGGAAATGTTAGACTTTTTTACACTTTTTGCCTCCCCAAAAATCTTTGTACATGTATAAAGAAGGTCCCAAAAAGTCTTTGTACATCGGTAAAAATCTTAAATTAATACAAACAAGCGAGACCTTATGTAGAAACCCCCGGCATACCTTCCTACGTTTAGTCGACAACTACCTTTTGTAAGTGCGTTTAGCTTGCTAGCTGTAAGCATGTGAAAAAGCACTTAGGAGTGGTTTTCCTAGGTTTTCGAATGCGCTGATTTTATCCGTGACATTTTGAAATCGCCGGGGGAATCCTACATATGATTTGATCTCACTAAAGCATTTAGATTTCGTAGAATGCAGTCAATTAGCTCAATTCGTTGGTAATACTGCTCATATAAGCTGCAATTTTTTGATTTTCTTCAGATCTCGGGGCTGAATTCATTGATACAGAGCCTAACTACTTGTATTCGCTTAAAACGCGGACTAAACTACGATTTATCCTGATTTGCTTGCGAAGGTTCACGATGATCGTATTAAGACTGATTAGGAACTCCTTTGTTCGATTTAAGCTTAAGGTTAGTATAATGTCTTGTGTATATTATCATTTATAATTTTATGATGTAATTTTTTACTTCTATTTACGTCGTAATGAAATATGTTTTGCTTATATTTTTGTTTTCGATTTTATTTATTCGTAGAAGATATATTTTTTAACAGGTACTTTTCTCATGACAAAAAACTAGAATTACACGATCTTTCTGGTAAAAAGAACTTTGGGCTCGTTTGTGCGTAGTTAAAATTGAATTCGGACGGCTATCAGATAACAAACTGTCGTTTGTTATCAGATATGCACAATATGACTCATGAAATGAGAATGTTGGAGGGGTGAGATTTTAAAGTGTTTTTTCGGCTCAAAACAGGATATGCCTCGAAGGCATCGTCTTTTCAGTGTGTCTGACGATGCTCTTCTTTCTAGGAGTAGGAAATTTCTGAAAAAATATCAGAGAAATCCGATTAAGCTGAATAAAATATGGTCAAAACATGAGCATGTGCAGGAAACTTTGCCACTTTTGAGCTAACAGACTCAAAAAGCTTAAGGCATCACCTTTCCTTCGTATTTTTTGGAATTTTTTAGGAAAATCGCGGATTCTGAGGGGGTGAAACCTCTCCAAGATCATGTAGGCTTGTTATGTGTTTTGGTTAAATCCGAACCAAAAATAAAAGTTGAAACCTCAATCGAAGACCTTAAGAATTATACCCAACCAAAGATGAATAACCGTCGATTTCAGACAAATAGGTTTAATATGTGGAAATCCAAGCATAGGTGGGCAGCATCGAAATTCTGGTGGTGGAAAAACTTTTGGGGGGGGGGGTGGTGAAAAATTTTCAAAGGTCAAAAAGTTGTCTTAAAAGTGGTCGTATGGTGAAAAAACACCATTTTTCGACGTTTCTCATTGAGCACTATCTAATGGCATCAAAAAATCGCTAAAAAAGCAAAAACAATGTCAAAAATTGAATTCTGGGGAATTTCGATTTCTGGAGGTATTCCTATTCCAACCTCTGGGGGTACATACCCCTCAAACCGCCCCCACGCCCACGTGTGAAGCCAACTTATGTTATGAAGCTCCTGTCTCTTTTGAATACGAATAAAAGGTATTAAAAAATTGCTTCTATATATATATATATATGTATATATATATATATATATATATATATATATATATATATATATATATATATATATATATATATATATATATATATATATATATATATATATATATATATATATATATATATATATATATATATATATATATATATATATATATATATATATATATATATATATATATATATATATATATATATATATATATATATATATATATATATATATATATATATATATATATATATATATATATATATATATATATATACAGGCCCGTATCCAGGATTTTATTTCGGGGGGCCGAAAATTTTTGATACCAGATATCTCGAGAACCATTAGGAGATAGGCAAAAATAAAGACAGTTTTGAGCGTATCTCGGCGAGCTCTATACAACGGTGAAGAAAAATTTCAACAAAAAAATTAAAAAATTTTCACTTTATTTCATTTTGATATACAGCAAATTTATCATTTAAGCTGATTTCTCATCACCTAATCGGCGAATTATTTCTTATCTCTTGCCTTTGTACTTAATCATTGTGCTTTACAGAGAAAAAACAATACGGATAATTAATAATTCGGCGCGAAGCGCTGAAAAAATTGACATGCTCTGCATATCAACCTCAAATTTGAGCGGTTTTGAGCGGACTAGAAGACAAAAAACATATATAAACAATAGATACGGCGCGAAGCGCCGGAAAATTTTCATGTTTCCCATGTCATAACTCAAATTTGAGCTGTTTTGAGTGAGCTAGAAGGCAAAAACTATAACTAAACAATGAATCCGGCGCACAGCGCTAGAAAAAGATTGACATGCTCTCTATATCTAACTCTAATTTGAGCGATTTTTAGCGGTTCATAAGACAAAACTATACGTAAACAATAAATCCGGCGCGAATCGCCGGAAAATTTTGAGTTCACTAGCTCAAAAGTACGCTAAAAACCTGTTTAGGCACTGTTTCAGACGCACTTCGCCAATTTTTAATTTTTCCCTTCGGGGGACCCTTGAGAGAAACAAAAATTTTTCCTATTTCGGGGGGGCAGGCCCCGCCCCCTGGATACAGGCCTGTTCCCATGTCAATTTGAGCTGTTTTGAGTGAGCTAGAAGGCAAAAACTATAGCTAAACAATGAATCCGGCGCAAAGCGTTAGAAAAAATTGACATACTTTCTATGTCTAACTCAAATTTGAGCGATTTTCAGCGGTTTAGAAGACAAAACCTTACATAAACAACAAATCCGGCGCGAAGCGCCGGAAAATTTTGTGTTTTCTAGCTCAAAAGTACGCTAAAAACCTGTTTTGGCGGTGTTTCAGACCAACTTCGCCAATTTTTCGTTTTTCCCTTTGGGGGACCCTTATGAAAAACAAAAATTTTTTCCCATTTCGGGAGGGGGGCAGGCCCCGCCCCCCTCACCCCCCCTGGATACGGGCCTGTATATATATATATATATATATATATATATATATATATATATATATATATATATATATATATATATATATATATATATATATATATATATATATATATATATATATATATATATATATATATATATATATATATATATATATATATATATATATATATATATATATATATATATATATATATATATATATATATATATATATATATATATCGAAAATTGGAAAAAATATGACATGGTTTTCTCAAAATAATGCCTTTGAATCGATACGTGCCTCGACTTTTAAACTGTTCGTTCGCAATTTCCAAGTAATTTGATCAAAATGACAACTCATAATGAGGTCCTTAGCTCACAAGCGTGTTCTAAGATGCTCATAAAGTTTGGAGTTAAAACCTAAAATTTGATTACTAGCGAATGCCGTTCATTTTATTCCTTTTTTTAAATTCAGACAAAAGAATTATTCTCATCAACGGATTTTGGCTTATATTGCTTGCAGGCATAGGTGGGCAGCATCAAAATTTCAGGGGGTTGCAACATTCTTCAAATGTCAAAAAATGGTCTAAAAATTGGTGATATGGCGAAAAAACACAATTTTTCAACGTTTCTTAACGATCACTATCCATTGGCATCAAAAAATTGCAAAAAAAGACAAGGAACATTTTCAAAAATTAAATTCTGGGTGAGTATTCGAACTTCTGGGGGTGCATACCCCAAACTTCCCTCGCCCACGTGTGGTTGCAGGTTATCTTAACAATTTATGTAGCACTATTCACTTGATTTTGTTTTTTGTTGCACTTCAATATTTCCGTCACTAACCTCTTCAGCTTTACCTTGCTTTGGTCGTTCAAGCCTTATTCCCAACCATCTATAGAACAGTAAGGATGTCCTTGCTGGGGTCTTTGCCGTCAACTGCGGCTGTTAGCATCGCTAGTCAAATGACGTGGATTGGTGTGATGTTGGAAGTAATTCAGGTTAAAAGCGTACATGTAATGGCCCAAAATTTTTTGGGGGCAGTCAATTTATAGAATAGCAAAAAACAGTATTCATGATTGATTGAAAATTGAAAAAATCTTTATCAAATTCAAAAGAAGGAGGTGTTTGTCCAAAAATCAGAAAGAAACTTAATTTTGGATATAGGGGCCGCTGACTTTTGTTGAGCCTACGCCTGTTTTAGTTATATGTTAGCAAGGTGCACTGAATATTTTTATCATAACATAACGATTTATGCTATGACTCTGAAAAAACTCGACTTCAAATCAAATGATAATTGAAATAGTAAGACGTCATCAATACGAGAAAGATGCAAATTAAAAAAAGAAAATGAAGAGAAAAATAAATAAGTAAAAAATAAAAGAGCAAATACTAAAAAATAAAAGAGAAAAAGTTGAAAAAGGGGAAAATAAGAAGAAAGAAAGGCAGATATAGAGGTGCATCATGCTATTAGTAGGAAGGAAACAAAACATACGCGTGAAATAGCACAAGCGTAAAAATGGAACGAAAAAAACAAACAAAGACAATCATATAAACAGACGAGGTCATCAGAGAGGAACTAGGTTTCTACAGTTTATACAGTTTTGAAGAAAGACTCGTAGTCATTTTATTTTAGCTTGTCTTTATGAAACTTGAATCGCTTCCCCAAAACAGTAGACCGGGCACATTTCCGAGCTTACAACATTTCATTTAAAATTGACTCATTCGAAAAAACTAAAAGGAATCCGAAAATTCTTGAAATATTTTCTGACAGTCATTAATAAATTACAAAGAATCGCTACGCTTTAATATATGTGAGAATTACGCAATATTGAAACACTTTATGACACTGAATTCGATTTTTTCTATTTACTTTCTTAATTTTACCGTTGAATTAAGTTTTATACGAAGATAATAATTAAATACTTAATTACTAAATATTGATTAGTAGAATAATAATAATAATAATAAAAATAATATAATAATATAATAATAATAATAATAATAACGTAATCAATTTTTTCCGTATCTTTTGAAATTATTCTTTGCTTAGACTCAGTCGTTTTGCGTCTTCATTTTGATTTTCAATTGGCATTCGTCGTTAATTGGCATTCGCCGGTACTGTATTGAAAAACTAAAGCATTTTCTCTTTTATTTCCATTTAATTTGTAATAAATTTTGTTTTAATTTTAAAGCCGTTCGGAATTTTTTAGGAATTTTCAAAATTTTAGAATAGTAAATATAACTTTACAGCGATTAATTTAAGCATAATGGGTCGTGAATGAAATGGCTTACTTATATGACAAAAATTACATGATGCATTTTTTATCTGTTTAAGGTCATAGACGAGGGTTTATTGTTGCCTCTCTATCACTGTTTTGGGAAGGCCTTGGCAGATAAAGACGACGATAATAGAGTAGAAATAAAAAATCGCGTAAAAAGTGGCTTATTAATTTCTTGTCTCATTTATTTTGTATTCGGAGGCTCGATTTCAATCGCTACGCCGGGACTCGTTAAATTAATGGGCCAGCAAACTGAACTGCTAAATGAAACAGTGCCTTATATCAGGTACATTATCGGCGGTTTTTGAATAGCAATTATAAGTATTTCGGTTATTTGTTTGTTTTACCTGAGTTTTTATTTTTACTCGCGTTATTGCATACTTCGTCTTTTATTGCTATAAATCAATAAGTAGTGTATAGCCTATGAAGTTTGGCATGTTTGAATTTTTAGTTCATGTTTAATTGGGTGTTTTGCCTTTATTTTTCGCTTGATTTATATATACAGGGTGGGCCAAAAAAAGGCTACATGCCGATTCAACAGCGCATAACTTCTGCTGATGTAAACATGAGATGTTAGAACTGGCAATATTAGATAGATAAAAGTGTCTTCTTTCGAATCGTGCAAAAAATTTTGGCCAGCTGCCAGCGTTTCGTGCACTACGGCTATTTGTTTACACCTCACTTTGATATTGTTCTAACGTCAAAATTTCCACATTGTATCACATTACTGCGTTTGTAGGAATCCTTTTTTGACCTGTTTGACAATAAATACCTTCATAAAAATTAGGTAGCACATTTTTTAAACCCCCAGAGTAGATACGCTTCTTACTGAGTGCAAAAATTTCAATATATCGTGAAAATAGGATGCAAATTGATGGCAGGACCAATGACGCTATTGGCCTTTAAACAATATTAAAGTAGGGTGTAAACTAATTGCTGTAGCGCTCGAAGCATTGATATCTGGCCAAAATTTTTTACACGATTCGAAAGAAGACACTTTTATCTATCTAATGTTGCCAGTTCTAAAGTCTTTTGTTCGTATCAGCTGAAGTTATGACCTGTTGAATTGGAATGTAGCCTTTTTTTGGCCCACCCTGTATATATACAGGCCCGTATCCAGGATTTTATTTCGGGGGGGCCGAAAATTTTTGAGGCCAGATATCTCGAGAACCATTAGGAGATGGGCGAAAATAAAGACAGTTTTGAGCGTATCTTGGCGAGCTCTATACAATGGTGAAGAAAATTTAAAAATCGACGAATTATTTCCAATTTCTTGCCTTTGCACTTAATCATTGTGCTTCACAGAGAAAAACAATACAGATAATGAATAAATTGTCATATTCTGCATGTCAAGTTCAAATTTTAGCGGTTTTGAGCGGGCTAGAAGACAAAAAACATATATAAACAATAAATACGGTGCGAAGCGCCGCAAAAATTTCATGTTTCCCATGTCATAACTCAAATTTGAGCTGTTTTGGGTGACCTAGAAGGCAAAAACTATAGCTGAGCAATGAATCTGGCGCTGGAAAAAATTGTTATGCTCTCTATGTCTAACTCAAATTTGAACGATTTTTAGCGGTTTAGAAGACAAAACTATACATAAACAATAAATCCGGCGCGAAGCGCCGGAAAATTTTGAATTTGCTAGCTCAAAAGTACGCCAAAAACCTGTTTTGGCGGTGTTTCAGACGCACTTCGCCAATTTTTCATTTTTCCCAAGGGTCCCCCCTTGGGAGAAACAAAAAATTTTTCCCATTTCGGGGGGGGGCAGGCCCCCCACCGCCCCCTGATACGGGCCTGTATATATATATATATATATATATATATATATATATATATATATATATATATATATATATATATATATATATATATATATGTGTGTGTGTGTGTGTGTGTGTGCTTTTATCGATTTGTTGTTTTTATTGTATATGTTTTAATAAAAATTTGATTTCTGTGAGTATTTTGCAAATAGGCTTGATCCTTCGACAGATAGCTTTTTCAGAATAGAGCTGGGTGCTTCGATTATCGATAGCCTGGTCAAATTTTCTAGCTTGGTGTTGATCCTTTACACTTGGACGACCGGGCTATACATCGCGCTGACCATTCAAATGTTGGTTTCTATTACGATGGACGCCTTTTTGCTCAGCCAACTTAAAGTTTCATTGCAGCGTAAATTGTTTTTCTTTTCATATATAAACTGCAACAAATTGTTTGACAACATTTAAAAGTGAAAGGAAAAAATATAAAACAAATCAAAAAATAAAATAAAAAACAATATAATAATTTATGAGTCGAATGGCTTCGGACATCTCAGTAAATCGGTCGAAGGATATCTAGTAGCTAAAAGTTTTCTATTTTCAGTAGTTTTCAGAATAAATATTATTTATTTTTACACCGTAATTCAATCAACATCGTGTTCATATTTTTGTCACTTGGAAAAGGTATAATCTACGAACCTATGATTGCGCGAATAGCTGCAATTTCTGAAAAAACCACCAAAAATATTAGTGACCTATCTAGAAGTGCTCAAATATTATGCATTAGAATACAATCAATGTTTGAATTTAAGCTAATTTCAAATTTTCCAAATTTCATTCCGAATAACGAACAAGTCGTGTCGGAAAAACTTTTAATAAATGCTTTCGCGGTTTCAAAAATTGATCGTATAAGATTAAGATTTTCTGGATTACGAAAGAGTGCAGTCTGTTTTATTCATTTTAATTTGTACTTTTATGTAGTCATTTTTAATCTCCAATCTTTTAAAGTTTGTGTTTGGAAAAAAATTTTTGAGAAATCTTTGGGTTTCAAAAAAGTTCTTGGGGTTTGGTCTGTTTTTTCATATTATTTTTACTTTTGTTTATTTATGTTTCATCTCCAACATTTGTTTAACTTTTTTTTGATAAATTTTCGAAAATGTTCTAACGGTTTCAAAAATTTCTTAAGGTTATTTGATAATGATTGTATAGGATTGGAACATTATTAATTACAAACTAGTACGGCCCGTCTTATTCATTTTATTTTTACTTTTATTCATTTATTTTTAAACTTTTAGTGGGCGTCATTGGCTCCGCCTATTCGAGCTTAGCTGCTTCTACGGCTACTTTAACGTTTTTGATCTGTTATTGCTATGTTAAACTTGGAATGCATTTTTGGTCCGATATTTGCTGTAAATACGATTTTAAGTGGATCAGGCTATGGTCGAGAGTCGGCTTTTTTTCGGCCTTGGATTCGTTGTCGCGAAACATCGTCTATTTGATTGTTATTCTTCGAACAATGAACCTACTGCACGAGCAAGTAAAGTCAAAAAAATTTCTTTCAACATTCTCCTTATTTTGCCTTTTGCCAGAAAATCCTTCTTCTGGCGACATGGATCCATAGGTGGGCAGCACCAAAATTCTCAGGGGGTGGGGGTTAAAAAATTTTCAAAGGTCAAAAAATGGTCTTAAAAGTGGTAGTATGGCGAAAAAACACCATTTTTTGACGTTTCTCATCGAGCACTATCCAATGGCATCAAAAAATCGCTAAAAAAAGCAAAAAAAATTTCAAAAATTGAATTCTGGGGGGTATTTCAACTTCTGGGCGGTGCATACCCCAAACCCTCCCCCACGCCCATGTGCGCATAGATCCCTAACCCTTTCTACAATATTTCTGTGCAGATCCGCAGCCAGGATTTGACTATGAGGAGTACCGGACTTTTGAAGTGCGCTTCTTCTGACGATCCTCTGTTTTTCTAGAGCGTAAAGCATGGCAAATTTGGAAAAAAATAAAAGAAATTCGAGCAAACTGAACAAAATATATTCAAAATATGAGCGTATGGAGCGAAGCGCCGAAATTTTTACGCTTTTGGTTAAGCGAATAACTGAAAACGTTAAAAACAGCATCTTTTTTACGGATTTTTTTCCGGAAAATCGCGAATTACGGGGGAGGGTGAAAAATTTTTTCGAGGCTGGCAACAACCTTTCTGGGGGGTTGCAGGATTATATATTATTATATAGTATTTATTATAATATATTATTGTATAGCGTATAATATAATTCCCCAGTATTCAATGGGGCCGCGTACGTTCGTAACACAAAAAATTTACATAATATATACAATACCAATGTTAAAATAGTTAATGTTCACCTCCAGCCATCGACCTCCGGCCCGGAAGCAAAAATGGCCATCAAGTCGATCCATTCTTTGTACCAAAATGATTAGCTTTGAGAAAAATATGAGGATCGAAATTCTAATCTATAAAATTTAAAGTAGGAGACCAAAAATAAGATCGGATTAATTAGAATATATATAAAAGATAAGAATTTCGTATTTTTTCCACCTTACCATACTAAGTTTCTTCTGTTCATTTTGCGACATTTCTCGGCTCTGTGCTTCCATTAAATCGTTAAGCATGGATTCGAAAAAGCGCTTTAAAATATTTACTTACGGTTTTTGCATCGCCTAACTCTTATTTTCTCCAGTACGCGATTAAATAGATTATATCCAACTACGTCACGGCTTTTCAATTTTAATCATTTTCTTAATGCAAGACTCGTATTGGATAGCCAATAACTTCATTTGGAATTTTCTGCTTTTGCCCTGTCAACCCCTTTCCGCTGTAATTAGGCAAGATGTTGCCACAGGACCTTCACAGGGCCAAATAAATCACTGGCGAAAAATATCCGCCTACCTGCTCATAAATATGTTCATTATTAGCATTTGGGCCGCTACGTATCCTATTTGGCCGTTCTTTTTGGAGCACGTGCTCCATGCCCATCAACCCGAATTGGTTAGCTCGCTACTGATTCGCCTGGTGAGAATTTATGGCCTGAAATACACGTTATATATGGTGATTTCCTTAACATTTTAATTTTGCGGACGATTCCATTTCAACGTCTGCCGTCCTGATTTTTTTCGTTTAATTTTTTTCCTTCTAACCCTCAGTTTCTCTTTTCCAATTTTTAATTTTTGATTGCTAGTTTATTTTTTATCTACCTTGCCAGTCTCAGAGCTTGCTTAGTGGACAGAAAGGAATCGGAGTTAATGATGAGGAAGTTCAATCAGCGCCCCAAGGCTATAAAGTTTAATATCTCCAAAACCGTGACATTTTTTAAAATGGATTTTCTGTGCTGCTATCGTTATGCATCAAATTACAATAGAAATTGATTGATTATTCAAAGTCGTAAATTACTGTAGTTTGTTTCGTTCCAAACAACTTCGGAAAGTCTACGTGTAACGTGCGGCGCCGCATACCTTCCGTTACAGGAGCAAAATTATATCCGTACCGGTTTCCCGGATCTTCCGCTCTGTATTGCGTGTGTAGTACTAACCGACTACTCGGGCGCTTGCTCACTTTCTACGCTTATATTCGATATAATTGAGAAACAATATAACATCAACCTCACGGGTTTAACTTTAAAGTATCCATTTCAAAATGTGTAGTAGCGCTTCTGCTACATATTGCAAAATGTAAATCGGTAACAACGCGGGGATTATATTGGGCGAGCCAAATCGTGAGCAGACATGCACTTGGGGATTTGTGGTTCTTCTAGACCCCGAGAAGGAAAACTAATGATATTTTCTATGTAAAGGTAAAATGAAGGTCAAACAGGATTTGTTAGAACGCAACATTTTTCTGCAAAACAATGCCTGAGCATGATTAGAGGTTATTATATTAACATTGTTTTTTTACGCTATTTGATTATTATTGCAACATTTTGAAACCATTTTGACTTAAAAGCTCTAGCTGACTCCCTCCAAACCGGGCATGCTGTGCATCTTTCTTTGGTCGCCATGGGTCTCCGATAATTGAAAATACAATATTTTTTCAATAGATACTCAAAGTCGAATTTTTTTCTCTTCATACGCAAAAAGTTCAGGAAACCAAACGAAAAGTCTGAAAATCTAGTCATCCTAATATGTTAAAATACAACATAAGGCTTTGTAGAAATTGAAAATCGTTAAAGTGGCACAAAATTTTTGATGCCCAATTCAGGCTTTCAATTCTAACAAACAGTGTGCGTTGAGATACTGAGTTTGAGTTTTGAAGTGAAATGTTTGGGCGGGCTTGAGCTTTTAAGCTCAAAGCTGAGCTCTTTAATGAGGGATAAAACGATAGTTTGCAATGCAAAATTTTGACGTTTCGTCCCTTTTAATTCAGTGTTGAAAGTCATAAAGGCAGACAAAACAGAAAATTACTGATTCAATTCAAGACGATCTTATATAGAATTTGTACCATACGTGTTCTTGAGAGGAGTTTGAACCCCCAAAATGACTCTTGACCCCGAAAAATGCCTGATGACCCCCAGAATTGTCGATTTTCCGAACAAATCGTAGAAAGTGTGCGTTTTTAAGAACTTTTAGCGATGTTTTGGCTCAAAAGTGTGAAATTTCCTGCGCTTCAAGCCACACTAATCTCTAGACTATGTTTCGTTCAGTTTTTACCTTATTTTTTCGGAAATTTTTTTTAAGTCTGAAATATTGAAAAACGGTGTTTTTGACGTAAACCCATAGTTTTTTAACTTAAAATGCCCATTTTGAAATTTTTTTATGCCGGAATTGTCATTCTGTACGATTTGCACCATAGGAGGGCAGCACCGAAATTCTGGGGGGAGGGGATGAAAAAATTTTCAAAGGTCAAAAAATGGTCTTAAAAGTGGTCGTATGGCGAAAAAACACCATTTTTCGACGTTTCTCATCGAGCACTATCCAATGGCATCAAAAAATCGCTTTAAAAGCAAAAAAATTTCAAAATTTGAATTCTGGGGGTATTTTGATTTCTGGGGGGGGGTATTTCAACTTCTGGGGGGTGCATACCCCCCAAACCCCCCACGCTCATGTGTGGTTTGCACAGTCAAGAAAATCATTGCGGATTTTAAATAAACCGTGCACTTACTTTAGAAATTTCATATCTGTTTTTAGTTTGGTATTTCTATTATTATTTTTTATTTTTTCCCTATATTATACATTTCAGGTACCGTGTTACGCCTTCTACGCTATCGGATCATTAGGAAATGGGGTTTTCTACGGTCTCGGAAAAACTCACATTCTACTCGCCATTTCGTCGTTTGTAAGCGCTGGATTGGTGACGTGCTTCCTTCTGGCGACCAATCAGATCATCCCGCTCACAGTTGACAACATCGCTTTCATATTCGGTGGCGGTTTGATTTTCGGGGCTCTTCAGACAGTCGTGGCCTATTTTTATGTCGTTCGTAAAAATAACGGGAAAATGTGAAGTTTTTCGAACTCTTCTGAAAAAATCGATAAAGTTCTACGTCGTACGTTGTTTTATATTCGTGCTTGCTTTTTTAAAGCTAGTTTGAAATTTTCAGGAAGGGACGTTAGTGAATTGAAATTAGCTTGAATTCGGCTGAAATTTACAATAAGTTGGTCCAATCAAGCAATTTTTGGCGATTTTTCGTATCAAATGCTTGAACTTATTAATAATTTAATGTAGAATGCTTTTTAACCCAATTGACATTTAAAGAAGATGCATTTGGGGCTTAAGGGCATACATGCACAGCATGGAAATTCTGGGGGTGATATCTTAAAGTGCTATTTTGGGTCCAAAAATGGTAGGTACGCGTCAGAAACATCGTTTTTCGGCGTTTCTGACGATGCTCTAGCTTTCTATAGCATAAAAACGAAAAATTTCGAAAAGTCGGCACAAAATTGAACAAAATATAGTCAAAACATGAGCAATATTTTAGGGAACTTTCAAAAAAATCGTCAATTTTTGGGGGAGCGGGGAAGTGAAAAAATTTTCGTGGGGGATTTGATTAACCCAATCCCCTCCCCCCTCCAGATCATGTATGGTTAGGGGGCTAGACTCCCAAAATGGAGAAACGGGTAATTCTGTGGTCAATTAAAATTGTTCTGCAAAATTACATGAGAATAATCAGGAAATGTGGGTTAATTTTGTTTCTGCGCTATTTTATCATTTATAACATTTTTTGAGGCCATTTTGGCTCAAAAAAAAGATACCGACCGTGTTGTGCATCGATGATCACGAGTACTGGGAGAAATTGTGGCGATACGACACGTTTTTGTCAAAAAGACCATTCTTTATGATTAAAGCACATGTTTCGTAATCGGGCCATATTTTTATCTTTTTATTTAAAAAAGAGGTTTTGTTAAGTTAAGATAATGCGCGCAAAGATGAACAAATTGCATATTTTTTCAAAAGCTGTTTAAATTTTATGCGAAGTGTTTTTCATATTTTTTTGTATCGAGTGTGATCAAAAAATCAGGCCTTCAAAATCTCATTTATCTGAAGAGAAGAAAATAAAAAAACCGAAAAGTTCGAATTTTATCATCTCAAATTGGTAGAGTTTGTCGAAAAACGTCGGAAATGCGGTTTTTTACTTGCTATTACAGCGAAGTTTCTGAAATAAAAACTAATTTATCGATCTTAGGTCCGCATCCCCTTTCTTGGGCGAATCCTGGACGATACGAACATAGGTTGGCAGCACCGAAATTCTGGGGGTGGGGGGTGAAAAAATTTTTAAAGGTAAACAAATGTTCTTGAAAGTGGTCTTATGGTGAAAAACACCATTTTCCGACGTTTCTCATCGAGCACTATTCAATGGCATCAAAAAATCGCTAAAAAAGCAAAAAATTTTCAAAATTCGAATTATGGGGGGGTATTTTGATTTCTGGGGGTGCATACCACACCTGGGCGTGGGGGGTTCGGGGGGGGGTATGCACCCACCCAGAAACCAAAATACCCCCCCCCCCAGAAATCGAACCCCCCCCCCCCCCACAGAATTCAATTTTTGAAAATTTTTTTCGTTTTTTTCGCAATTTTTTGATGCCAATGGATAGTGTTTGATGAGAAACGTCGAAAAATGGTGTTTTTATCGCCATACCACCATTTTTAAGGCCATTTTTCGACCTTCAAAAAATCTTGCACCCCCCCCCAGAATTTTCTTGCTGCCCACGTATGGTGCATACCCCCCACGCCCATGTGTGGATACGAACCTGGATGTAAATGAAGTAGTTACTTGATTACCAAAAATTTTAGAATAATTGTAAATTTAATTTGTAATGTATAGCTATCATACTGTAAGAATAGTTTGACTTTGACGACCTACTTTTACAGTAATAAATCGCATTTAATAATTTTTACAGATTTTCCAGATAATTTGGAAATTTCATTTAAAAAGTGTGTCGATTGATCATTTTGCATCGTCTACGTATTTGAATTTCGTTATTTGTATAATTTGTGCGTATATTTTAATGATTTCGCATCGATGTTTCGCATAATTTCTACGTATATTTTTTCATAGTTTTGTTACTTCAGCATTCCGCGTGATTTCGGGTAAAATAGCTGCATTGCTTTACATATACATATTTGTTTTGGACCAATACTGTAATAAATGGTCGTTTGTATTGTGTGTGCAAGTTTGAGAATTGCGTAATTGTAACGGATTCAATCTCAGATAATCAATCAAATAACACAAATATACATGACGATAATTGCAACAGATGAACAACTTATAATGATGAAAAATCGATAGGGTAAGAGTTCTACTGTCATCATGATGAATAATAAGCTTTATAAGGCTGGATTTAGGGGAAGGCAGGGGTCTAAAACGGACCCCCACCATGCAAAACCTTATGTCGCTCTTAGCGCTTTGCAGGGCAGCAATTAATTTAGCCATTCTCTATCTAAAGTTTCATTGACTGCAATATTTTGTGTCGCATTTCTGTATATTTAATAAAATGTAGACAGCAAAAACACTTTTTCACAAAAAAATGTAGACATTTTGATTTTATGGAAAAATCGTAACGGAAATTGTTATATACTCATTTGTCAGCTTTTGCGGCTAGAATTTTGTCGAAATTCAGGTAAATGCTACTACACCATGCTCTTCAGTAAATGCTCTTTAATAAGTGATGTATGAAAATTCAACAATTCAACAGTGATTTAAGGAGCCCTGCGTCCTAATTTTTCAACAATGGAGAATTCTTTCTATAAATTGTTGTCTTATATCATACATTTTCGCGAAACATTGGTTACGACGTTCTTTTTTTAAGTGAGCCGACATTAGAGCGCAGCCATA
Organism: Mermis nigrescens; assembly: GCA_036768485.1. Lineage (NCBI taxonomy): Eukaryota > Metazoa > Nematoda > Enoplea > Mermithida > Mermithidae > Mermis > Mermis nigrescens. The sequence goes on from JAVLUZ010000223.1 coordinate 1,559,736, forward strand.
ATAGATGTTTTTCATGCAACTTTACAAAACTTTTATGCTAACGGGGCAAAGTTAACTACCTACGCATGAATATCTCGGTATCAGGTAGTGATAAATGCATGCGGTTTCTTTTGTTTTGTAAAGCAATGAACAGACTTCTGAATTCTTTCTTTACTTTCTGGTCGAGTTGTACACTGGTTGAATTAGTGGATGTATGAAAGTATAAATTTTGACGTTTTTACTTACCTTTGGAAAAAGGACAGTAACTTGTGAAGCAGTAGGTTTTGTGTAACGCCATTATACCCTTTTCACTTATTTTCTTGACACAGATTAGGGTATTCATTTTCAAAATTTTTTTGTAAATTGTACGCATTTACTGTAAGTTGCGCAAATCGAGCGCGAAATATATTGCTGCAGTAAACAATTATGAAACTGCAGTAAATAAGCAAAATTATCCTGCATTTCTGTGTCACGAAAGCAAGTGAAAAGGGTATAGTTCTATTAGGAAGTGCATGAAAAGCTACAAAATAATTTTCTGAAATGACACCCTTACTACCCTAGTTTTAAAGCTGTATGTGTCAGAACACAGACCATTCTACTCCATTGCACAAAAGATGTTTGAATTAACGTCAAAATTTTTTTTATAAGTAACACCTACAACTTTAAAACTAGCATAGCAAGGGGTCGTTTAATATCACTGTTTTGCACAGCATTACATACCAGCCACTTCTTAACCAAACAAGAAATTTAACTGATTTTCGTAATGTATGCTAGGTATATTTTTGTACACCAATTTTTAGAAACAAAAAGTTACTAATTTTTTCGTGGGAAAGGAAAAGTCTATGTCTGCTTCCGATGCACCATTGTAACTGCACTTTAACATCGGCGCTCTAATGTCGCGCGCTATGATGTCGCTGCGCTCTAATGCTGAGGCCTAGACAGGATTTTTGTTCGGGGAGGGGCATAAACAGAAATTTTTAAGACTACTTTTGCATCGAATGCCAGTAACGTTATGTATAATAAAAGTGAGTTTTTCGACCTTTAGTAGTGTAGCCTAGCTAATTTATGGATTTCTGACGATCAAAAATACAAAAAGTGTAAAGCGGTGCGGAATACCGAAGATTTTTGGAATTCTAACGTTTTCATGTAGAATTCACGGCCTTTCTTTTGCAAATATTTCGAAAATCATAAGTGACGCAAAGTGCCAGGAAATTTAGTCATTTTGCATCACCCTTAACATTTTGTAGCTCTGTGAATATTAATAGTCTGACAGAGCAGAAAATTATCAGATTTGTTCAAAAGTTCAAGCTTCGACAAGAAAACTGCGAATTACTAACTTTGTCTTAAGATATTTTGAATGATTAATGCTTTTAAACGCAATGCTGGAGCTTTACAAAAAGAAAGAAACAGTAACTGGTGGCGCTATGCGCCGGAAAATTTCGACATTTTTGCACTTTAAATCAAATTTATACCGCTCAAATCATACAAAACAGACAAATTAATGCCGACGCGAAAGCCGGTAATTTTTAGAAATTCCTAACCCTTTTACCTGGCTTGTTCTCCCTAAAATCTCGTTGCACATATACATGGAGATTTTACGGCCGCGGGGGGTCTGGGCTGGCGCGCTTAAGCGTCCCCAGCGGGATCCGGGGCAAGGTTATTCGCTTGGAACATCAAGCTCAAGGTTGAAAAATTGACACTTTTTGTCAAAAATGACTACATTTATTTTTATGACTATAACATTCTAACGCTTCAATATCTGAGTCAACATTTCTTTAAATAAAAGACGAAGCTTTGTGCTGCAAAATTAAACTTCAATTATTGTCATAAACTCGACGGGTTAATGAATTATATTTGACTGAAAGTGAAAAAGTCAGATTATTTTTTTCACTGAAAAATTTCAAATTTTGTTCTACATCTCCTATACTAGATGCGAGTAATTCTTAAAATTTCAGTATGATGTGGCATTTTGCCTTAGTGTTTGTATGGCAAAAAAAACAAAATTAAAGAACCACTTTTTGAGCAATGAGTCTTCATGCAAGTCAACTCAATGCGAGTTTAATCAACTCCACTTAGTCTCTTGACCTAATTGGTAGAAGAATGTAAACTCGCCGTCCGCTCCGTACTAGTGAACGACGTTGGCGCCCACCAACAGTAGCCAAAAGCAGATCCCCTGGGCGAACAGCTTCAGGTCCTTCGAATAATTTACCTTCAGCACGTTGTACGTTGTTGGAACAAATCCGCTTGTAAACGAATAGGAAATACGCGGCGATAACGACGTATAGTAAGCCGACGTAACTGGCTATACAATAAGTAATAATTTCGTCGACCAATCAAAAACGCGAGCGAAAAATCGGCGTCTCGCTTATCGTTGATGCGAAAAAAGGCCACTTTAAAGCTTTAAACTTTAAAACTTTAAACCACTTTAAAACTTTAAACCACTTTAATGGTCGGTGTGTAAAGAAGGAATAAACGGCTATCAGGCAAACGACTACGATCGAAACGTTACAAATACGAGCTATGTTCAAAGTAAGGTAGTACTCGTAGGTCGACGGTGTAAACAAGACGGAGATTAGTCGGTTAATGGCTATTAGAGCGTTGAAAAGTAACGTACCGTACCAGCCAAACGACCAGTACAGAACTGTGCCCGAAATTCCGTCCAAATTTCGGCCCAAAAAACTGTAGCCGATCAGATCGTAGCAGAACGAGTAAGCGGCGTAGATTAGCATGGAAAGGTCACACAGGCTCATTCCGAAAATTATGGTGTAAAACGAATTCTGCTTGTATTGGCCGTCTATATCGCGGTAGAATAAATACAGTACGCATAAGTACAGTAGGAATAGTACGGGAAACGCGGTGAACATCAAAACCCATTCGAATTAGTAAAGTCGAGTGTTGGACGCTGGTTATGTCTCCCACTCTCCACCAATCGATGGCCGAAACGTTTTCGGGAGCCGTTGAGTTGTTCAGTAAGATGAATCAGATTTGTCGATTGTAGTTAATTTGCTGAAAGATTTGAATTTTCGATGATTAATCTAAGCGAATCCGGAAGTTTGTTCCATACTCTTTTTTATTTCTGGTAGAATGTGAAGCAGATGTAATAGTCTAATGTTTGCCGACGAATTCTCGAAAATTTATTTAGTTATCACTGAAGTCAAGTAACTTTTTACATTAAGGA